>CM031239.1:521026249-521250101 GCA_018340775.1 Taxus wallichiana var. yunnanensis
GCTGATTCAATTTACGTATTGCTCATTACGTAGTTGGTATATAAAGTATATGACCCTCCTTCAATTGTTGTGGATTATACCATGTTGAGAAATTTATTCTTGGTAGAATTCCACATACCTAAGATTTTGAATAAAAAGGCATTAGCTCTCTCGAAGAATCCCTAGTAGGGCGTATGAGCGAGAGTGTGCGGGAATATGATGTGTGCTTTAAAACTCTATTGTCTAAACTATCTTATGATATCCACCCTTCACAACATGCTCAAGTGGTTTTAGAGGGTTGATCAAAGCCCTTTAGGAGGGTTTTTATCTCATAAAATGTTCCACACGAGAACTACGTGAAATGTTGAAGGCGCTGCATCTTTGAGGCCATTAGTGAGTGTTGTATTACTAGTGTTAGCCCATTTACGGAAGGCTCGAGATCACTTCCATGCAGCTAAGAAATTGGAGAAATTATCTACCAATAGAGTAGTTAGAGACTTGCGGTGGGATGTGGTGCATGCAGATTTGTAATGTAGAAGGGCACACAAAGGATAATGGTGGGATATGTACTTGGAAGGTAAGTCGTACCACTATGCCTAGCAATAAACTACTATAAATATGTCACGAAGACCATGATGCAAGTAGGTGCCCCACTTTTATGGCCATGCAATCCACAAAAATGTGTCCCTTTTATTACAAGATGTGCACCTCGAACCACACATGACACCAAGGATTGTAGATTGATTGACCCAGATTCATGAGGGTAATTGATCTTGGTGTGTGCAGGACAAGCATTGCGGCCCGGTTCAAAGGAGATGAACGTCGATATGAAGAGCATAGAGATGGAGGTTTGCATGGAAGAGAGGTTTCACGGAGGATTTCATGGTCATAGTAACTAGCAGTAGAGGGAAGAAGTGATTTCTCGTGTGGAACATGCTTTAATTGTGGAGCCACAGAGACCATTATAAGTGTGAATGTCTAGATTTTCTACAATGCTCTGGTGTGGGAAAAAACATAAGTACTAAGAGTGCCACGAGTTATACGAACATATGAGTTAAAGCGAAGTACTAAAAGGATAAGTGCATTATCATGGTAGGTATTAAGAAAACTGACGCATAATGGCTCCTACGAGTAATACATGAATCGAGAACTAGAGCTGTTATAAGTAACAACAAGGTGGAATCCATGCATACAAGGGAAGTGCCTAGGCAAAGACCTTTGGTTTCAAGAGAAGAAGTAGTACATGGGAAGTATCCAAACCCGGCTCACTAGAAAGAAGTTTACCAGGAAACCATGGATGTAATTTGAAGCTTACAAGGGGAGATCCAATGCTTAAAAGAGAAAAATAGAAAAGATGAGAAAAGGAGACTTAGAGGCACCAAAGGATGACTTGGATGAGGTTAAGGAGGTGTGTAAACTATTGAGGTAGGAGAATATTATTCTCACTTGCTAGGAGCTGGTCAAGGAGAGAAAAGTGTCGCGTGTGGGGAAGAGCACGAAGGTAGATCTGCGTGACTGAACCTCCCACCTCACACCTTGATTTATGACAAAGAGATCACCTTGAATGCGGTAGTGGATGGATGGTTGTTTAGCAACATCCTAATTGACACAAAGCGTGGAGGTTAATGTTCTCACTCTGGATTCCCACGGCATCAAATGGGAAGACCTACATTACAACCATCTTCAAATGTGATGTATATGACAAATAAGACAAAGGCAAATGCCCATAGGTGTCTTGAAGGATGTAGCCATCACCATTAGAGGACTAGATTCAGGGATTTTGAAGTCCTGGCACTCTTTGAGGCAAATAATTTCCCAACTTTACTTGGGCACCCATGGTGCTATAAGAATAATGTAGATCTCCGAGTTTAACAAGAGGTACATAAGCTTTGTAAACAAGGAAGAGAGGGTGATTATACCGCTTGCTGATGGAAAGTCCACCTATATCTGAACCCCTTGGGGAGGAAGTCCTAGCGAGAATATATGTGCACTCCATAAGAGATCCAAAGACCATCCACCCTATGAAGGAGTCATCCGGTTTGATGATGTTCAATCATCGGTGATCTACCAATATAGCATGAGATAATTAGGTGCATGGGACTTATGAATTGATTGGGTGACATCTCGAAAGGATCGGTGACCAAAGTAACCCACGGTGCGTACTGATTCGGCGGCGGGAGGAAAGGCAATAACCAAGTATTCAGGGATGCATACCCCTGAGGTTTTTTTGAGGAAATGGAAGCTCATTGGAGGGAGAGCGAGTGACGAGGTATCTTACCGAGTTATGTTTTGATAGGAACAACAGGAAAGGTGGTGGTGTGTATAAGAAAACTTGTTGGAGTGGCATGAGGTTAGAATTGCGCTCACTATCTGATTCTCGAAGAGCAACATACCCACCGCTATCAAGGATTACAATGGCAATGGACCCACCTCTTCCCACATCCGAGGCATGTAGGGTCCTGCAGGAGAAGGTGCGAAGCTTTACCACCCTCCCTTTGGGTACACAAGTTGTATTCAACTCTACAAGAATGTGCGTGCACCTGGTACATCCATTTTGAAACTTGCCCAGACGGGAAATTGGTAGGAGTTAGCGGTTGACCTGGTTCACACATTCGAGTACCAAAGTACCAAGCAACCAGTTGATGAGGCATTGCAGACTATCAAGTGCCTCACTCTGGGGGATTGTGTCATGGTAGAAGATAGATTAGTAAACTTACTTAGTGGACCTAGCTTGGAAGCACGGTTTAAAGAGGAGGAACTAGAAGACCTACAATTTGAGTGCGTGTTTGCAGAAAGGAGAAAGGAAAGATGGTATACATTATTGATGGAGAGGAGATGGAAAGCTTGAATGTCGACCATTCGGTTGGAGCGCGTGAAGTAGTTGATAGTGTGGATGCATGTGCGCGCACGTATCATGAACCACTCAAAACCAAGAAAGTTAACATCAGCTCGGAGAAGGAGCCCAAGGAAGCTATCATTAGGGACTATTGGTCGGATAAGGAAGTATCAAAGATCATCGATCTCTTGCACAAATTTGAGGATTTATTCCCACGTGGATACCATGAGTTAAAAGGCATCCACCATTCATTAGGGAAATGTGGATAAATTTGAAAGATGGTGCGTGCTCGGTTAGGAAGAGGCCTTATAGGATGAATCTTAACATGCGCATAAGGGTTAAAGAAGAGCTAGAAAAAATGATAGAATCTTGTATCATTGAAAGGTGTGGAGAATTAGAATAGATAAGTCAATGGTGATCAACATAAAGAAGGATGGGCGGATTAGGATATGTGTGGATTATAGGGAATTGAACGCTATTTGTATCATAGATCCTTTTCCCACCCCCTTCACTGAAGAGATTTTGGAGGGAGTTGCTAGGCATGAGGTCTATTCCTTTACGGATGGATTCTCGGGATATCACCAAGTAAGGATTGCCAAGGAAGACCAAGATAAGACAAATTTTGCCAACAGTGGGAAATTTTTGCATATCTGATCATGCCCTTTGGATTGAGGAATGCACCCATTGTATTTTCGCGCATAGTGGTACAAGCATTTCAGGACTTCATCCATAAGTTCCTTCAAGTGTATTTGGATGATTGGATAGTGTATGGGTTGGTTAGGGACCATTGTGATAACTTGAGATTGATGTTTGAAAGATGTTGGCAGTTGATGATTTCCTCAACATCAAGAAATGTATCTTTACAAATCCTTTTGGAACATTGTTGGGGCATATCATATGAAAGAGAAGGCTTACTTGGTGGATCCTACTTAAAGTTACAATTATTATGGGGTTAGGGAGCCTACCAGCCAAAGCGTCATGCGTGGATTTCTTAGACAACCTTGGGTACTACAAACAGTTCATTAAGGGATATGCCAAGATCACTGCGTGCCTTTGGAAATATTGCTCGGACACAAGAGTGCCTTTCACTAGAGAGCGCAGTAGAGGCATTTGACATTCTAAAAGAAAGGCTTATCACTTCGCACCTATTCTACAATTCCATCCTAGGATAAACATTTCCATGTCCACGTGGATGCCTCTAGTATAACAATGGGAGCCATTCTTTCTCAACCAGGAGAGGGATTATTGATCATCCCTTGTGTTTTGCAAGTAGAAAGTTGACACTAGTAGAACAAAATTATACAATGACCGAGTGTGAGGCATTGTCAATGATCTACGTGCTCCACAAATTTAGGCAATATCTGTGGTGACTCCCTTCATATTCTACATGGACCATATGGCCTTGAAGTATCTAGTAAACAAAGAAGTGTTGCAAGGGCACATATGCCATTGGGTACTTTTATTTCAAGAATTTGAATTCAAAGTGGTGGTAAAACTAGGAAAAAACAATTCCGGCCGGATCATTTATTTAGGATTTATTCGAGAGAGGATGCATAGAAGTATCGAGAAACCATGCTAGATGCAACTATTCAGTGTTGCGGTGCATGCCCTCGGAGTTAGAAGACATTTTTTTTTCTCAAGAAAGTTGTGGCGCTTGAAGGGATGAATGCACCGAAATAAAAAGGTTAGCCATATGCGCCACACCCTTCATGTTGATCAATGGGGATTTGTATAAAATGGGCCACAATGAGGTTTTGCACTGGTGTGTATTAGAACATGAGTGCGTGGCCATAATAGAAGAAGCCCATGGTGGGATTGCTAGAGGACACTATGCGGGGAATGCAACCGCATGCAAGATCCTAGTCGTTGGACTATGGTGGGAGACGATTCACCAGGATTGCATTGAGTTTTGTAAGGCCTATGACCACTACCTGTGTCTTGGAAACCACGGACGAAGGATGAGATGCCCTTACGGCCCCATCGCTAGCATGGAACCTTGAAAAAGTGGGCAATAGATTTTGTTGGACCAATCTCACCAGCTGCGTGAAGGACTAACTCACGGTATATCATTACCTATACTGATTATCTAACAAGGTGGGTAGAGGCCGCGCCCACTAAGGATTACACCACAGCCATGTAGCTCACTTTGATTTTTATGGGAGAACATTATAAGTAGGTATGGGTACCCATTAAGTTTAACAAGTGATAGGGGCACTCACTTCTTAAATGAAACCATCAGGATTCTATTGGTAGAATTCATGGTAGCCCATCATAAGACTACCCCTTATCACCCTTAGGAAAATGGAACTGTAGAGGCATTTAACAAAATCCTTAGTCACACATTGACTAAGATATGTGATGTGGGTAGGCAGGATTGGGATGATAAGGTATCAACAGTTCTTTGGGCATACAGAACAATGTATAAAAGGTTGAACAAGGCCACACCATTTCAATTGGTGTTTGGCGCGGAGGCTGTTTTACTAGTCAAATTTATGCTACCATCGCTACGTATAGCGCATGTAGGAGGGTTGGATGATGAGCAAGCGTTGGAAGAAAGAATAGATGAATTGATAAAGTTGGATGAAAGGCACTCACTAGCAAGATGGAGCCAAACAACTGAAAAGCTAAGCAAAAGGCATGGCATGACCGCCACATTAAGAACAAATAGTTTGAGGTTGGCCAGATGGTATTGCTATATGATTCAAAATTTCTACGCCATCCTGGAAATTTGAAGGTGCATTGGTTGGGTCCTTATGTAATTTCATACATCCTTGATTTGAGCGGGTGCCGATTATAAGCCTTTGGATGGAACAAAATTACCTGGACACTTCAATGGGAGTAGGCTGAAGCCCTACTATAAATAATGCTTCTTGGTGTTTGTAAATAAGGTAGTTTTTCTAGTTAGCTTAGAATTTCCTTTTATGCTTTTCCTTTCTTGTATTTCCCTTTCGCGTTGTTGTTTGGTTTTGCACCTTGGGTGCCAGTAACCTTATTACTTTTTGACTTATGAATGTGCAGAGGACCGCACATCGATTTAGTGTGGGGTGAGGTGATAAAGGGAAGCATGGAGTTATTCTACCAAGAGGATTGGGTTGGTAGACCATTGGAATTGGCCCTGTTGAAAAGATGCATTAGGAGAAAAGAAGGCAGATGGGTGGAAAAATAAGGTTACATTGGAAATCCATGTACAAGGAGAAAAAGTGCAAAAACACGAGGTAGGTGAAAGCAAGAATCATGAGGATGGAAGAGGTGCCTTTGACGCTGGTAACATGCACACAAGAGTCTTATCAAGATGGATTGTTTGTGCGCCAGAAGGTTGGAAAATTTTTCGTGCAAGGATTGAGCTGCGGATGGAAACAATTTTGAAGATTGGGCACTTAAGGAGAAGTGCTAAAATCGAGGTTTTTTTTAAAATGCCACATTAAACATTGTCATACGGTGGTAGGTATCCTAGCCTTAAATGCATAAAAGTGGGAAAAGCTATAAATACAAGAGTGGGAATTTCATTATTTTACTTTGTGAAAACAAGAAGAGTGATTTTCTTTCAAGAGCTAGGGTTTGAAGAATGACTCATGTGAAGGAAAATCCCAAAAACTTAAGTGCAACTGGTCCAGTTAGATCTATAAACTAGTGTAGAAGTGATTCATGGGTGTGAGGAACATTGTGAAGAAGCATCATGATCGAAGGAGAAAAGTCTAAGATTAGGGTTTGTGTTTTAGGGCACGGGGTGCGATGGGGAAAACGTTCAAACAAAATCACAAGTTAACCTAGGAATGAAAGCAAGGGGTAAAATGATGGCCACAAAACCAGTTGATAAACCTGTAGTACAATCCAAGAGGGGAAAGGGTAAGGGAAAAGGAAAGAAGAAAGAAGAAGAAATCCCCTTAGATACCAATGAAGAATGGTACTCGGAAATGCAATACCGGATGGGGTTTTGTTGGGGCAAGACTGGGAGTCCCACATCAGGTAGATGCCCGTGATTGACTACAATCACCGATCAAGCATAATTGTGAAGGAAATGGCACTAGAGCTAGTGCACCCAATAAATAAACGAACACCTGATGGGATGCCAATCTACAGTGACGTAGTCAAGGTGAAAATGGAGAAGGTAGGGCTTCTCCAGCTTTACGAGCTGCCATATTTTGGGAAGCCTGAGCACTTGTACCAATGGCTGATGACACGTGTGCACGAAGACTTCTTCTACTTCATGGGGCGCAAAATATGCATAACTCCCTAGTTAATTTCACACTTTACAGGCCTAAGCTATAAAGGGAAGTGCTCTTAGATGACCTCCAGGATGAGGAAGAAATTAAAGAAACATTACATCCCAGGAATATAAGAAGGGATCAAGTTATTATGCGTCGCGGATATCGGTGATCCGAGTGATGAAGATGTTTATGCACCTTGTTCCAAGCTGAATGGACAAGAGAGGTGGACCCAAGGTGAGCAAGTCCTGGTTGAATGTTTGAAGGAAGTTCGTGGAAGGCACCGAATACATCTCCCGAGACATAGAGATGAAATCATAAGCAACATGGAGAATGGGGAAAGATCCTTTTTGGAAACATCCTGTTAACCATTGTGTTCTCGAGAAATCAGTTGCGAATGCATCGATAAGTTCATATGGGAGTACCCTGATGAAGACCCTTTCCTAGGAAGAGGTTCAGAAGTATACATGTGAATCAATGATAGAGGCTTCACAAGGCATGCTTGGACAAATGGTATACATGCCTCAGGAATGCATTTAGGGCTGAATGATAGATCCTAGAACAACTCCCCATGGCAATGAAGGAGAAGTAGAGTTCATGGTATACCAGCACTTCTGCATTGGCAGATTCATCTTGGTGGATGGCAGTTGGAGTCCCTGGTGCAAACTCCCCTTCTCATTTACTACCCAATTTTTCTAGGTGGGAGTGAACAGGTACAAGGAGTCGAAGAAATTAAATCTAGAGTTGTCCACCCTTGATAGTGAACACAGAGAAATGAGAAAGAAGCTGGTCTACCCGGGGAAGTGTGTGTACATTAAAAGATACATATTGTAAGATGTACACATTGTAAGGACCATGACCTTACCTATTCTGAGAGCAATGTTGCAGGATCTACCTATGCATAAGGCCAAAGTTTGAAAGGGGTGCATACATGGAGAATGAGATATCCATCCCGAGATGACCCTATGGGAAGAAAGAAGCCAGCACAAAAGCATAAGGAGAGAGAAGAGAAAGAGGAATAGAGGGCGGTGGAGGAGTAAGATGTAGGTACCACGGGACCAAGCACCTACGTTTGGAAGAAAAAGAGGACAATAGTTAGGGAGAAGACCCCAGGAGCTCGGTAAAGCCACCATCTCTTGAGGATCCCTTAGATGAAGAGAAGACTACGTCTCCCAATTAGGAGTCTTCAAATGGAAGAAGAAAGAAGAGAAGGTAGAGAAGACCGAGAAGGCACAAGCACCTTTTTAGGCAAGAAGAATGTTGGTGAAGGAGAAGAGTTGGAGGTGACCCAAGGGAGGATAAGTATAGATGACTCAGGGGAGGGAGGAGAGGAAGAAATTGATGCATTCATCTTTGCATGGAGGAAGAGCACTCAGGGGGAGGAGGAGGACTCGTAGAGTGAAGAAAGGAGCGAAGGGGCAAGCACCAAGGAGCAAGAAATGCCCAAGCTCACCCAGGAGGAGATAGATGAAAAAGTGACAAGGGAGGTGGAAAAGATGATTGATGCCTTGGTCGATGAGGAGTTGGGGTGCGTGCAAGACAAAGCTTGTGCTCACCAAGTTCAAGAAAGAACAAAGGGAGAAGAGTGGAAGTAGCACAAAAGGCCCAACTCTTTCAGTGATTGTTCCAAAGGGCATGTGCACGGGAAGTAAACGCACGGAGGAAGGAAGATCGGTGATGGGGTATGCTAATGACCCTAACAAAGTTTTACGCATGCACTTCAGAGTACCTCACCCACCAAGGATCTCTTGCCATGGAGTCCTTCGATCCACGAGGGTGGATACCCATGCACGAGGAAAATGCTATTGTGGGTGTTTGACTCCCACATTGATGAGCCCAAATTCGAAGTTAACCAAGAGGCAATACTGGAGCTCTCCGAGACAAAGGGGCTAACCCCCTCATAAATGCACAACACTTGTCAGATGAGCAAGTGTGTAATGTGCTCAACAAGGTCTCTGTGGAGGTAGAGGCAAGGCTCTTCTACAAAAATGACAAGATTAAAGCCTTAGAGGACCTATTGGAAAAGAGGAAGGAAGAAGTAGTTAAGCTGACAAAGGAACTCAGCCTTGAAAAGATAATCAATGCTCAACTACAACAAGAGTTACAGGAGGAGAAAGCTAAAGTGCATGAAGTCTCCAAGAAGGTGGAGCTCATCTCCCAGGCTATTATCATGAAGCACCCAAACCTTAACCCTCCCACGTAAAAGTATGGTTCCTCCCTGGAATGCCTTAAGGACTTGACTCGGATCCTCACCATGGAAAGGAAACCTTTGGCCTTAGAGTCGGCAGAGGATATAGCTACATGTTTGGAGAAGGAGGATAAGCTGAAGGTAATCACGCTTATATTTGAATACAATAAGGCCTTGGTTGATGTAAGAGTAGCTACACAAACTACGGGGGTCACATATGACCATTGCGTGTATCAAGACAAGGGAAAGCCATGCTACTTACAGACAACAAGGCCAAGCTAAAAGACTTTAGGGAGAAGAAAAAAGGCAATAGAGCAGAATGAGAAAATATTTTAGCCGAGGTAGAAAGAAAATTTGAAGCTATTGAGGCCCTTCGGGTCTCAATCAAAACACGGCTTAAAGAACTCTACAAGACCATTACAAGGAAGATGGATGCCTTGGAGGATCTTTGCAAAGGAACTGGAAACCATGGTGGAGACCATCACCACAAAGGGGGAAGGGTTAACCTTCGATGAGGTGAGTGCATTGGTCGGAAACCTTTGCAAAGGGTGTAGGATGAGGTCAGTGCATGGGATATGCTTGGAGGCTGACCTATGGTACAATTTTCCCCTTCTACTTCTTTAGGAAATTTTTCCTTCTATTCTTTCTCTTCCTCTCCCCCATTCTTTATTCTTTCCCTCCATTCTTTTCCAAGGCAAGGCCTTGCATTTTTGTACTACATTCTTTGAGAAGGTTCCCGAGGGTGGAGAACAAGTGAAGTGTGGGGTAATGTTGGGCCCCTAATATAGCTTCCAAATCTTAAAGGTGCATAGGCGTGCATGGCGGAGGAAGCACGCAAGTGAAGGCATTCAAGATAGAGTTCAAAAGGATCCTTGGATAACCAAGGACGTGCATGCCGCATGAAGAAAAATTCGGGACTTAGCCATTTTCGGCCTTTTAGACAGAACACATGAAGAACATGTTTCATTTGGATAAGGTTCCAGCCTGGCAATAGGGTGTTCGAGAAGGAATATACCTTGTGATAGGAAGATCCAAAAAGATAATCATGACATGGAGAGGCATGCACCTAGGGCAACCCACACCTTAACACTTGGGGCCATATCTGAGGCTACATAGGAGTTTGTTAGAGCTCAGATGCCTATTTATATATGCACCCTTGGCAAAGAACAGAGACACAAGTAAGGTAGCGAAGCTCTACAAAATTACTGCGAGAACTATGGGATAAATGGGTAGATGATTCTAGGAAGGATGTAATGGGAAATGGGAATGAAAATTTTATTTTGTAAGCATACATGTATGGATCTAGATATGGCACATGACTGTGGTCCGCCTCTCTGTGATGTTTTGGAGTAATACTATGAATGAATGTGATAAGGTTACCACTATGTTTATGTTAAGATCTCCTTCTGTATTATCTGCATGTTTCCACTATGATTTTGATCTTGTATAATCATGAACTTTACTTGAATGTTAGTCTAATTATGGATTTACAACTTCCTGGTTCTAGTTAATTGCATTTGCGTCTTTGTTACTATTATGACTGAAGGGGTGTAGAAGCCAGCCTGAGCTCTATAGCTTCTTCATGTCTATTAAATCACTAAGTCAGAATCATGAATTATGCCTTCCACTGAACTCACATAAAGAGAGACTCGGCTCCCTCTCACATGCCTCGGGTGAACACCTAGTGCCCACTAGGTGATAGGCCAACACGCATGAGGTTCTCTTGTTCCTAGTGGGGTGCAAAATTACTACATCACCTCTTTTTATAGTTCCTAAGAAAAATAGTAAGTGGAGAATTTTTATAGATTATAAGAAGATTAAAAGCCACCAAAAAGATTACTTTCCCTTGCCTTTTATAGATTAAGTTTTAGACAATCCGCTAGGTAATAAATATTTCTCCTTCTTGGATGGGTTTAGTGGATACAATGAAATTAGTATAATAGCTCTTGATCAAGATAAGAGCACTTTTACTTGTCTCACTGGGTACATTTACATACAAATTTATACCATTTGGATTTTGTAATGCACTTCCACCTTTTAGAGAGCAATTTTAGCTATTTTTACAGACCTTACCAATGATTGTGTTGAAGTTTATATGGATGATTTCACTATCTACGGGTCTACCTTTGAGGAGTCCTTTTCAATCTTGAAAAAGTGTTTGCAAGATGTGAACAACACTAAATCTCCTTAATTCATGAAAAATTCTTGATGATGGTTGATCAAGGGGTTGTTTTGGGCATCATATCTCTGCTAAGGGTATCCAAGTTGATCCTAAAAAGATAGAAGTCATTACTAAGTTTCCTACACCAATAAATCAAACATACATCAAAATTTTCCTTAGACATGCAAGTTATTATAGACGGTTCATAAAATATTTTAGTAAGATTACTGCACCAATGTTCTTTTTACTGAAAAAATACTGTGTTTTTAAATGGAATCCTCAATGTCAACAAGATTTTGAAGCTATAAAGGATAAATTGACTACTTGCCCGAGTCTTAAGAGGACCCAATCCAACAATGCAATGGGATATGTTCTTGGAAAGAAAGATGAAGAATAACAAATGTATGCCATCTATTTCATCAACAAAAACCTGACCCCTATGGAGAGAAACTACACCACTACAGAAAAGGAATTTCTAGCTATTGTTTACTCTCTAAAAAAATTCAGACACTACATTACTGGTTATAAGATTTTTGTGTATACGAGACCATTTAGCCATAAGATACTTAATGAACAAACCAGTAGTAGGGGCATAATTATCAGGTGGTTTCTTCTTTTGTAAGATTTTAACTTGACCATTATTGATAAGCATGGAAAGGATAATGTTGTTGTTGACTTTATTTGAAGATTGAATGTTTCAGGAGAAAGTGAGAAAATTTAAGATCAATTCCCATATGAACACTTGTTTGCAATATCAGCACATCCTCCATGGTTTTTTGACCTTATCAATTATCTAACTACAGGAAGTTTCCAACTTATTTCACTAGTAAAGAAAGAAAAATATTAGTCAGAAACAATGCTACATATAAGTGGTGTGATTGAATTTTATTTAAATGTTGTCCTAACATGATCCTTCTTAGGTGTGTTTGAGAAGATGAAGTATATGACATACTAAGAACATTTCATGATGAACTCAAGGAGGAAATTACTGCAGAAAGAGGAAAATTCATAAGGTCCTTAGAGCTAGGCACTCACTTGGCCCTCTCTCCACAAAGATATCAAGAAATATGTATGGTAACATGATGCATGTCAAAGGATGGGGAAGCCAACTCCATCTTTTGAAATTCCTCAATCCTCAACTAGTCTTAGGACCATTTGAGAAATGGGGGATTGATTTCGTTAGACCTATGGACCCCCCATTTTAAGGAAAAGAGTACCTCCTAGTGTGCACTGATTGTGTTACCAAATGGGTCAAGGTTCAAGCACTGACATCTACCAATGAAGACATTGTAGCTGAATTTTTGTACCACAAGATCATGTTAAGGATTGGATCTCCTAGAGCCATAGTATTTGATCAAGGACCTCAGTTTGTGTCCAACATGATTGATGCATTTTGAATATTTACCAGATCAAGCATAGGAAATCATCACCATACCACCCCAATCCAATGGGAAAGTGGAGGTCACAAATAGAGAATTGGAAAACATCTTGACTAAAGTTATAAATGCAGATAGAAAGAATTGGGTGCCAAGACTTCCTAAAGTAGTTTGGGCATACAACACAACCTGGAAAACCACCACTGGTTTCTCCCCATATGAACTAGTATATGGAAAGAATCCATTTCTCCCAGTGGAATTTGAATTGTAGACCTAGAGAACAACATTGAAGATAGGAATTGACTTGGATGAAGCTCAACAAGATAGGGTGATGCAACTGAATGAACTAGATGAGATGCGGATGGAAGCAAAAATCAAGCTAAGATCCTTTAACATCAGAGGAAGGTCTGACATGATTCTCATATCAAGACCAAAAGATTTAGAGAAGGAGATTGGGCCTTATTGTTTGACTCAAAATACCAGCACTTCAAAGGGAAACTGAGGACAAGATGGTTAGGACCTTACCAAATTGAGAAGATATATGATAATGGATCTATGAGATTATTGCCAATTGATGGTGACATAAGAACTTTATTGGTGAATAACCATAGACCGAGGCTGTATCAAAACCCCAGGATAAAGAAACCTTCACTAAGGACATGCAACTGTGTGAGGAATTCAATTCAGTGGAAGACTTCAACTCTTCCAGCCATGAGTAGTTTGTTAGGAATATGCAAATAAAGGAAGAAGACCATAATTTTGTTATAGTATTCTTCCCCTATATCTAAAAAAATATATTTTCTTTTATGCATGCAAATAAAGGTTAGAAGTGTAAATTATCAAAATGTATATTAACCATAATTACTTTTCAAATGTAGGAGGTGGAGCACCAATGGTCAAAAGGACGTTGAGCTAGTAAGGTGATGTGTATTTTATTTTTATAGAAGATCTTAACTATATTTGAACTTCCCAATGCACTTGATTAAAAAAATAAATAAAGGAGTAATTAGAGAGATAAGAGGTAATGACAAATGAATAAGGCATGATGTCACTCTTTTTGAAGGATGACATATGGCACGAGTGATAAGGCTAGAAGTGTGGGAACCATGTTAATGAATTAAAATCTCACCACCTTCAACAATCACATTAGTCATCTCCGCCATCATTCTCTACCACCATGATGCTATTATAAATTCACAAGTAGTTCGAATTCAAGCTACTGACATTACAAAAACTACTCTTCCTCTTCCAAGAAACCATCGCCATTGTTATGAAAATATACCTCCTCACTACCTTTTCCATTCCTATTGCAAACCAGCCTATTTGATGGGGAAGAAGAAGAAGTCAAAGCCAGAATCTGTAGAACCACTACTGAGGAATGTCATCATCTCTCAAGTCTTTCATGACATAGGTTGGTTAAATTTCATTCAAAAATTTGAAGGGTTTGATGAAGATTTGATTGAAGAGTTTTTGTCAAATTTTGAAGCAACTTGTTCTAGAGTAGGAGGGAAAAGAATTGAAATAGATAGCCAAATTATTAGCACAATCTCTATTCTTCTAGATTTTGGACTTAAGTTTGTCACTAACTCCCCACAAAAATAATCTGATAGACCTTTTTCCCGACAAGGATGAGCCTCTTCCTAAGATAATAGTTAATCCCCAGGGGATTTAGAAGGGTATTAAAAGAGAAATCTTGAGGACATTGGAAGGAGGTAGCTTCTTGGGTAAATAGGTATTTCATCTGTGATGGAAAAAATCAAAAGATTAGAGCAGATACTACCCTAAAATTTTTGACCCATTCAAGAAAGGAAGGAAATCCCTACACTCTAAGTCAATCTCCTAAATATTTAGCAAATGTAGTCATAAAAGTGGGGAAAAAGTATAAAAATGGAGGTGGTGATGTTGCAATTAAGCACCCAGGGCTTATTTAGTTAATTTACACATGAAAGGTCTTTAGGAAACCCAAAAGGAAAGCATAAAAGATGAATTTAGGAAAAATTTACAAGGAGAAGAAGATCAAGGGGAGTGCTACACCAATTTATACCAAACTATCCAATAGCTCTCAACCCAAGATTCAATCTACTCCTCGCCTACCCCCGTGTTCATTAAATATTTCAGAGATGAGTCTAAGTAGCCCCCTAATCTTGGAACTTTGAGTAAAAAGGTTTTCACGACAACCCCCACTTACATTTCAGTGAGAAAAAGAAGATCTAGTTCAGCAAGGAAGGATGAAATTTCTAGACCTGCATTATCTGATGAAGGTGCAACCCAGATTTTAGAAGAGTGTGCTAGAACCGAGACTTCCTTTGCCCCAGGAGATCAATCAAGAGATTTTGAATTTACATCGATAATTCCTAAAGAAAATATTCATGTTGTTGAGGCACCATAAATTCATTTGGAAGCTCCAGAAAATATGCCTACAGCTCCGGAAATCTAGATGATAGCTACGAAACATCGAACAAGGAATTGGTGATGAGGAATCACAAAGAGATGTTCTTCTTCACAAAGATAAGGTTTTAATACAACACCAAGAGGAAATTGTTTCTTTAAAAGAAAAATTGAGAGGTATGAAAGCAACTCATTTGTCTCTTCAAAATGAGTTTTTGCAAAAGAATATAGAAAAGATAGAGAAATAGATGTTTTGAGAATGGAAGTTACTAGTTTAAAGAGATAGAAAGATATTGGTTTAAAATCATGGGATGATTTATCATCTAGTTGTATTCAAATTTCTCTTAAAAACAAGGAGCTAGTAGAAGAGAATAAGAAACTCAAGGAAGAGGTTGAATCCATCTCTAATGCAAGAAAAAATTGGAAATAGTTGTTGATTTTTTCTATCCTTTAGCTTGTAAACTCTTAACTTGCAGGAAACCATCTTCAGTGTCAAGTTTATTTCTTCAAGAGAAATTTTATTCATGGTAGTTGCATAGAATTATTTTTGGAGATCCTCACAAGGATCTTGATGGGAAAACCTTTTTACAAATTTATCATATTTGTACTCCAGAGGTACAAAACGTATTGTGTGAATTCTATCTCCATAACATCTTTATTCCAAATGTTCTTGATTTTTTCATAAATCTTTTAGTAGGAGAATTTCGTTAAATTTTTTCACTCATTGATAAGAAATCAGATTGTATGGGAGGAGAAAACTGATATCTTTACACAGTAGGTCAAAATTGTTGGTTTTTACATTCGAACCCAACATCATAATGATATTTTGATGAAGAAATATTTTAGGTCTTTGTATTACCAGGCTGGAATTGGTAAACACACCTCTGAGATCTTGGCAAAATGTGTCCAAGAGTTTGAAGTGTACTGTCAAAAAAATTTGGCCAAGCTATGGTAGCTTGTGAAAAAGATGGGAAACCTTGAATCTTCCACTGAAGAGAAGAGAAGTGATTTCTCCTCAGAATCTCAGTTGGAGCATGAGAAGGGGAGATGCACTTGTGGAAATTATTTGGCTTGGCACAAAAAGGGAACAATGAGTATAATGATGAATGGGTTGGGATGTAGGTTAGGCCTCCTCTACTTCTCACCCAATGACTACTTGGAAAAATAGTGCTCCTCAATCAAATGAAAGCTTTACGGCATGGGCAGAAACTATGTTTGCAACCCAAGGATGTAAGGGCACCAAGAAACAATATGCAGATCAATTTGAAGAGTATGACATGGCAAAGTAGATTCAACATAAATTAGGTCGAAGATATTTTGTAAGAGGAATTGCAAAAGGTAAAGTGTAGGGAGATGATGGGTCCAAAAATGAATCATCATATAACCTATATAACTATAAAATTTACTCCAAAAACACACTAATAAATGCATGGGAATGTTCTAAATAGTTATATCTAAAGTAGAAAGTAATGCATTTCCCCTTATTCTGTCTTAAGCGAACTAATGACCAATGAAACTTCCACTAACTACTTTGTTGAGTAATTTGGTGACATATGTAGGATGATGAGGTGCATTCTCTGCCATTTTGAATAGTTACAGTCAAAGGAGACCGAGTCTACAACCACTATGCCATTTTGAAGACTGAACCATAACAAGCTATAAACTAGGATGCATATTTCCAATAGATTTATGAGGAGTTATGTGATTATATGAATTTCTAATCGGTTGCCTATATTTTTGGCATATGTTGTAATTGGATGTGTCTATAAGACACCTTCTCATGATTGTTTCTTAGTTATTTTTTTCGATATTACAGTAGTTAATAGATAGAAGTTATTTTCAATTGCTTTCTAGAATATGTAATAGAATCATATCTTGATCAATACAATACATGATATTTTGAGGATACGTTTGTGTTAAGAGCCTCAATCCTGAAGTAGAGAAAGGGCCCACTCGACTGAGGAGATTGAAGGACTGGTACTTTATGCAAAATATTTACATTTACTAAGTTCCATTTTTAATATCTTGACTTGGTGATTATCTGAATACAATTTTATATCTCTCTATTTCAGCGAATTTTCTTTACCGTTATTTCCTTCAAACAAGCATTTCATTTCAGCAAAGCATTTCCTTTAACAAACATTTCATTTAGTAACTCTGTTTTAGTAGCATAGATGCATTTGATATACTTTGTTTTCCATTTGATAGTTTAGAAGATTTTGATATTCAGTAGTTTATACATTTACTCACTTTCAGTAGATAAGTATTATAGAACAAGAGAATCGATATCAAACGAACCCCCAAAAGAGAGAACCACCATAGTGACTGAGCTGCATATCAACTTCTCTATATACAACCTTGAACACAACCCTGGTCTATAATGAAATCAACACTTGAATATGTTGATTAAATGATTGGAAGTTACAATAACCCATCATCTACCATGCACATCCCCTACCCCTAAAGGTATCCACACTCAAATATGCATATCATCTTTAGGTCCTCTCCTTTGGGCCGCATTCTCCTACACAAATATCATTGTATCCATCCTAAACAAGGGGAACATCTATTGGGTTAAAACATCACCCCTACAAGATCTCATAGATTCAATAAAACACAATATAATACAAAAATGACACAGAACATAGTTATAGATCGCCTTAATCAAACTTGGGTCCAAAAACAGATTTCTAGACACTAGCACCCAAACCTAGATAGTAGTGGTGGGTGCTTATGTCCCCCCATTGGCGCTTGTCTCCTAGGGGTAAATAAATTCATTTTTCACTCTTGCATAGTTTACAATAGTTTTCATATCAGTTCTCCAAGAAGCAAGCTCTTGCCTCCATTTATAGAATTCACTATTATGTATATTTCAATTAATATCAAGACAATAAAAAAACATGAACAAATCAGGATGTACCATCTACATAAAGTGGTTCTTATTTGGGAAGCATCATGGAAGGAGAGAAAATATATACCTCTCTCCCCAACACTCTTCTCTTAGCGTGAGATTTCCCAAAAAAATCTCTTGCACGAGATCACCCTAAAACTCGCACTTGGCATGAAATCACAAAAAAACTTGCTCCTAGCATAAGATCACCCAAAACCTCACCACTAGAATTCAAATCTAGCAAAACCAAAAAAGGACAATATTTCTATCTCATACTCTCTTACATATTAGGTGCAAACTTTCCTTTTACACACTTTACACTCTGTACTTACTTATACATGCATTACTTTGATTTTTCATAAACAAACTTTGATTACTCTCTCACTCTTCTTTTATAGGTCTGTCCTTAAAACACAACAAGAAGCAACTCACATCGAGAAAATCACAACTTCTAAAAACATGCTACTATGCATATGCATCACCCCTAGGGTCCACTTCCCTTTATTAGTTTTCATGCTTCGCATTATGATCATTTCACACTTCGCTTGTTCACTGGCGCGATGTCACTCTTCTATACAAGATTACAAAATACACATATTTTATCTACTTTATGTTATCGAGTATTCAATTAACAACATAAAATGGGGAAAATGTAAACAAAAATATATGCACTTGGGTACAGATTATAGGTCCCAGAGTATACTATTATATACATGATTCCTAAGTAGTAAAACTAGTAATTAAAAATGTCTTTTGGGGCTTTTGATTTATCTCTTATACATTTATTGCCCTTACACACCCTACAGTCCTATTGGTGTTTGAATGATTTATCTTTTATGGCCTTAGACATTAGCACCATTTAAGAAAGAAGCACCCAAACTCCCGTCCCTTCCGGGCGCTCCTAACCTTCTTTCCTTTCTTCCTACTTTTTGGGTCCCTTTTACTTTTGGGTCATATTTTACAACTTTAGGTCATCCTTTCAGTTGTCAATTACAAAATTCAAACACGGAATCATATATATATACATATTCATAGCTCTCAAATAAGGGGACAAACACTAATTATTACATACTATCACCTAATCTTGCATCCAAAGGCAAAAGATAACTTCAAAGGAATTCATCTAGCACATTCACTCAAGGGACGAGGATGCATTAATTTTCATAAACAACATATGAGGGGAAGTTTATTCTATTCCATCTCACACATTCTATACATTTGCTACATTCTAGATCTAGCTTACTATCGATGTGCAACTTGCACAAAGGCATCATTACACACCTTTACACACATAACTACATGGATTATGAAATGCTTGGTAATAAGTTCACTCTTTGGGTGACCATCGGTGTCAATATGAATCCACACACTGCATCTTTATTTTTAAGATTTGATGTGGTTTGTGGGTATGTGCAACTATAAATTTATTTTATACGTTAGGTACAATAAATGTCATGAAGCGATATCGAGTGAAAAAGGAAACTAACAAAAAAATTTCATCCTACATTTAAGAGATCAGATCCTTATTATTCACACAAATGTTAGTTCCCATGTTATCTTGTCCTCTTGTAGGCACTCATATCCTGTGAAATTGTAAGTTTCTTAACCTCCAAAGTGAGCATTAACGAAACTCCTCTCATTATGTTCCAATTTTTCTCGACCCGTACTACTTCACGATCATTTAGAAATCAGCTAAGTCATCTCTCTCTAGGTATTAGGGTTTTATTTTATTGCATGTTTATTACTTGTGTCTTACTATATTTTATTACTTGTATATCATTAGTATAATAAAGTTACTCGATATATATATTTAATTACATGTTTATTAAATCAGCCACTAATTCCTACCCACCATGTGGCACATGTTTGTAAATTTTTAGGGAATGTCCATTTTCACACTAAAATTACCCATCATTTTTTATCCATAATATTGTAAAGGTTATGGCCTACATATAAATATAAAACACATTGAAATTGTAAAGGAGGGAGATAACAATTTTCAGTAATCCCGAGAGATTCTACCTATGGATAATGTGTGTGTACATGAATATTATTTTTACTTCATTGGAAGGAGAATGCACATAACCCCACAGTTAATCTCAAAGTTCACTGGACTCATCTGTACTAGGGAGTCATTTGATGATGACTTGGGTGATAATGAGGCTATCAAAGAAACAACTAAGGAATATGAGTATAAGAAAGGTAGGCATGCCTTTGATATCTCAAAGATTAGTAATCCGGTGATGAAGATGGTTGCACACCTACTTACCAAATTGAGTGGACAGGAAAGGTGGACCCAAGTTAATAAGAGGTGGTTGAATGTATGTAGGAAGATAGCTGAGGGGACCATCTACAACATCTCGGCCTTCATTGCAGAAGATATAATTGATGTCGCACAAGATGGAGAAAATATAATGTATGGAAATATCTTTCTCTTGATCATATTATCTAAGATTGGGGTACCCGATGGGCTGAATAATAACATATGGGAGTACCTGAAGAAGAACCCTACTGTTTGTTAAAAAAATTCACCTTATACTTGTGATACTATGACACCAACATACAAGGTGCACATAGATAAATGGTACAAGCGGATGCGTGATGCCTTCAGTACCAAGTGGAGGATCCTAGATAAAATCATAGCCTTCGGAAAATATGAGTTTGAATTTGTAGTTTACCAATAATTTTGCATTGGTAGGTTCACTCTTACTAATGGCACCAAGAGCCCATGGTGTAAATTACCATTCCCTTTCAATGTAGTACTTCCACAACACGGTTAATAGGTTCAAAGAGGAAAATAAGTTGATATTTGATCTAAGTATTGTAGATTAGGAGCATCGTGAGTTTTTTCAAACACTTTTCTACCAAAGAAGCATGCATATGTGGAAATTTATGTCTTGCATGACATACATATGATCAAGCCTATTACAATACCAATTTTTAGGGCCACTACAAAAAGGGTGTATATTTATTTTGCAGGTGGCCGAAGTTTGAAAAAGGCACATATTTAGAGGATGATGTAAGTATACCTAAGGACCCTTCAGGGAGAAATAAGGTAGAGACAAAGAAGAAAGATAAAGAAGAGACTCCTACAATAAGTAGGGCACCGAGTGCACATGAAGGCTAGGCCATAGGGACAAAGGAAACAAATGCAGGTATAAGTACTTATACTCAAAGGAAGAGGTCCCTAGTAAAAGAAAAGTCTCCGGTGAAGAAGAAACCAAGGGTATTTACAAGTTTTGACTCTAAATAAATAGAGAGATTGGAACACGAAGAGATGGAGGGGAGGAGGAAGAATGAGATCCTAAGAAGAACCCCCCATGTACAATGTGCACAAGTCTAATGAGGAGCATAATGTGCCTTGAAGGAGGTTATAGAAGTATAATTTTATGGATAAGAAGAAGTTGGAACAAATTTTCAAGATAATACATGTGTCTCTAGCCTAGAGATAGAGACCATTGTGGAACGAGAAGTTGCAGGGATTATACAGACCTTGGTCGATCAGGAGGTGGAACACAATGCTGAAGAGGAAGAAGAAAAAGAGAAAGGTGGGAGTTTAGGAGGAGAAAAATTTTGGTGATAGGTTTCCCAAAGGGTACATGCATGAGAAGCGAGACGTGCATACATTCCTCAAGGACCTATTATGTCCTATGTAACAAACCATTACTCTAAAACCTCAAGGAATTAGTGAAATCTACACATGACAATCATAAAATCCCACAACGATTCGTAATCCGGATCCAAGTTAGATTTGTGCCCATATAGTGGGACCACACCCTACCCTATATGAGCCACAGTGAACACCGCAATGTTGACATATCTACCCATATCGGGACTTGAACTTGGGTGGTTTCTCTAATACCAAATGTAACAAACCATTATACCAAAACCTTGAGGAATTAGTGAAATCCACACATAATGATCATAACATCCTATGATGCATATCCCAACAAGGTTTTGCCATGTCTATTACCAGAGTACAAGACGTCGGTGGACCAACTTTTCTATTGGTCATATTTTGATAAGGAAGGTGTGTTTCCACGCACGAGAAAGATGTTTTTCTGGGTGTTTGAGTCCCACGTTGATGAACCCGAGTTCAAAGTAAATATAGAGGCATTTCTAGATACACATACTTCTTGGGCTCCATAGCAATGAATCCATTAGTGGATTCTCAACAATTAACTGATGAACAAGTGTGTAATGCACTGAATAAGGTATCGGTGGAAGTAGAGGCCAGATTATTTGGGAGGAATAATAGAATAAAAGCATTGGAAAAGGAGTTAGAAGAGAAGAATAAGGATATTATCAAGAGGGATAGGGAGATAAAGGGGAAAGAACATATTATTGCATAGTTAAAGGTTGAGTTACAGGAGGAAAAGTGAAAGTTATGTGAGGTTTATAAGAAGGAAAATTTGATAGTAGATTCTATCATACTAGCATGCCCAGAGTTAACCCCCTGTAAATATGTATGAGATGACCCTCCATTGTTTGGAGGATTTAACGTGCATAATCATAATGCAAAGAAACCCTTGACACTAGAGTTTGTGGAAGAATTTATGGCGCGATAGAAACAACATGAGAAGGAATAAATTGAGGTGACCATAACTCAATACATTGAGGAACAATGAAGATTACGGCTCATATGGCCGAAGTTGTCTATGACAACTGTGAAGACAAGGATCAAGTGGCAAGCGTGTTGGTTGCCACTCATGAGGTAGATTTAAAGGAGTTCCAAACCAAGAACAAATAAAATTAGGTGGAATGAGATAGGATCCTTGCAGAGGTTGAGAAGAAGAGTGACATTATTGATATATTAAGGACCTCTATAAAGAATAATCTCAAGGAATCAGATCCTGGTAATGTGTGGAATGGACACGGTATGCACTTGGAAAACAATTGGAAAATTTGGTTGACACATTCAAAGCCAAGGGTGAAGAGCTAACATTTGAAGAAGTTAGTACAATGATGGGGGATCTATTCAAATAAGCACAGAGTGAGGTGGAGGGATGGAATGCAATTGAAGCATCATTGAATAAGGATTTTCCCATCCTCCTTACACAGTGATAAAATTATTTTATTCTTTGGTGATGACATACATTCTTTTATTCTTTATGGCTGCAAGATTATTTATTCTTTATTCATGGAGAAATTAATCAGATTACCCATTTTCGGGGGTAGAAATGAAGCAAGTGTGGGGTAATATTGAGCATGGAAAATGATTAAGTCCCTAATAATAGAGGTTAGCATGCATAAAAGGCATTGCACAAGAAAGGTTCATGAGGATGCACGAGTGAGGAGAACAAGTTTTTCATGCTAAGGTTGGATAGGAATGTGTGCAAGAAGAAGAATGGATAGACCAACACTTAGCCAATTTTTGAATGAAAAGCTAAAGATAGACTTGGAGTGATGATCAAACAAAGTACAAAGATAATATTGAAACAAGAAGACTTGCAGTTGAAGAAAATTCTATTTTGAGAGAAGGATCCATGCAGGAGGTGTCTATTTTTAGAGCAGGAGACTAGTAGTTCAAATTGAAGTTATCTATACATGGTATATTGTTAGAAGAGCTTGCATGCTCTCTGGTTGTTCTTGTAGATGACACATGGCTAATCTTAGCATGTAGCCTATTTTGAGAATTCTTAGGCGGTGAAGGGAAAATCCCCACCCCTATAAATATGTAGTGATTGGCACAACCTAAGAGAGATCAGACTGTATTGTAAGGTTATGATGCTATTTTTCTTATGTGCATAATATTATGGAGGAATTTATGATGTATTCAGTTATTTTACTATTTTTGGATTTATATAATGAGGTTCTGTGGATAGATTATGGTTATGGATAACAATGTTTTTTAATATTGGTAAATAGTTTTTGAAAGGGACTATACCCTTGTGTACAAAAGGAGGCCTAAAAGCCGAGTAAGAGAGAGGAGCAGAGAGAAGTCGTATCAAAGCACAAAAGTTACAGCAAAGAACACCGAAGCCTAGAAACAGCAACACAAACGAGACTTAACAGCAAAACAACGGCAACAAAAGCAAGGCTACACAAGAAGCAGTAGTAAAACTGGACTACTTCTTGGCCGCTTGATCAATACTCATCTTTACTTTTTTCCAAGCATGGTACATACCCAGCGTGGTCATATGAGCAGCATCCGTCTTATCGAGCTCCTCTCTGGTTCTTTTACTCTCTTTCTCATTGCCCCAAAGAGTCATCGGGACACCGCTGAGATGCGAAACACTTCTTGCATGACCTTCGATGAATTCCTCTATGGCCCTGAATGCTGCAATATTATACTCATGCCTAGTCTTCGTTTTCCCAAGGCGGGAGTCAAGGGAGGTCAGTTTTTTGTATATTTCATCAAGCTGGCTATTGCCAATGCTCCCTTCTCCCTCAATGCTTTTTTTGCCTTTTTGCTTAGCAAGATTTTTTACCTCATCCTTCAGCAATTTAAGCTCAGCCTCTAAGGCCTCCAATCTTCTAGAAGGGTTATCCGTTGGTGCCGCCTGGGGACTGGCACTACTAATGTTCAGCAGATCACGAGCAATGTCATCCAAATGTTAATGGATCTTGTAGAGTAGATATGATATTTGTGCTTGTTTAAAGTTCATTATGCTATATGTTAGATCTGATTCTTGTATACCTAGATCTTCTTTGTTACTATTATGGGATGTATTAGATCTTGATCATGGAGTTCAACCATCATGCATGCTAACACTCTTGACAAAGTTTCCGTAGACACCTAAAATATGCTTACACTTAGAATTTTCTCCCATTTAACTAATTAATGACACTTTGTTAATTCCCCTTCTTCACTCCACTCTTGGATGCCCATTCACGACACCTTCTCAGTCATATTTCTCCTATAATCATCTTATTTGGCTAATATATCTCTTATTAGCTAAACATTCCTCCTTTCAACCATTCGTAACCTCCCTAGTTCTCTCTAGACCAATTCTATTGGCTTCCTAGGCTATCTGTCACCAAAATTTGTTATCCACCCTCTCCCAACTCTCAATGAGTCTCTAATCACTTGCTAATCAAGTTTAACTAGCCTAAACCCTAGTTAACTAGCCTAAACCAAGCTTAACTAAGACTAAAGCATGTTTATCCTAATCTAATCCTAAACTTTAGTCCCACATGCACCCAAATTCCAAACTCTTCCAAACCAGAAACTATAAATACAAGCCTAAGGATTTCCTTTCAAAGGGTCCTTCTCTCTCAAGCACTTTGGAAAGACATTAAAAATCATTTGTGATAGCTTTAAGCTATAGAATATTTGGATCTTGGCCATACTCCATTATTGAGAGCTCCTCCATCTTGCATCCATCCATTCCAAATATAGTTTGTAAGGGAAGATCTAAATCTTGTCCATGTAGCCAACTTGGAGAGATGTCTTCAATATGTTTGGGAGTAAACAACACACAATTTGATTACTAGGATATTCATAGGTTCAATGTTTTATAGATTTCAAAAGAGTAGAGAGTAGCTTTATCATGTTAGTTTTTGATGTTTTTGTCAAAGTTATAATGCTTTCATGTTAGTTTCCCTTGTTTATCTCTTATCTCATGGTGCATAGTTTAGTTAGCAAAGCTTTGAGGTTCTTTAACCTCATTCCATAGCTTTTACAACTTTCCAATGTCGTCATCACAATCACTTCCACCTACTTCCATCAATCCATATGTGGTTCTTAACCCCTTGTCAAACAAGAGAGATGAAATAAGTTTTCAGAAAGTAAAAGAAACAAGATCAATCAAAAATCGAAAGCACAAAGATACAAAGCAAAAGCAAATTGATATATTACTCTCTCTTGGGGTATTTCCAATAAACTCTCTATGGGGCTATGGACATCGACTAGCACTAAAACAAAGTTGTGATAAGAATCAAATACATCACTGCCGAGGCTATGGATACTTGGTGGTAGCGGAGTAATGTACGGTTATCATTCCACCCTTCATTCACAAATCACCTTTTTCCTTTCACAATAAATCATTCCTACACCTTAGCTAGGTGTCTTCACTGTTGTCTATTAAATATTTCCTTCAATAGGTAATTAAATTCCATGTGCACATACTAGATATCTATGAGTAAGCGGGATTGGTATGTTACCAAGTGTCTTTTTGGACCTTATTCAGGACTCTTACTTTAGTCTTTATCACATCTCACGATTTGTGCATTTGGCTAATCACTTCTTCATCACGAGGCTTCCAAGCTACATTCATATCATTCACATCATTCTTCTACTTCGCTCAAAACATCCATGTTTATAAGATTAATTTTTGCCATGTTTTCAAACACCTTTGTCCCCTTTCAATAAAAAAATCTTCTCCTTCCTTTCTATCATGTGCTTTTAGACCAACTTATGTTGGGGAATCCTTTATTCTTCCCAATACTTCATTAGTTTACGTTCACCATCACATTAAACCTATCCATAATGGCTTTGGGTCCCGCTTCTACCGTGAAGATTTTTCCTTTGAATACTCCCACCTAATCACTAGGCATTTTTGCATCTTCACCTTTCTCACACGCACGTGGCCTTATGCCCTTGTACATCCCATCTATTGCTAGGGGCATCCACACTTCCTCGTCTTCCTATACATAGCTTCAGAAAACTTTCAAAATAAAAAAATTCAAATATGTTAGAAAAATTAAAACATTCAAATATGTTTAAGAAAACTTCTAAAATTGAAAATCATCCTACAAAACATCACTCTTTGGTTCTCACTTGTTCATGTGCGCAACCCACAGGTCATCTTGATCTACCTCCACCAACAAAATCTAGGTTGCTTACTTCGTTTGTACTCTAGGGCACAATGATTTATTTGGTACTATTTAATAGTGCACATTGCTTTATCATTGAAATGAAGTGTCCTACATTATTCCTCTTGCATGTATCCTTGTTTGGGAGCCATCATCAACCCTTGTTGTTAATTCACACAGGTTGAAACTAAAGCTTGATAATAAAAACATTACATTATGTTTCTTTATTAGGTTAACTTATTTACTTTCTTGTATTGCATTGCATTTTGTATGTTGCATGGAGTTAGGCATATTTTACTTTCTCGTATTACATTACATTTTGTATGTTGCACGGATTTGGTGTTTTTAGTAATGGACATTTTTTCATCTATGTAATGGAAAGTCGCAAAATCTTAAATATGTTTTCGAAAGAAAAAGAAATAAGATCAATCAAAAATCAAAAGCACAAAGCTAAAAAGTAAAAGAAAATTGATATATTACTCTCTCTTGGGGTATTTCAAATAATTTCTATCTGGGGCTATGGATTTTGACTCGGTAAAGGATAAATGTTGTGATTAGAATCAAATACATCTTCGTCAAGGCTATGGACACCTAGCTGGTAATGGAGCAATGTACGGCTATCCTTCCACCCTTCATTCACAAAACACCTATCACCTTTCACAATAAATCATTCCTACACCTTGGCTAGGGTGTCTTCACTTGTTTTCTATTAGATCTTCACTTCAAGAGTTAATTAATTTCAACTTCCACACACCTGGATCTCTATGAGTAGCAGGATTGGTATGTTACAAAGTGTCTTTTTGGACCTTGTTTAGACTCTTACTTTAGTCCTTATCTTGTCTCATAATTTGTGTCTTTGGATAACCACTTCTTCATCGTGAGGCTTCTAAGCTACATTCATATCATTCACATCATTCTTCTACTTCATTAAGAACATCCATGTGTATAAGATTAGTTTTTTTCCATGTTTTCAGACACCTTTGTCCCCTTTCACAAAAAAAAATATTCTCCCGACTTTCTATCATGTGCTTTTAGGACAACTTATGTTGGGGGCATCCTTTGTTTTTCCTAGCACTTCATTGGTTTATGTTCACCATCATGTTGAACCTATCCATAATGGCCTTGGGTCCCACTTCTACATGTGAAGAGTTTTCCTTTGAATACTCCCACCTAATCACCTGGGCATTTTTGCATCTTCACCTTTCTCAAATGCACGTGCCCTTATGACCTTGTACATCCCATCTATTGCTAGGGGCATCCATAATTCCTTGTCCTTCTATACATAGCTTCAAAAAACTTTCAAAATAAAAAAATAAAATATGCTAGAAAAATTAAAACATTCAAATATGTTTAAGAAAACTTCTAAAAATTGAAAATCATCCTACAAAACATCACTCTTTGGTTCTCACCTATTCATGTGTGCGACTCGTAGGTCATCTTGATCTACCTCCATCAACAAAAGCTAGGCTTCTTACTTCGCTCTGTACTCTAGGCACAACGAGTTGCCTGCATGTTTCATAGTACAAATTGCTTTATCATTGGACTGAAGTGTCCTCTGTTATTCCCCTCTCATGTATCCTTACTTGGGGCACCATCATCAACCCTTGTCGTTAATTCGTATAGGTCGAATCAAGCTTGATAATAAAAAAAATACATTATGTTTCTCTATTAAGTTAACTTGTTTACTTTCTCGTATTGCATTGCATTTTGTATGTTGCATGGAGTTAGGCATCTTTTACTTTATTGTATTGCATTACATTTTGTATGTTGCATGGAGTTGGTGTTTTTAGCAATGGAAATTTTTTTGTATATGGCTTTTCATGTCATACTACACTTTTGTTCATTCTTTTTAATAAGGACCGATGATGAGGATATCTAACAATATGATGAAAAATAAAGTTGTTTAAAAGGAAGTGGATGGACGTTAGATCATTCCCCCTTCCTCATCCTTATTTTCTTATATATTCCCTTTCTTCTTCTTCACACTATTCTTTCTTCTATTATCTTTCTTTCATCTTTTCAATCATCAATCGAGTTCTTCTATCACCCCATCAACAATCGAGGGGGCATCCTTCATTCTACTCATTTTTCTTCTATCCCTTAAAAATTTTCTACTTGTTTATGCTTGTCTACTTTCTTTAAATTAATGTCGATTACGCCAACTCAAAGAGGGCCAAATGTAGACACCTAATATATTATTGCACTTAGCATGTCATCCAATCCATTTCATTAATGACACTTCGTTAATTCCTATTCTTTTCTCCATTATTGGATGTCCATTCACGACACTCTTTTCGGGTCGTATTCATCCTATAATCAGCTTATTTTGCTAATATCTCTCTTATTAGCTAAAAATTCCTCCTTTCAACAATTCAAAACCTCCCTAGTTCTCTCTAGACCAATTCTATTGGCTTCCTAGGCTATCTGTCAGTCACAATTTGTTATCCGGCCCTCTCCCAACTCTCAATGAGTCTCTAATCACTTGTTAATCAAGTTTAACTAGCCTAAACCCTAGTTAACTAGCCTAAACCAAGATTAACTAATCCTAAAGCATGTTTATCATAATCCAATCCTAAAATAATTTTTAGACTTTAGTCCCACATGCACCCAAATTCCAAACTCTTCCAAACCAGAAACTATAAATACAAGCCTAAGGCTTTCCTTTCAAATGGTCCTTCTCTCTCAAGCACTTTGGAAAGGCATTAGAAATCATTTGTGATAGCTTTAAGCTATAGAACATTTGGATCTTGGCCATACTCCATTGTTGAAAGCTCCTCCATCTTACATCCATCCATTCTAAATATAATTTGTAAGGGAAGATCTAAAGCTTGGCCATGTAGCCAACTTGGAGAGATCTCTTCACTATGTTTGGGAGTAAACATCACACATTTTGATTGCTAGGATCTTCATAGGTTCAATGTTTTATAGCTTTCAAAAGAGTAGAGAGTAGCTTTATCATGTTATTTTTTGATGTTTTTGTCAAAGTTATAATGCTTTCATGTTATTTTCCCTTGTTTATCTCTTATCTCATGGTGCATAGTTGAGTTAGCAAAGCTTTGAGGTTCTTTAACCTCATTCCATAGCTTTTGCAACTTTCCATTGCATACATGTTGCACGGATTTGGATGGATGTTAGCTCATTCCCCCTTCCTCATTCTCATTTTCTTCTATATTCCCTTTCTTCTTCTTCACACTATTTTTTCTTCTATTATCTTTCTTTCATCTTTTCGATCGTCAATCAAGTTCTTCTATCACCCCAAAGCAACAATCAAGGGTGCATCCTCCATTCTACTCATATTTCTTTTATTCCTTCTCTCCTAAATTGCATTGTCTTCCAGAAAATAAATCTAGGTCCAGATCCAAATCATCCATTCATGAGACGCCTACCACCAATTCTACTTCCTCTCTTGAGTCATCTTCTTCTGTCAATCAATCTTCCCCCTTATCGGACCTGTTTCTTCTATTCAACCTTCTATGGTCAAAGAAAAACAACCTCTACTGATTGATTTCTCTCATAATGAAGGAAAAATTAGACTACACGATGATATCCCTTTAGAGGATTGCAAACAAGGATTATTTCTAGAACTCGATACGCTCGCGTATTGGGGAAAAGAAGTTGATTCCTTTTATCAAAACATAGGGGAAGATCCTAAAGTCATGGAACTTGATTCTTCTTCTGGAATTCCATCTTCACCTTCCTCTAAGCATGATGAGATATCAGGGTCTAGCATTGAGCCATGGCATATCTTCTCATTACCAAATCATTCATTATCTATCATCATTCCTCAATCAAAATCTCACCTTGGGTCATCACTGAGTATCCCATTGTCTTCTTCTATTCTAGAGCCACCCTTGGGTAGTCCTCCATTTTCTACTTATGGGTCACCTCTTGGTAGCCTATTACCTTCTATTCTTGGGCCACATCCTAGTAGCCCTTCATCCTCTTCTATCTATGGGATACCTCTCGTGTAGTCCCTCCTTGTCTATACTTGGGCCACACCCTAGCATCCCTTTATCATATTATTGTATTCTTGGGCCATGTCCTCATAGCCCAATTCCTTCCATCTTAGGGCCATATTTTAGTATCCCTTCATCATCTTCTATCGTGGCTCACCTCCTCATAGCCCATCCTCTTCAATTCTTAGACCATGTCCTTTTCATCCATCACATATTTCTTCTATTAATGGTTTTGGAAAGTGTGCATTCATTCCTCACATCAATTCTTAACATCAACATTCTCTTTCTTCTCCTTCTTGGGGTTAGAAAAGTCACACATCGGCTTATAAGAAACCCAAACAGGTTCATTATGAAGCTCAACTCAAAACTTCCAAGATCTCCAAAGCTCCTAGCAACTCACATGATCTTAAGGTTAAAAATCAAACACGATTCAAAAATGTACATCAACGTAACCATCAAGTTTGGTGTAAAGTACAGAAACCTATGGATAGGGAACTCAAGCTCCCACATGAACAATCCTTGTTTAAGGATAAATTGCAGTCATTTGTTGAGTACGAGCTCACCACGATCATCGAGATTGGGGATAACATAACTCTTGATAAACAAATGCACCTAGTCTCCCTTATCAAGGAAGTCACAAACATCATTGCTCAATCCTATCACATGGAGTGATGTTTTGGTCCCAACTTTCCAAAAACTATCAAAAATATAAAAATCAAAATAATTCAAAATACAAAAAACATGAGAAAACATTAAAAATCAAAGGTACATTTTCTCAAACATTGCAATCAGGTATTGCGTACACATGGATGTTTCTTTCTTCCCTTCCTTATTATTATGCAAGTATTCCTACCATTTTCATCCCTTCGATGATAATTTTGTTAGCCTATTCACACGTATTTTATGAAATTATCTCTATGGTATCTGTTTGACCCTAGTCTTTTATCACCTTGGTAAATTAAAGAATGTGACCTCTTAGATATCCTTTCACATTCAACATCTAATAAACTTGTTACAAAGAACTTTTGGAAATATTTATTGACACTAGCCAATGTCATCATCACAATCACTTCCACCTCCTTCCATCAAGCCATATGTGCTTCTTAACCCTTGTCAAACAAGAGAGCTGAAATAAGTTTTCGAGAAAGCAAAATAAACAAGATCAATCAAAAATCAAAAGCACAAAGCTACAAAGGAAAAGAAAATTGATATATTACTCTCTCTTGGGGTATTTCCAATAAAATGTACTTGGGCTATGGACGCGTCTGACTCGGGTAGAGAGAGCATTGTTGTGATTAGAATCAAATACATCTCCATCAGGGCTATGGATGCCAAGTTAGCAAAGTGGAGCAATGTATGGCTATCCTTCCACCCTTCATTCACAAATCACCTATCGCCTTTCACAATAAATCATTCATATACATTGGCTAGGTGTCTTAACTTGTTTTCTATTAAATATTTCCTACAAGAGGTAATTAAATTCCATGTGCACACACTAGATCTCTATGAGTAAGCAGGATTGGTATGTTACCAAGTGTCTATTTTGGACCTTGTTCAGACTCTTACTTTAGTCCTTATCTCATCTCATGATTTTTGCCTTTTCCTAATCACTTATTCATCACGAGCCTTCTAAGCTACATTCATATTATTCACATCATTCTTCTACTTCGTTCAAAACATCCATGTGTATAAGATTACTTTTTTTCCATGTTTTTGAACACCTTTGTCCCCTTTCAAAAAAACAATCTTCTCCTTCCTTTCTATCATGTGCTTTTAGGCCAACTTACGCTGGGAATCTTTTCTTCTTCTCAATACTTCATTGGTTTACATTCACCATCATGTTGAACCTATCCATAATGGTCATGGGTCCCGCTTCTACCTGTGAAGAGTTTTCCTTTGAATACTCCCACCTAATCGTTGGGGCATTTTTGCATCTTCACCTTTCTCGCATGCATGTGGCCTTTTGCCCTTGTACATCCCATCTATCACCGGGGCATCCATGCTTCCTCCTCTTCTTGTACATACCTTCAGAAAAATTTCAAAATAAAAACATTCAAATATGTTAGAAAAATCAAAACATTCAAATATGTTTAAGAAAACTTCTAAAAATTGAAAATCATCCTAAAAAACGTAGCTCTTTGGTTTTCACCTATTCATATGCACGACCCGCAGGTCATCTTGATCTACCTCCATCAACAAAAGCTAGGTTTCTTACTTTGTGTGTACTCTAGGGCACAACGAGTTGCCTGGTACTATTTCAGTAGTGCACATTGCTTTATCATTAGACCGAAGTGTCCTTCGTTATTCCCCTCACATGTATCCTTGCTTGGGGAACCATCTTCAACCCTTGTCATTAATTCACACAAATAAGAACTAAATCTTGATAATAAAAACATTACATTATGTTTCTCTGTTAAGTTAACTTGTTTAATTTCTCGTATTGCATTGCATTTTGTATGTTCCATGGAGTTAGGCATCTTTTACTTTCTTGAATTACATGGAGTTGGTGTTTTTAGCATAGACATTTTTCGTATATGGATTTTCATGTCATACTACACTTTTGTTCATTATTTTTAATAAGGACCGATGATGAAGATCTCTAGCAATATGATGACAAATAAAGTTGTTTAAAAGGCCTTGGATGGATGTTAGCTCATTCCCCTTCCTCATTCTTCTTTTCTTCTATATTCCCTTTCTTATTATTCACACTATTCTTTCTTATATTATCTTTCTTTCATCTTTTCGATCATCAATCGAGTTCTTCTATCACCCCATCGACAATTGAGGGGGCATCCTCCATTCTACTTATTTTTCTTCTACCATTCAAAATTTTCTACTTGTTTATGTTTGTCTACTTTCTTTGAAGTGGCATTGCTTAAGCCACCCCAAAGAGGGGAAAATATAGACACCTAAAATATGCTTACACTTAGCATTTCCTCCCATTCAACTGATTAACGACACTTTGTTAATTCCCCCTTCTTCACTCCACTCGGATGCCCATTCACGACACCTTCTCGGTTGTATTCCTCCTATAATAAACTTATTTGGCTAATATCTCTCTTATTAGCTAAACATTCCTCCTTTTGACCATTCAGAACCTCCCTAGTTCTCTCTAGACCACTTCTATTTTCTTCATAGGCTATCTATCACCGCAATTGGTTATCCGGACCTCCCAACTCTCAATGAATATGTAATCACTTGCTAATCAAGTTTAACTAGCCTAAACCCTAGTTAACTAGCCTAAACCAAGCTTAACTAAGCCTAAAGCATGTTTATCCTAATATAATTTTAAAGTGATTTTTATACTTTAGTCACACATGCACCCAAATTCCAAACTCTTCCAAACCAGAAACTATAAATACAAGCCTAAGGCTTTCCTTTCAAATGGTCCTTCTCTCTCAAGCACTTTGGAAAGGAATTAGAAATCATTTGTGATAGCTTTAAGCTATAGAACATTTGGATCTTGGCCATACTCCATTGTTGAGAGCTCCTCCATCTTGCATCCATCCATTCCAAATATAGTTAGTAAGGGAAGATCTAAAGCTTGGCCATGTAGCCAACTTGGAGAGATCTCTTCACTATGTTTGGGAGTAAACAACACACAATTTGATTGCTAGGATCTTCATAGGTTCAATGTTTTATAGCTTTCAAAAGAGTAGAGAGTATCTTTATCATGTTAGTTTTTGATGTTTTTGTCAAAGTTATAATGCTTTCATGTTAGTTTCCCTTTTTTATCTCTTATCTTATGGTGCATAGTTGAGTTAGCAAAGTTTTGAGGTTACGTAACCTCATTCCATAGCTTTTTCAACTTTCCATTGCATAAACTTCCATAAGGGAGAGATCCGTACCCTTGTGCACTTTGGGTGAGCATTTGATTTGGGTGAGTGATTTGTGAGTGCGCCTTGGGATGTTTGGTAAAATAAAAGACTACATTCTTATCACTTTTCTAATTTATTGGATGTTTTTTTGTTTACATTATGATTTTTCATATATCAAAGTGTTCGTGATGATATATTAAGTTAGTAACATGTATATATACAAGAGCTATATGTTTGATAATCATTCAAGAAACTAATAATAAATATCTATATGTATGTATGTATCTATGTATATGTATACATATATATTGATATGGTGAATTTGATTAATATTTATGCATTATTTTAGTTAGGTCATAAGACCGCCAATTGGTTAGTATTGTTTCTTAAGTTTATTTTGGCATATTGAGTTGGTCATGGGACCACCATTGGTTAATATGGTTTAGATGTTGGTCAAAGACCACCGGGCATAAGCTCTGTTTATGGTTTAATTTTGGCATTCATGGCAATTGGTTATTGTGGTTTATCAACCCACTATGAAAGTTTATTAAGTTTTAAATAAACTTAATCTTACCTTAAGTCATAGAAATTTTGGAAGGAGGTTTTGGAAATTATTTGGGCCATGACATGACATGAGCATTGATTAAGGAATTAAATTTATTCAGGTTCCTTGGGAACCGCTCCACTTTCCAAGAACCTAAGCATGCAAGTTATATGCTTTGTTGGTATTTTCATTTTGGTTGTTCGTCTCGAGCTTTGTATGGAACTGGTCATGGAGATTTTTTTATATTCTATTTTTGGACTGTGCATGGTAAATTTATTGTTATTCCTCTAGTTATTATGGAAATTTTTATTTTAAAATGTTGTGGAAGGATTCAATTGTTTTTGGAGGCATTTGATTTGGCGTGTTTCAAATAAATTTGAAGGAAAAAAACAAGCATAGGTTTCTTTCTCACATTATTTGCTATTATTATTATGAAATATTATAAATACATTTTGGTTTGATGAATTTTATTTCAAAATGGAAATGAAATACATTATATTTTGTGAGTATTTGTTTAAGCTCTTGTTATTTTATTATAGGAAACATTTTGTTTATTATTTGTAAAATTTGGGAGTAGAAAATGTTTTGTAAAAAAATAAATAAATAAAGGAACTAAGAATAGTTGCATGCATTTGGGATTTCTATTTGATATTTATTTTCGTTTCTTTGGACTTTGATGGAAAAACTGGAAAATATTTCAATAAAGGGTTGAATACGAATTGGGTAAATGATTGTTGTAAAAATATTGAGCCAAACACATTAAAAAATATTAATAAGATCTAGAATCTAGTCTTTTGTTGTCATGCTAAATTTCTAGCATGAAAAATTTAAAAAAAAATCGTGACAACTAATCCCACACTCAAAAATCCTTGAACCATGTAATGTAAACCTACCCTCTAGCCAATTGATGACTATGTAAACCCCATAATAACCTAGAAGATTTTTGAAGTATGTTTCATGTGCAGGTAAGTTGGTGGGAAGTAGTTCAAGGATTAATTTTGACCTAATTTGAAGAAATCGCTCCCTGAGGCCTAATAGGGCCCATTTTCGAGATTTTGACACCCAATGAAAATAATCTAGAGATGTATAAAGAAGATATAATGCCTAAAATAATTGTGTGAATTAGATATGATATCATCAAGGGAAGTTTAGGGAATTTCTACAAGGATAAATAGGCTTGCGAACAAGCTATGTAACATCAAAGCTACTTGTAAAGGTGCAGGGAAATGAAAGAAGTGAAAAAACTAGTCGATTGCTTAGGATGGTTCGAGAGCATCTAGTAATTTTTGAAGTGAAAAAATACTGATAGGAAATATAAATATGTATAATTCACATTGTAAAACATTTCGAAAGATTATGTCATCATGATTTTGATATATTAGATTGACAGTGCAAGTGAAGATCCTAGATCATGTGTATATTAAAATGACCATTATGGGAGTTCTAAAGGGATTTGGGACATGATTCAAAAGGAAATGTGAATATAATTCAACCCTTTATATTCCCCCCCATATGAAAAGTTAAAAAAATTTCAAGTTTCTCTCTAGTGGCAATTAAACCTTCGGGAACTTCTCGTAAGCAAAATAAAAAATGGGGTAAAATTCAAAATACGGGGGAAGACTTTAATTGAAAACTATGCCATTAGTTTCCTTGGGTATTTTAAATTAAAAATAATATAATTTTTCCCATGAAATCTTTGGGGGCAAAGAATCACTCTCGATGTGTATTTTGGCGGTTGTTGGTGAAAGAAGGCTTTCCAAAATCATCCAAGTAACATTTTGCACCTTAAATGCAATTTTTCATCATTGCACTTGGTTCAAAGGTGAAATGGATGCAAAAATATTCAAATCCAAGGAGAGAGGATGAGTTTTAGAAGTTTTGTCACTTAAAGTACAACTTTACTTGGTTAGGTGAGTGTTTACAACTCACAGTTAAAATGGCCCTCTTTTTATGATGGGTATGACCCATGGCGCACTTTAAGAGCCTTATATCACCTTTGCACCTAGTGAAAAATTACGGTGGGTGAAAAAAAAGTGTGACCCCAAGGAGAGACTCTTTTTCGTCACTTAAAACACCACTTTGGGTGTTAGGTGTAAGTTATCAATTCACAAGTCAAGTTGGCCCCTCCTCATGGTGAACACCCCCATGTCATATTTTTCCATAATTGTTGAAATTGTGAACCATTTCATCTCATAATAAATGTGGTAAGGTGCAATTGAGGCTCCTAGACCCATTTAGTAAGTGTTAACTCATCCTTAACCTAGGTTAAGCCAGAAGTGACCCAAGGTGGATTTGAAGGTGAATGAGCTAAACTGGAGTTACAAGGTGAGTATAAGACATAACTTAGTGAATTTTTGGAAAAATTTCAAATTATCCTTCCCTCCATTCATGACCATTTTCTTTTAGTTTTCTCAAAATCTTCTATAATCCCTCATGCTCAAATTACCTTTTTGCTCATATCTAACAAACCCTTGCTCCATTTTCTATGAGATTTAAATGAAGGTTCCTTAAAAAAATGACTTTAATGAGAGTTTTTCATCCCTCCATTGGTTATCTCTAATATTATATACATATCCATGAAATTTCTAGAAAAAGTATATCCATTTCTCATATCTACACAATCTTAGATATTAAAATCCACCTGAAAATTGGAGCAAAGGCTTGAAATGAAAAACAAAAACTTCTACAAGTGGTTTCATTCGAATCCGAATCTGGGAAGAATCATTTATATTTTTATTAATCCTTCATGGGAAAACCTACTAAAAATAATAATTCTGAGAAAAATGTGCATTCACACTCCTAATTTCATTCCCCCATGATCGACACACCCAAAAATTGACAAGATTGACAAACCTGGAAAAATTGGCTGAAATGGGGCAATAATGATGAATAATCTACAAATATTAATGGAGTGAAATGAGACAAAAGTAATCATATTTAAATACTTCACACATCCTACAGTTTTCTTAGCACCCACGTGAAGCTTCTCTCTTTGTTTTCATGTTAATTCCCACATTCTATGATGTAGTGAGCAAAAAGTGCCAAAACAAGAAAATGCCAACTTTGTCTTGAAAGCCATTTCAATTCATTTCACATAGAATGCATGATAAATTGGTGGATGAAATTGATTTTGTTCTCATTCTCCTTTCCTCACTCTGTAATCAGAAGGATTTTTTCTCATACTTCACTCATCATCAGTGCTCCTGCAATGGCCGAGTCAAGATCATGATTGTGTAAAAAAGTGCATTCAATTTCTCCCATGTGAATGGTTGGTCATGAATATGTGATAGTGTATCAAGTATCAAAAGGATTTTCTCAATGAGGTGAGTCATCCTTCATGTTTATCAATGGTCTACTCATCATTTCTCATCACTTTCCATCTCGGTGCAAAAAAAAATGATTACTGAATGTCATCATTTCAAGGAATCTCACAAAGGGAAATTTTTTCCAAAGGAGCAATATTCGCTTTGAGATAATAACAAGTGTTGTAGAGAGATAACATGGAATAATGTTTCATCTTCAAATTCATCAAAATGTATATTCATTAAAGGTAGAGGCATCTTCATCCATGCTTTGGAGAATTTATTCTTTCTTCTCCTCTCTCATTCTTTCTCCTCTTCTCTCCCTCTTTCTAATTCTTTGTTGTAAGAAATCATTGTAATCTGTCTTATTCACTTAATTGAATCTAATGGTGAAATGTAAAATTCCATTTTGATTTATAAAAATGGTACTTATTTTCTCACATCCTAGGAAGACAAAGAGTCATAAGTTGAATAAGGACATGAAGAGACATGTGGGGGGTAGACGAAGAGATGAATTGTAAAGCTATAAATTGGGAGAGACTCCTCATTTCAAAGGGATGGTTATTCTTGTTTACTAGCTCTCATATTCTTCCTAGGAATGAGTGATAAAATTATTTTATTCCTTGTCTAAATTTTTTTATCTCCATCTCAACTTCATACTATGAGAAATTTTAATTGTGCAATATCATGCAAGAAAACTTTGTGTTGGTTATATCTTGTTCCTCTTATCTTTCCATAGTTTCTTCTCATTAAATGCATGGAACTAATCTTGATTTTATGTTGGAAAACTCTACATGTGCTATTTACAATATCAAATCCCTTCTCATACTTTATCTCCTCACCTTTATCCCTCATAATTCCTCCCTTGTGTTCCACACAAACACTTTGCCACATGTAGAGGGAGGTATTCCTATGTGATCCCTAGTTGTAAGGCCACCCCAAAAATTAGAGTAGTGCATATATGTTTTTTTTTTTTCAATAAATGAAGCTGCCCCATTCAAGCAGAGGGTTCTTGTCCCATAGAGTTGGTGAAATCCCACAATTTGTCCCAACAACAAATTATTTTCGCCAACAGCTTTTGGTGCACATTGTGGGGAAGACTTTGCATATTCTACACCCAATATATGAACCACAAAATCCTAAAAATAATATATTGCAAAAAAACAAAACAAAAATGAGAATTCTAAAAATCCCAAAATCTACAATCCTTTTGAGAGAACTTTCTGTTGAGCAACTTTCTTAAACCAACCATTTTTCCCATTTGCAAAGTTCCCTACAAACTGGATGAAAGAAGATATACCAAGTTGAATATATTGAGAGGAATTATTGACCCTAATTTTGAGGCTTTGCAAAATCAACAAGAATAAATAAGAGATAATCCATACTACTTCTCTCAAGCTTCATATCCATCTAATTATTCAAGTGGTACACCTAGAAATCCTATCCAAACTCCTATTGATACTCCTGAAAATCCTCTTGATTCTCCTACCTTCCACCCACCATTGAACTTTGAATTTTCAGAAGAAGGAGAAGAAGAAGAATAATAATAAATGATAGAAGAGGTAGAAATACCCTAACCAATTGTTCCATATGGAAGGAATAAAGGTCCAATTTCTCTTGCACCTCCTCTTCATGATCTAAATGTATTCATTCCAAAATAGAGGGTATAGATAGTATAATATAATAGAACTATAACAATAGAAAGGAAAATACATAAGGATTTACATCTATTCCATAACATCCATGAACAGAAATGAAAAGATATAGATATGAACCGAATCAATTACATTCATACTCATTCATGTTTGTAACCTCATTACATTCAATGGATCCATTAGACTACCACAACTTGATAGACCAAAGTCATACATCACAACAGGGATCATGTCCTTCATCCATACAAAAAAAAAATTTATATCCCAGCCCCTTAATACATTACTCCCTTATATAGCCTCTACCCAATCCCACAGAGTTCTCATAGTATTTCTGTAGAGCTCCAGCTCTCTATATTCTCCTCTCTCTCTATCTCTATCTCTATATTTTCTTCTATGTGGGTGCTTGTATATATAGGTTTCTTCAACCACCGACTTGCTTTTAGGGGCTACAGATCCATCATGCCAAGTGTCGAATGTGGTCCTCCATAGAAGCATGCTCCTTCAGATCTGAGCTCTCCACTCCTTGTAATGATGGTCTTCTAGAATCCTCCATCACTAAGCATATTCCTTTCATGGGCATCACGTTGCCAGGATGGCACCTTATCCACTCTCATTCATTTGTTGGGTCATGCTTTTCTTGTGTCCTACCCAAAATTCCCAATATGGCTAAGTCTTGAAACCTTAGCTCTTTCACTGTGTGCATGCATGTGCCATGGGTTTTCTTAAACCCTTCCTTAAACCCTATCTGTGTGCCTTCTCCTTGTGCCCTTCTTCAACTAGGCCTTGTGTGCCTACATGCCTTTTTGTACTTAGCCAATATTTTGGGGTCCCAACATCACCCCACACTACCTATTCTCCATCCGTGGGAACACTTCTCCAATGAATAAAGAATTACAGTAGACTTTACATCTTGGAAAAAGAATAAGGGGATGAAGAATTTGGGAAAGAAGAAAGAATGGGGAAGTGATGGCATTATTGCAACAAGCTAGGAAAATATTTTTGCAAGTCGGCCTCCAACTTGTTCCAGGCATTGACTTCATTTTGTGCTCTTTGGCAGAGGTCACCGACTAGGGTGCTTACCTCCCCAAAACTTAGTCCATCTCCTTGAGCATTCATAGTGTTAAACAATTTTCTCCAACTCCTTGCTCATGTCTTCAAGTGCATCCATCCTTCTAGTAATCTGTGGGTATAGTTCCTTCAACTAGTTTTTGATTGAACCCCTTAAGGTTTCAATGGCCTCGATTTATTTTTGACCTCGGAAAGGATTTTGTCCCTTTTTCACCCTATTTCCCTTATTCTTCTCTTGAAACTCCTTTAACTCTGCTTCGTGAGTGGTGACCAAGATGCTCGCCACTCTATCCTGTCTACGTAATTATCATATGTGGCCTCATAGATTGGGTAGCAATCTTGACATCCACAAGTACCTTGCTATACTCAGCAATGATTGCTACCACTTTCAATTTTTCCTCCCTCACCAAGCATGTTGCCACTTCTTCCATGGACTCCAGGGCCAATGGTTGTCTCTCCATGGTGAGGATGCGCGTCAGATCTTCTAAGCATTCAAGAGTGGATCCATACTTCTACATGCGTGGGTGGCGTTAGGTCTGGATGCTTCAACATAATGGCACTTGTGATAGACTCCATCTTTTTGTATACTTCACACACCTTCACCTTCTCATCCCTTAGTTCGTGCTTCAGCTGCGTTGATCAACTCTTCTTGTTTCAAGCCCTTAGTCTTCTCAGCCAGACTCCTCTTCCTTCTTTTCTAGCTTTCCCTCTAGAAATCTTACTCTATCATTTCTTCCAAAGAGCCTAGCCTCAGTCTCGACCATGACCTTGTTGAGTGCATTACATAACTGCTCATCTGAGAGTTGTTGGGCATTTACCAAGGGGTTGGCTCCCTTAGACTCTGAGTACTGGCATGATTTCCCCTTGGTATACTTTGAACTCTGGCTCATCAATATGGGACTCAAATGCCCAAGAGAGCATCTTCCTTGTCTGGGGTATGTGCCCTCCTCATCAAATGATCCATAGCTAGAAGTTCTTCCATGGGTATAGTGCTCTGGAAGAAGTGCATGCGTAACACCTTCCTTTGGTCATCAACATAGCCCATGACCTGTCCTCATTCTGTATCAAGGCTCTTCCTTCCCAGAGTGTGTGGCTTTGGGAAACTCACCATTAGACTGGGACCTCCTCCCACACTGACTTGTTCTTTCTCAATGCTTTCCTCCTTACCCTCTTCCATCACTATGTCAGTGCTGTGCTCCAATTCTTGTTCTACCAAGGCCTCGATTATTTTTTTTCTTCTCTTTCTACCACCTCGTTTACTTGCTCCTGCGTAAGGCTTGGAGTTTTTTACTCTGCGTGCCAACCTCCTCACTTCTTCCCATGTCTAGGTGCCTTCCTTCCTCTCCTGGCTACCCTTGCACTGCATGAAAAGGAACCCATGTTCTTCTTCTCCACCCTCTTCTTCTGAATCATGCATGCTGAAGACAAGTGGCTCTTGATCTCTTTAGGATCATCTTCTTCATCATCATCATCCTTTTTCACCTATGTATTTCTCAAGCTCTTAGTTTCTTCGAGTCGGTCTCCTCTATCCTCTGCTTCTTTATGAGAGGTGACTCTTCCGTAGGGGATCCAACCTTCTCTGCTTCCTCTGGTGACTTCTCCTTGGTGAGGGGTTTCTCTAGTGCCTCTTCTTGGGGTCTTCTCCTTTATTGGGGACTTCTTCCTGCGTATAGGTGCTAGGTTTGGTGCTTGCCACCACGTGCATGCTTACTGGTTGGGTAGTCTACACACTTGGTGCTTTTTCTTCTTCTCTCTCCCTTTTCTTGAGTGTGGGATTTCTTCTACCCATGGGATCTTTAGGTATGGAGACATCATTCTCTAGGTATGCACCTTTCTCAAACTTTGGCCTAATGCGAGAGATATACACATGCCATGGACTTTCCTACAATTGTTAGAGTCGGGGTTTCATCATTCTGACTTCATGCGCTACGTACTTTTCCATGTATGTGTGCTTCTTGGGGTAGACCAGCATCTGTGCATCTCCTGTGGTCTGATCAACTTCACTAAGGTCAAACCTTAGTCTCTTTGCTTCTTTGAACTGTTAACTCCCACTTGGAAGTACTGGGTGGTGAAGGAGAATGGGAGTTTACACCATGGGCTCATGGTTTCATCCACCACATGAATCTACCTATGTAGAAGTGTTGGTACACAACAAACTCAAGCTTCTCCTTTGTAAGTGTTGTAGTAGTTTTCTGGGATCTCTCCACTACCCCAGAATGCATCCCTTAAGTGCTTATACCACTTGTCAGGTGTGCCTTGTGGGAGGTTGTCATTGTTTCACATGTATACTTTGAAAATATTTTTGCGGGTGAGGGATCTTCAGCCGGATACTCCCAAACAAACTTTTTCCATGTCAGGCACTCCTATCTCTAAAAATACAATTTTTAGGAGGATATTTCCAAAGAGTATCTTGTCTCCTTCTTGTGTGTTATTGATTATCTCATCTGCAATGAAGGCTGATAAATTGTAGATTGTGCCCTCTGATATTTTTCTACATACATTCAACTAGGCCTTATTCACCTACGTGTCCACCTTTCTTGATCATTTAACTTTGTGACTAGGTGTGTGACCATTCTCATGATGGGATCTGGGATTTCACAATATCAAAATACCTTGACCCCTTCTTGTAATCATATGCAGTGATGGTTGCTTTGATGGCATCCTTGTCTCTCAGGTCATCATCTATGCTTTCTCCCTCGTAGATGAGGCTTGTAAACTTTGAAATCAGTTGAGGGGTTATGTGCATCTTGTGCCCTGTGAAGTAAAAGTGGTCCTCATGCACATGTGACATGACATCCCACTGATAGAGGTGCTCAGGCTTTCCAAAGTAGGGAAACTCATAGAGTTGTAATAACCCTACCTTCTCCAACTTCACTTTTACCTCATCATTATAGATGGGAAAACCCTCTGGTGTCCTTTTTTTCATCGGGCACACTAACTCCAGTGCCATTTCCTTCTCTGTTGTGTTTGTGTGATGGTTATAATCACTCACCACCATCTTTCTCAAATGGGATTCCCACTCCTTCCCAAGAAAACTCCATCAGGTACTACATTTCTGCATACCACTCCTCATTCATGCTTGTGGTGGTTGTTGTTGGCTCTCTCCCTTGCCCTTGCCCTTGCCCTTTGGCTTCTTGGGTGACATGGTTGGTTTCTTGGGTGCCATTTTCTAGGTCCTCTTATCACTTCAATCTCTTCTTGTTACTCTGCTCTTCCACTTCTTCCAACCTTAGATCTCAAACTTGTGAAGAGAACCTCTTAAACCGTGCCCTAGTTTTCAAACCCTAACTGGGATAATTCTTTCACAAGATGGTGCCTTCTCACAACTTCTCTTACACCCATGAAATCCCTTCCTTCTGGTTTACAAATCCAAACTAGTTACTCATGCTCAAACTCTTCAAATTTTTCTTCACACGGATCAGTTTTGGAAGCCCTAGTTTGTAATGATGCAAAAGTGCTTCTTTCTTCGTATACACAAAGTAAATAATGAAATGCCTCGACCCTTTATTTATAGTTTTTCCCACTTTGTAACATTAAATGCTACCTTACCTACCACCATACTTTAACACTTAATGTGGATTTTTCAAACAAACCTAACTTTAGTGCTTTAACTCATGTGCCCAACCTTGCGTGGACAATTCTCAACCTTGGTGCATGCAACCAATCCATCTTGATAGGAGACTCTTGTGCACATGTAACCAACACTGAAGGCACTTCTTCTATCATGATTTTTTCTCTCACCTACCTCGTGTTGCTTTTGTGCTTCTTCCTCTCTTGTACGTGGATCCCCAATGTAGCCTTATCCTGACACCAACCATCCTTTTTCACCTTTCCTTGCATGTACTTTCTTCACAGGGCCATTCAACTAGATTTCCAATGCAATCCTTCTGGTGCTTCACACTTCAATTTCTTCCACCTTACTCCACCCCACACTAAAATGATGTGCGGTCCTCTATGTAATTACAACCTTCAAAAAGTAATGAGATTACGGTGCCCAAGGCACAACACAAAACAAAAATGAGAAAGGAAACACAAGAAAGGAAAATGCATTAAAGAAAATCCTAAACTAACTGGCAATACTACCTTATTTACAAACACCAAGAAGACTTATTTATAGTAGGGCTTCAGCCTACTCCCATTGAAGTGTCTAGAAATCTCATCCCATCCAGTGCTTATAACTGGCATGCCAAATCAAGGATGTATGAGATGGTGTAGGGACCCAACCAATGCACTTTTAACTTCCCAGGATGGCGCAAAAACTTAGAATCATATAGTAAGACCATCTTCCCAACCTCAAACTTCTTGTTCCTAATGTGGTGATCATGCCATGCTTTTTTGCTTTGCTTTTTCTATTGTTTGGCTCCATTTGGTGATGATCACCTTTCATCAGCTTCATTAATTTATCAATCCTTTCTTCCAGTGCTTTCTCATCAGCCACCCTCCTGCATGCTATTCGTTATTCACAGAGAAGGTAACATGAACTCAACTAGTAGGACAACCTCCATGCCAAACACCAATTGAAATGGTGTGGCTTTGTTTAACCTTTTATAAGTTGTCCTATAAGCCCATAATATGGTTGATACCTTGTCATCCCAATCTTGTCTTCCGACATCACAAATATTTGTCAGGGTATGACTCAAGTATTTTGTTAAATGCTTTGTGGTTCCATTTTCTTGTGGGTGATAAGGTGTAGTTTTGTGATGAGCCACCATGAACTCTGCTAATAGGATCCTCATGGTCTCATTCAAGAAATGTGTACCCCTATCATTGGTTAAACTTAAAGGGCATCCATACCTTGTGATAATGTTCTCCCACAAAAAATCTTGTTGTTGTAGTTATTGTAGTCTTTAGTTGGGGCTGCCTCTGCCCACCTTGTCAAATAGTCCATGCAAGTGATTACATAGCGTGATCAGTCCTATGCGTTGTTGGTGTAATAGGGCCTACAAAGTCTATTTCCCATTTCTCAAAAGGTTCAAGTGCTAGGGATAGGGCAAAGGCATTTCATCTCTCATCATCTGGCTTGGCTTTGCCAATGTTGACAATGGTCACACACTTTACAATACTCCTTGCAATCCTTATACAAGAGTTTCCCACCACAATCCTGCCATTAATATTTTACGTGTGGTGGCATCACCTACATAATGTCCACCTACACTTCCTCCATGTGCTTCCTCTATGATGGTGAAGTGCTCATGCTCTAGTACACACCTATGTAAAACTTCATCATGCCCTAGTTTGTATAAGTCCCCATTGATCAACATGTAGGGCATGGCATGCGTATGGCTAGTTTTTTTTCTCTAATGTCTTCATCCCTTCGGTGCCATACCCATTTTAAGGAACACAACAATATCCTCCAAGTCTGAGGGTGTGCCATAACCTAAAAATAGTTGCATGCATGGCATGGTATCTTCAATGCTTTTGTGTCCTCCCCTGAATCAATCCTAGACAAATGGTCAAGTCGGAATTACTTTTTCCTGGTTTGACAACTACGTGAACTCAAACTCTTGGAATAATAGCACCCACCGACATATGTGCCCTTGTAGGATGGGCTTGTTCACCAAATATTTTAATGCCATGTGGTCAGTGTAGAAGATAAAGGGAGTTTTCCAGAGATACTTCCTAAACTTATGAAGTGCGTAGATCATAGACAATGCCTCGCGCTCGGTCGTAGTATAATTCTCTCTCTTTGGTGTCAACTTCCTACTTGCAAAGCATAGGGGGTGATCAACAATTCCCTCACTAGGTTGTGCAAGCACTACCCCAATGGCCATTCCAGAGGCATCCACATGAACATGGAAGGGCTTATCCCAAGAGGGGAAATGTAATATAGGTGCGGTGACAAGCCTATCCTTCAATGTGTCGAATGCCTTCTTTGCCTCTCCCCAATGGAAGGAACTTTTATGTCTGAGAAACTCTTCTAAAGGTGTGGTGATCTTGGCATACCCCTTGATGAACTTTCGATAGTAGCCCATGTGTCAAGAAACCCCATGCTTTGCTGTGCTTTGACTAGTTGGCTCCCCCAATCCCACAATCACTACAATTTTGGTAGGATCCACAGTAAGCCTTCTTTGCATATGATGTGTCCCAATAGGGTCCCAAAATGGGGTAGAAAATACACACTTCTTGATGTTGAGGGATATCCTCAACTACTGACACCTTTCAAACATCAATCTCAGATTGTCACAATGGTCCTTGACCAGTCCATACATGGTCCAATCATCAAGGTACACTTGGAGAAACTTGTGGATGAAGTCTCTGGAAGGCTACACTATAATGCGTGAGAACACAGTAGGTGCATTCTTCAACCCAAAAGGCATGACCGTATAGGAAAAACTTCCCCACTCGGTGGTGAAGGTTGTCTTTCTCTGGTCTTCCTTTGCAATCCTCACCTGGTGATAGCCTGAGAACCCATCCGTGAAAGAGTAGACTTCGCCCTGCCACTCCTTCCAAGATTTCTTTAGTGAATGGGGTTGGGAAGGGATCAATGACACACACTACATTTAGATCCCTATAATCAACACATATCCTTATCCTTCCATCCTTTTTGATACTAATCACCATTGGACTTATCCACTCTGACTCCTCCATAGACCTCTATGATTCCTGATGCTATCATCTTGTCTATTTCCTCCTTGACCTTTCATGCAGGTTAGGATTCATTTGGTATGGTCTCTTCTGGACTGGGTGTGCACCTTCCTTCAACTTAATTCTCATTTCCCCAAGGAATGGTGAATGCCTTTGAGTTCATGATACCCACGCGTGGGAATAAATCCTCAAACTCATGTAAAAGATCAATGATCTTAGAGACTTCCTTCTCTGACCAATAATCTCGATGATAGCTCTTTGGCTCTTCTTCGACCCAATATTAACCTTCTTTGTCTTTAAAGGCTCATGATAGGTGCATGCGTTCTTTCATCAGCACTATCCATCACTTTGCGTGAGCCTAGAGAATGGTTAACCTCCAAATTTTCCATCTCTTCACCATCTATGACATAGACCATCTTGCCTTTTTTTTTTTCGTGCATGTGCTCAAACTGCACTCTCATACTCATCTTCACCAAATTTTCCCTCCAAGCATGGCTCTCCTAGAAATTCTACAAGCCTATCCTCTGCCTTTGCACTATCCCCCATCGTAAGGTGCTTGACCCTGTAATGCCTTATCCACCGATGGTTTGGTGCTTTGATACTCAAATGCTTGGATGAGATCAACCACTAGTTCTTGCCAATTCCCTATTTGGTGTGTGTCTCAGAGTGGATGTACCATGTGTGTGCGTAACCTGTAGTGTAGAATATAGTTTGTGTACCCAGAGGGATGGTGGAAAAGCTTTTGTGCCTTCCCTCCAGGCTCTCTCATAGGCTTGGATGTGGAAAGAGGTGGGCTCCTTACCATGGTAGTCTTTGATGGTGGTGGGTGTGTTGCTTCTAGAGAAATGAAATAGAGAAGGAAATTCTCACTTCATGCCATTCCAAGAGATTATCCGATGTGTTTCCCACCAGCGTGCATAGTTCCTAGTAGGACATAACTTAACATCCCCCTTCATTCATTTTCCTTCCACTGAGCTTCCATCTTCTACAAAAAGACCTCAGGGAAGGCTCCTCTAAGTACTTAGGTAGCTCCTTTCCTCCTAGGTGCCGGACCATATATGCCTTTGTCACCTTTGTCACCGATCCTCTCAAATGTCATCCGATTAACTCATAGGTTCCATGTGCCCAATTATCACATGCTAGACTAGTGGTGTCACTTAGGGATTGAGCATCCTCAAACTGGATAACTCCATCGGTAGGATGGATTATCTCTGGATCCTGATTGAGTGCACATATATTCTATCAGGACCTCTTCTCCCAAAGGTTTAGTATAGGGTGTTGACTTCCCATCAGCTAGGGGTATGATGACCCATTCCTCCTCATTTTCAAAGCTTATGTATCCCTTGTTGAACCAAAGATCCACATTGTTCTTATAACACCATGGGCACCCAAGTAGTGCTGGGAAATTGTCTACCTCGGTGAGTGCAAGACTTGAAGTCCCTAGTAAACTTAGCTCCCTGAATGGTGATAGTTGCATCCTTTAAGACACCGATGGGCATTGCCTTCATTTTTTTTTCCATATACAACACATTGAAGATGGTATGTAATGTAGGCCTTCCCATCTGATGCCATGCATCAAGGTGAGAACATTGACCTCCTCTGCCTATGTCAATGAGGATATTACTAAGGAGCCATCCATCCATGACCGCATTTAATGTGATCTCCCTATCATAGTCAAGGTTGTGAGGGGAAGGTTTTGCATGCAAGACCTACCTCTCATGCTCTTCTCTCAATGTGTGGTACCTTCTCTCTCAACCATGCTCTCTAAAGGGAATAATATTCTCTTGCCTTAGCATTTTACATACTTCCTTGACCTCATCAGGTCATCTTTTGGCACCTCGACCTTCCTTCTTTTGCTCCTCCCTCTGGACTACTCCTTTAGACACATTGGATTTCTCCTTGTAAACTTGAATGACATCCATGGTATCTTGATATACCTCCTTTTGATGTAGGGTCCAGGTACTTCCCATGTACCACTTCTTCCCTTGAAACTAGGTTCTTCTGCCTTGGTATTTCCTTTTGCATGTGTGGCCTCTGCTCTTGTTGTTACCATAATAGGTTCTAAGCCTACATCACGTGTTACCCATGGCATCCATTGTGTGTCCATCTTCTTAATGCTTACCATTGTAGTGCCCTTTGTCTTTCGGTGTCTGTTGATTCATGTGCTCAAACAACTCAGGGCACTCCTCATACTTGTGCTTCTTCCCACACCATGAGCACTGCAATAGGTCTAGGCACTCTCATTTGTAATGCTCTGTAGACCCACAATTAAAATAGGTTCCATGTGGGAACTCACTTCTTCCTCCTCCATGGTTACCATGACCACAAAATCCTCCATGAAATCCCCTTCCATGTGTGCCTCCATCTCATGTGCTCCTCATAATGGTGATCATCACCTTTAGAACTACTAGAAATGTTGGTCTGGTGCACCCCATGATCAATGGCCTCATGGATCTGGTCAATAAGCCTACAATCCTTAGTATCATGGGTTGTAGAGGTGTAGATCTTATAGTAGCAAGACACATTCTTTGAATTGTGTGTTGTAATAAGGGACATCTACTTGCATCATGGTCCCCATGAAAAATTTCATAGTCTATTGTTACGGTGTGTACTATCCTCTGGGGGAAACTATCCTTGACATGCCCCTCTACTTCACAATTGTACACCATATACCACTTTATGAGTCTCATGGGATGAGTTCATCAGACAACTTCTCTCTTGCTTAGCCATATAGTAATTTGAGCTTCGAAAAAATGGGCTAACACCAGTATCAACACTTCAATAGCTTTGGGTGCGTAGAGAGAAAGCTTCTAACACCTCGCGTGGGTTTGTGAAAGTTTTATGAGATAAATAAAGCTCTTCTAAAAGGTGTTATCAACCCCCAAAAACCATTGAGCATGTTGTGAAGGGTGAATGTCATATGATAATTTTGATAGGAGGGTTTTGAACCATGCATCATACTCCCACACACTCTCTGCCATTCCTGTTGAATCTCCTTCAGGGTGTTGATGCTCTTCTTGTTCAAACTCAGGGATGTGGAATTCTACCAAGAAGGCATTCTTTAAAGTAGTATAATCCACCACCATTTGATGAGGGTCATATTTCCTATACCAGCTATGTGCATGCCCTTGCAACGTCATTGTAAACTGACTAGCCTTCACTCTGGGGTTGTGATCCCCTTTTGCACACCATAGTAGCTCACACTTGTGAACATGTTTTGCATAGCATCTTCAATACCTCTATAATCTAGAAAATGTAAAGACATCTCAAAGAAGACTTGAGGAGGTGGTTGGGGCCCTTGTCCTCTGAGCTAGAGCCTTGGTTTCCTTGGTGTTTCCCTCCATCACCTGGATCCACCAGATCCACTGAGTCTATGCCTCCTGAGCCACGGATCCACCAGATCCCAGGTCCTATTCCTCCTGACCCACTAGATCCTAGATCCACGGGTCTGTTCCTCCTCTGACCAGATCCACTCATAGTCCACTAGGTCCTCCACTAGGTCTGTAGTGGTCGTGCCAAGGGTCCCCAAAGTTCCACTGAACTACATGTATCGATGGTTATGATAATGCCCCACTACCACTAGTGTACCCCACTGCCACTCCCAGATGTGAGACCGAAGGCTTGTGTACTTCTCCTTGTCCAAAAATTCCTCTGAATACTGGAATAGTATGTGTAGCCATAGAAGTGGGAAATGAAAAATTGTATCTCTAGGGTAGATAGATCTATCACTTCCATTGATACCAACTGGGTCAGTGATACTCCTTCCTTGATCTGGAAAACCAAGCACCAGGGTTTGGTCACTAGGTGGGTTTAGATACATGCCAATGACTCTTCTCTCTCCATGTGATGAACTCTCATCAGAAAAGTTGAAGGGGTCTCTCTTATGCGCTTGCCAAGATGGGGTAGCACATAGACTACTCAGGTTCCACATCCTCACGTGAACCTCAACTCCTTCCCCAACATGTCTACCTCATAGATCCATCACACTTGCAACCTCACGTTGTCTAGAAATCTCCCTTTCATGCACTTCACTATACTTGAGTCATCTCTCCTCCCTTTTTTCTCTCCATGTAATATCTTCCATCTTCCTCCACCCTAGCTTCCTCACCCAAGTGCTCAGAATGGTTTAGCCGGCCATGGAAATGCCTCTAAACTCAAGGTAACAATCAAGATCTTCATTTCCAAAGGGATAACATGTAGAAATGATCCTCTGGGCTCCCGTAGAAACTCAAACTCAGCAACTTCTAGACAAGAATATGTAGAAATAGCGTACTCAGAGTGTAGCTAGCCAACACACCTTTCCCAATGATGATCCACAACATGAGTCCACATCAGATCTCATGCATCTGCTGAGCCTCTGGTATTCTTCTTGGGTCCATGTGTGTGATCTATAATACCAACTTGATCTAGATGCATATGCTGAGAGCCATTCATACAGCTCTACTAGGAAGCAAAAAAAAAAGTTTTTCATACAAATCATGGTAGAGGTTCTCTTCTACCCATCTACGTGCATCAAACTCAGATCCAGTGTTGAATCTCTGAGAAAATTCATCCTCGTGCTTTTAAACCATGATTCAACACTTTCCAAAGTTAAACACTCTATCATCACTCATTACATAGATCATGATGTATGCCATTTCCCACTACAACTTTGAAAAGAGGTCCAAAATGGAACCAAGATGTAGTCATTTTTACACCCATCACAAAGGAAAGAAATCCCATGTGCATCGCCTATCACCCAAGTGGGTTTGGGTGCTCACCGAGGCACGTGTGGGCCGAGTCTCTCTTTTATGTGAGTTAAGTGGGAAACCATCATCTATGTTAGGAACTTAATGAATAAAGGTGGAAATGAGACATACTAATCATCATAGGGCTCAGAATGGCCTCTAGACAAATGTATTCATTCCAAATAGAGGGTACTTATAGATAACAGATAGAACTACAATAGAAAGGAAAATACATAAGGATTTACATCTATTCCATAACATCCATGAATAGAAATGAAAAGATATAGATATGAACTGAATCAATTACATTCATACTCATTCATGTTTGTAACCTCATTACATTCAATGGATCCATTAGACTACCACAACTTGATCAGACCGAAGTCATACATCACAATGAGGGATCATGTCCTTCATCCATACAAAGAAAAATTTATATCCCACCCCTTAATACATTACTCCCTTATATAGCCTCTACCCAATCCCATAGAGTTCTCATAGTATTTCTGTAGAGCTCTGCTCTCTATATTCTCTCTCTCTCTATCTCTCTCTCTTTTTCTCTCTGTGGGCACTCGCATATATAGGCATCCCTTGCCAACTCATCCTTGCTTTTCGGCCTCAGATCGGTGCCAAGTGTCCAAGTGGTCCTCCATGGGAAGCATGCTCCTTCAAATCCTGAGCTCTCCACTCCTTGTAATGATGGTCTTCTAGAATCCTCTATCGCTAAGCATATTCCTTTCATGGGCATCACATTGCCAGGATGGCACCTTATCCACTCCTCATTTGTTGTCGGGTCACACTTTTCTCATGTCCTACCCAAAATTCCCAATATGGCTAAGTCTTGAAACCTTAGCTCTGTCCGTCATGTGTGCACCATGGGTTTTCTTAAACCCTTCCTTAAAATTCAAGAGGTGAATAAGATGATGAAGAGTATACAACCAATTTATCGTGTATGGTATTCACCTATTCTCAATCTCAAAAAGGATATTCTTCCTCCACTTCAACAAAAATTCAGAAGATTGAAGATCCTCCTGTGGCGAATCTACAAAATAAAATTATCGGTTGAGGATCTCCACTTCCACCCTCCATGAATTATACATTGGATAACATAGATCTAATGGAAAGTAAGAGATCATTTATGATTCTAAGTAAGTCTCCCAATTATCCTTCTAATTCTAATTCTAATTTTACAAAATCTATCCCTTCAAGAGTCTCTAATGTACCTTCAAAATCAGCCTCTATTCCCCAAACATCTACTCCCACTTCCAAGCCTATTCTAACTTTGAAATAATTGTTTTAACCCCTATCTGCACCTTCTTCTTTTGATGTCATATAACATGTGAATAAATCTAAAGCAAATATTTCGAATATGAGTATTCATGAGCTCACCTAAAACAATTTGAAAAGCTTATCCATCGTATCAATGGTAATAGTTCTAAGCCCAATACTATGACTCCTAGTTCTAAATGAATACTACCAATCCCACATACACATCCATCACAGAACATGCTTGTTATGAGTGCATCAAAGACTAATAATATTGATCCTTTATATGTCTCCCTTCTTGTTGGAAGATACCAATTGAATAATTATATAATAGATTCAGGTGCTTCTGATAATGTAATACCTATAAAGGTTTCCAATGCTCTCAAACTCACCTTAACACGGGCTAGTGGATCTTGTTACTCCATGGAGTCAAAGTAATTCCCACTTGTAGGGAAGTTCACATATTCATAGGTGGCTCTCACTGAATTCCTAGACAAGAAGGTGTCATGACTATCTTGGTAGAAGACATTTTGGCTTCATTTAGAATGTTATTAAGTAGAATATTCTACCAAAACTTGGGAGGAAAAATCTAGATGAATTAGTATTCCATAAAAATTCCAGCTTAAGGGAGATATGAAATATTTTATAAAGAAAAAAATATGAGATGTATGGTGCAAAGTCAAGAAATCTAGGAGCTAACATCTTGTACCAAGATAACGGGAATATGAATTATTTCATAACATCTAAAGAGGAGGATGAAATTCCTATCTTGATAGGACCAAACATTCCTTTCCGATGGGGTATTGATCATGAAGAAGCATGGAGAAATATTGAGTTGCAAGAGGGAATCCCTAAAGTGCAAGATGATATAAGACATGAAAAATACAAAGTGATTCTTGATGAGTTCCAAGATGAAAAATCAGCCAATGTGTTTATCCATGATGAAGAGGTGTTCTCATTCATGAATATTCTCTTGATCATGTCATTCATGAAGAAGAAAGGACAACTTGTAATGAGCCTATAAAAAAATTGAAAGAAGAATATTTGGAAGATATGTTGAGAGTTGCAGATGAAACATAGGACCTCGAGCTCAATCTTGAACTCCTAATGTAAGCCATGGAATTGCAAGATAGGTATGAATCTAGTATTGACTCTTCAACTAATTCAAAAAAATTCATGATGAAATAAATAAAGGTGAAAAATCTGATATCCCTCTTGAAACAATGATTGATGGATGTAATGATGAAATTGAAGTTTTCTCTTTTCCACAACAAATAATTAGTAGAATGCAATGAGATTTGGATCCTCCAAGTTTTTTTTCCTTGAATTTCAAAATGAAGATTATTCAAACGAATGTAAAGGTGAGCTTTGGAAGTTTCAAGTAAGTATTCCATGCAAGAAATATTGAAAGATACAAGGTACGGAAGATCCTGAGCTAACTCTTGACATATTCACTCATGTTATGGCCATGTAAGATAGGTATGAAGCTAATTTTTATTTCTAATTCAATACACTAATCTCTCATGAGGAAGTAGAAAAAAATGATCTTAATTCCTTCACTAATTTTTTTCAATGATCATAAATACGGGAAAGAGGAGAACTTAGAACATTCAAACAACCCAATCAAAAATCATCCTTGGGAAATGGTGAGATTTAAAGTAAGAAATCAACAATGTGGGTGAATGTAGAAGATAATTTGCAATCTAAAATTGATGGACTTTGTGAGAAAATCTCTGAGCATCAAAGGGATCATGTAAGCTCACTCCTCCCAAGCATACATGAACTCATGAAAGAACCCAACTTTCATAAGCGTTGAGGAAGGATGTTACTTGATCAAACCCACAATGGCTTCATAGAACATCATCACTCAATAGTACCTATTCAAGGCTAATTTCTGAAAAGAAAGTGCTTTAGTGAAAGTGGGTTTCCACGCATGTACCATAGGTGAATATAGGTTTGTGTGTTTCACTTTCTTTCATATGTCATGTTCAATAATTAGTTTTTGTTGTATCCACCCTTATTATGCAATGACTCACATAGCCCAATGGATAAGGCATTGGTCATCTTAGTATATTGAGATTTTTTGGTTCATAGTTGCTCCATATTTAATTTTTTCAATCAAAAAAATTCCCCAAGCTAGAGCCATTTGTTTTCATGCTAAATTTCTAGCATGAAAAATTAAAGTTTTTTGCAGTGACAACTAAGCCCACACTCAAAAATCCTTGAACCGGGTAATGTAAACTTGCCCTCTAGCCAATTGATGACTATGTAAAACCCATCATGACTAAGAGGGATGTGTTAAATATATTTTTTAAGTATGTTTCATGTGTAGTTTAGTTGGTGGGAAGTATTTCATGGTTCTATCTTGACCTACTTTGAAGGCACTACTTCTAAAGGCCTAAAAAGGCCTATTTTCAGGACTTTGGCACCTAATGAACACCCTCTGGAGATGAATCAAGAAGAGATAATGACTCCAAGAAGTGTGTTAGTGAGATATGATATCATCAAGTGAAATTTAGGGAAAATTTTCAAGAATAAAAAGGTTTGGGAACAAGCTATGCAACATTGTGTTACTTGTAGCACAGTGTAGGGAAATGAAAGAAGTGAAAAAGCTAGTCAGCTTGTTTGGGATGGTTCAAAAGCCTTTGATAATTTCGTGAATTGAAAAATACTCATCAAAAATATAAAAGGGTCTAATCCACATTGTAAAACATTTTGGGATATTTGTCGTCAAGATTTGGATATATTGGCCCTAAAGTGTAGGTGAAGATCCCCGATCCTGGTGGAGATTAAAATGAGAATTATGGGAGTTCAAAAGGGATTTGGGACCTGATTAAAAAATAAAATTGAATATAATTCAACCATCTATATTTTCCATATGACAAGTTAGAAATAAATTCAATTTTATCTCTAGTGGAAGTTAAACCTTCCGAGAAAATTGCTTCCACCAAAATAAACAATGGGGCCAATTCCAAATTATAGAAAAAAATTCTCCTAAAAGTTTTTCAATTGGTATTTGGGTATTTTAAAGTCAGAATCATATAAATTTTTCCCATAAAACACTCAAGGAATATCTAGGGACAAATAATCACTCTTCGATGTATATTTTTCAGTTGTTAGTGAAAGCACACTTTCCAAAATCATCCAAATCACATTTTTGCACCTTGGATTCATCATTGCACTTGTTTCAAAAGTGAAATGGGTGCAAAAAATTGTGACCCCAAGGAGAGAGGATGAGTTTTAGAAGTTTCGTCACTTAAAGTGTAACTTTAGTGGTTAGGTGAGTGTTAACAACTTACAGGTTAAAATGCCCCCTTTTCATGATGGGTATGACCCATGACACACTTTGAGAGCCTGATTTCAATTTTTCACCTAGTGAAAATTTCATTTGGTGGAAACAAGTGCAACCCCAAAGGAGAGACTCTTTTCCACCACTTAAAACACCATTTTGGGTGTTAGGTGCAAGTTATCAATTCGTAAATCAAGTTGGCCCTTCCTCATGGTAACACCACCCATGAAACATTTTTCCATGCTTGCTACAATTTTGCACCATTTTATCTCATGCTAAATGTGGTAAGGTACAATGGAGGCTCCTAGACCCATTTATTAAGTGTTAACTCATCCTTAACCTGGGTTAAGCCAGAAATGACCCAAGATGGATTTAAAGGTGAATGAACTAAATTGGAGTTACAAGGTGGGTATAAGCTAACACTTAGTGAATTTTTGGATCATTTTTCAAATTATCCTTCCCTCCATTCATGTTACCTTGTTGTTATGTTGTTTAAACTATTCCGAAACCTTCATGCTCAAATCACTTTTTTGTTCATATCTCATAAACTCTTGCTCTATTTTCCATGAGATTTGAACTAAGGCTTCCTTTAAAAGAGTGTTTTCATGCCTCCATTGATTCTATCTACTATTTTATACAGCTCCATGAAATTTCTAGATATCCATTTGTTAGATCTACACAATCTTGGTGATTAAAATCCCCTAAAAATTGGAGCAAAGAATTGAAATGAAAAACAAAAACTTTTGCAAGTGGTTTCATTTGAATCCAATACTAAAAAGACTACTTTCTATTTTTAGTAATACTTCATGGGAAATCCTACTAAAAATAGTAAGTTTGAGAAAAATGTGCATTCACACTCCTTATTTCACTCCCCGTGATCGAGACACCCAAAAATTGGCTAAAATGGGGAAATAATTATGAATATTCTAGAAATAGTAAAGGGGTTAAATTATCCAAAAGTAATCATATTTCAATCCTTCATACATCCTACAATGGTCTTAGCACCCACATGATATTCTCTCTATGTTTTCATGTCAACTCCCACATTCTCCGATGTAATGAGAAAAATGTAGGAAGCATAATGGACTGAGAGGGGAGTGAATCAGTCCTTCAAAACCCTTAAACAATTTCAAATTATCTTTCATATACCATTAACAATCAACCTTACATTAATGAGATCTTAACAATAAGCAACAACCATCCACAAAAGCATAAACATAAAGGAGTACATAAGAACACAAGATGAAAGTGGTAAATCCTCAAGGGGAATAAAACCCATCAAAAAATTTGCTGATATTACTCACACCAAACACTCAAGTGAATATTACACATCACCAAAGATTTATTTATTGAGACACCAACCCCACAAGGAACACCAACCCCTAAAATTTTGTTGATATTACTCACAACAAGATACTTGTATGAATATAATTCATCATACAATATTTTTATTAGAATATCATAGAATATATGCTGCAAATACTAATTTTATGGTGATCACAAGATTCAACTTCAAACTCCTACGAACCCTCTTCAAACACACCTCCTTCTATCTCGCTCAAACTTGCACTTTCATGACCTGATTTGATCTCAAACCTTTGCACACATGATCTATAACATTATCATACCTTTACACACTTCATATAATCTTAATTTATTCCTTAGCACCATTTACACTCTTTCATTCAACTCACACTTTTCCCTCTAAAATCACTAGTTCAAAAATAAACCCAAAACACTTGTTTTATACCCTTCTCAACTCAAAAACATAAAAAGTCAGTCTAGATAAATTATATCTACCAATAAATAATTAAAACATAACAATAACTTCATAAAAACACTTGGAATGGACCCATGTAGGTTAGTCATGCTTTAAGACACCAAACAAGCCCAAAAATGGCTCAAAACCCCATCACCTAACTCATCAAATACCCCAAACTCATCACCATGATTATACAAGATATCAAATTCCTCACACATGTAAAATATTTCATAAAAAAATCATCCATGGTATTACATTATCTTACATGAACCAAATTCTTCATAACACTACCAAGAAGGATCATATCCTTCACTAAACAGATGTTTCCAAGAACTAGTCTTCACCTATGGGCCTCAAGATCACACCAAAACATCTAAAATATGGAATGTAACCACTAATTTGAAATTAAATTACCTATAGAAAATATCTATGCTTTATATATCTTATGAACCATCAAAAATGAAAACCACATATGTTTTACTCTTCACCAAACCGAGCTTCCCAGAAAGCAATTTTGGAAACTCAACTAGTTTTTACCCTTAAAGCCACCTTAAATACTTATAAATTCCATCACTAGGGAAAAAAATCACCCCTCTTAACGCTCCAATGGATAACAAGAATCAACCATAAAAACATGTTTCTTCTACCTCCATCTTCTAGCCAGAGTAATCTTGTCCTAAAACAAGGTAACCTTCTTCTTCACAAACTGAGATGGATGATTGTAGTCACAAAATGATGGAATTTATATATTATTTAGTCTCAGTATCATACTACTATTTAGAAGGATTTTTAGTAAAGAAAGTACTAACTAACCCCCATCTTTTGGTCATCTTCTCTTATTTTATTTCGTCATTGGCGACCTTTTACATGCACATGCTCAGGTCATCTTTCATCACTTTGCATTATTTTAGCCTTGAATGTGGTCATTAGGATAATATTGGGGTGTCGGTGGGTGCCTTGGTCCCACTAGGGGTGAATCAATCCTTTTGAACTTTCCCACCACTTTTTGGGATCTTTCTATCCATTTGAGGTCTGTATATTTTTGGTGGTCGGCCATTTCGGGGTTAATTACGAAATTAGATCAAGATAACCCTATAAATATAAAGTTATGAGACCATAATGAGGGACCAAGCACTAGTCACTACTATCATCCACCTAGAGTTGCATCTATTTGGAGATCATTTACATCCATTAGCTCCATCACATAGGACAAGGTTGGTTCATCTGCATCACACAAGGGTAGGGGAGGGATTATGTTCTATTCCATGTACACATTCTATTACATTTTCTACATCTAGTTATTGTTCGGTACTTCACAAAGTATGACTAACAAAAAGATCACCTAGGGCACATCACACACACACACACACACACACACACACACACACACACACACACACACATGAGAACTACATTTGGGTCCGAAATGTAGTGTAGTGCTCAGTTAGTAAGCCCACTTTTGTGGCGGTTGAGGTTAGTCCGATCCATTCATTTGAATTCTTAATTTTTAAGTGTTTTGATCATTCTTTTGGTATTTTCGGGTCTTCTATGCATCTTGGATTTTCAAAGTGACATTTGGCTGCATTCAATACATTTGATGCGATACACAGTGAGGGTTTTAGACCACTTATTGAACTTGTGAAACTCAATTCCAGATCTTTTGCACATTGCACTGGGGTTCCCATTATATAGACCGAGTGCCCTGTAAGTACCCCATTCCCACTTAAGGTTCTCCATTCTATCTAGATAGCTCGAGATCCATCCTTTTCGTGTCATATACATAGTCATTCCTACTTCACGATTAATCTATTTAATTTGTAAATACAGATCCGGATATGCTTCTTCGAATCAGCTAAGCTCCTTCCAAAAATACTTTTCAATTAGGGTTTCACATTTTCATTAGTTTACTTTCTTGGGTCATTTTCATATTTATTTACTATATTTACATGTCATTCTAGATTAGATTAACTATCACATATTCCCATTTTTAGTTAATCATTTTGGTGAACATGGTTAGATTAACATGGCCTCCTCTCAAGTATAAGCTCCAACCAATTACTTTCATCAAAACAACTAATCCTCCTACTAGTGGTCATGATATATTTTCAATTTCACCACCATCACATAGTTTTACTATTAACTTTATCCAACACGGTTCCACCACACGCAAACTCGGTCTTTGGTAGGTGACTCTTGTCACTCTACCCTCCTAATGACACAATCATATTCTTATGGTTCTTATATGACTGTTGAAGGGTCCTTTACAATACAGAACATCATTTAATATTACATTATCATACCTATCCATTACATACCCACCCATACATACACACATCTACAATAATCTATTGCTCATTACACATACAATCTCTCATCATTGAATCAATCTTACAAAATTTATAGTACTTCATCACCTTCATACATCATTTATCAACTAGTTCACGCATTATCATACACTTGGGGGCATAGAATTTAACACACTCCTCCCATCCATTCTAGCATCCTTACATAGTATTACATCACACTCTTAGCCTTTATGCATCCATCATCTTTACATTCACATAACTTAATTTCTAGCACACGTATATTCATTCGTACTTTCTTATCTTCATTACCCGATGACACACTCTTGTGCTTCAATTCACACTTGACTATTGAGGGCTTATTACACATGAACCCCACACACTACACAATAGGTATTACACACTTTTCCTATTTACACATCGCGCATTATAAATCATCTAATTTACATTTTATATTTAGACTACATCATTGTACATTTACATATCATACATGATTTCCTTTCCACATATGTCTCCTTTCTAGTTTCCATGCTTATAACATCATATACTACTCATCCTATATACTACATTCCTATACATTTCATTTACACATCATATGGTTGTTTACTCATCACACATACTTCATCATATTTATGTGTGTTGCACTCACTACGCTATGACACACTTTATTTCCTCTATCCATACTGATCGCTAAGGGTTTACAAATCAAATGGACCTTCTCTTCATCATGCATTTATCATTTGACTATTCATCATGTGACATTACTAGGTTAGTTCCATATGCTTTAGGCTAAACAATCACTCATTCTATCATTTTTTAGTGGTATACACCTTAGGTTAGATCACCACTCCCTCTTTTCATATCATAGTGATATACACTTAGGGATAAACCATCACTCATCCATTCATCTTATAGTGATACACATGTAGGCTAAATCATCAGTTATACATTCATTTGGTCATGATATATGCTTCGGCTATAAGGTTCACACACACATCGTCACTAGGCCACATCTCATCACAACATGTTAGAAACAACACACACTTCAACCATTTCCCAATGACGCTTTCTCATTTATGGTTCATTCTTTACTATTAAGGGGGAAAACTAAATTAACCTCATTGCATACATTTCCATTCACTCGGGGGACATGCAGCTCCTATCACTTCATTTTGCATTCCATTCCATCAATCTACATCATACTTCATATGATGGTTTCTTTTACTTTTGCTTATTTTTTATTTTTCATGGTCTCTTTATTACACATGCTAGTTATATTAATTTTATGTCATTTATCTATATCATCCACACATGTGTGTTCATGTATTTTTTGTAGTTTTGATCACAAATACGGGTATCCTACATGTAAGATGGATGCTCACCTTTCTACCCTTCCTATACCGGTCGTTGGGGGCATCCACATTTGTCGCTCACATGTGATATTGTTTCAATTTGTACTTATCACTTTACATTACTTGGTTCTACACGCTTTTGACATATTTTTAATCTTTCTAACATGCTAACGGGTGCTTCATGTACAAAATTTATTATGTAGGGATATTTTCTTCCATACTTGTTTCTTATATTTTCTTCCATACTTGTTTCTTATATTTTCTACTATTGTGTGTTCTTGTATGTGGGCCTTGCCATTTTTTTAGTGTGCACACTTTTTTTATTGTATGAGGCCATGATGGCCTTGCGTGTCTTACAACATCATGTGTGGTGTCCCATTTTTGTAATCAAATTTGTACAGACTACTTTGTCTTCTTGCATGTTCACATTACTACTTTGCTTGGTATCTTATAAACTATCTCATAGCATCCACTTGTATTTTTATATGCATGATTTTTTTTACTAACATTTTTTTTTCAGCTAGCCATCTTGTTTGTGGGTGCCTTAGTTTCTACCAAGCATATTCCACTTCCCCTATAGGGCACAAATTTCATGTGGTAGGTCCTCTTTTGGGGCTGCATTCCTCTATCAACAACGTCACATGTGCCCCCAAAGAGGGGGACTCATTTTGGGTTTTTCACACACTACACAGAGACTCTACACCAATTTGGTTCGGTTATACAATGAGTGAGTTCAAACACTCTGGAAACCCCATACACAATGGATTTTTAGTATGTGGTGTCCTTAGAATTATGGGAAGTAGTTACACGCTTAGAGATTATAGTGGGTGTGCCTCCCTACACTACTTTGGCTAGTGGTGTAAAATCACCCAAAAAAATAGTACGTACAAAGATCTTTTCATACACATTCAAGGAATCGAGTTAGAGGAAGGAAATAATGCAAATTTCTCCCTAGATGTCTTTGGCTAGGGTGGCATGAGGTCTCCCAAAAACTTGCAGTACATAAAGTCCTTCTACACTCTCTTTTTGGATATGGATTAGGTGCACATGTTCCATTTACAATTTTTCATTTGTGTATTTTACATTTACATACTTTTACATGTGTCTTTTACATTACATTTTTACACATACATACTTACATATTTGACTACTTGATAGTTTTATCATTGTAGGCCGAGTCATATGAGAAATAAGAAGTTAAATGGGGAAACAAAAACAACATCATTTCGTGAAATCACACACCATACTAACCAAGTAGGTACATCATATACACCAGCAACTACACACGCATCTTCGCCCTAGGTTCACTCTCATCACTTTTTTGGTGCATTTTCATCTTTAATTTCCATGCTCCACAATAATTTTTTCATTCCACATTTTGTCTAGTCTTTCAACGTGTTTTATACTACAATCTTCTTAGACATCAGTACGTATCTCAATCTAATTTATGTTACCAAGCTTTCTACTAACCAACATAAAGAGGGGGAAAAATGTAGTCACAAAATCACGTACTTTAGATATTATTTAGTCATAGTCTCGTACCACTATTTAGAAGGTTTTTAAGTGAAGAAATCACTAATCAACCCATGTCTTTTGGGTATATTCTCTTATTTTATTTTGTCATTCTTGATCTTTTACACCCACATGCCCAGTCATCTTTCATCACTTTGTGTTATTTCATACCTCCTTTGGATAAATTTTCCTCAATCTAAACTTCTTCAGAAAATTTTATGTTTGAGCGAGGTCCAAAATCATCACATGCTATAACATACCTTTAGAGAAATTTTTAGGAGTCCTTTATACCCTCAAGTCATCATAATAGTGAAAAACAATTATTTAGGGCATTTACAATGAAGATCTCTCTTACCGCTTTTGAGCTAGGGTTTCAAACTCATAAAAAGTAGCTTACCTTCTTAACATTCATTCATAAACATCTGACAATGAAATGACCTCATTATTTTTTAAAACCTTTTAGTTCCATATAAAGACATTCCTTAAATCCACTGATGAGCATCGGATGTTACAATTCGAGTTGAAATCACCCTTTCTTTGAACCGGTTTCACTAAAAATGCAGTCTATCTTACAAAATATTCATCATGGCACCTAAAATGTTTCTCACATCAACTCAACACATTATAATAACATCTCCAATTCTCACCAAGTCATAAATAGCTCTACAAATTCACCACCACTAGGACTTGCATGACTATCCCTTAGGGTTTTACATGGTTTAAGCCAAGACCAACTGAACCAACACTATATCTCATCATGAAACCTCTAAAAACTACCTCTACATGATGAAAAAAATATAACATACCTCCATGAGTGATCTCAATATCTCACACATACATGTAAGTGACTATCATGCCTAATTAGGCCTCCAAACACTAGGATTAAGCCTAGTGTGCACCATGACCAAGTAGAAAAACCTCATGAATCTACTTTCTAGCTCTCCAAAAGGACCTAACACACTTGAGACAACATGTATCACACCTCTGCATGCCTCCATGAGCTCACATGGCTCTGTAACTCATCCTCATGCCTCATTTGGTCTTTAAGTACTTGGACTAGGTATAGATGTGCACATGTAACTAAGTATTCCACCTATAATTGCAATCTAAAACTTGTTTGAGTGCCTAAAAACTCTCCAATCATGATCTCCATGCTTCTACCATGCTCCTTAAGTCATCATGCAACTTAAAACACCATGCACCATCACCTAGATTAGTTAGGCCACATGATTGATCTTATAAGACCAAGCCATTCTCACATTATCAACTCTTTTCATCATGAAACAACCTATATCTCCATGTTACTAACCTACTAAGCACCTTATATCATACCTCCATTATCCTATTTTTCATTAAAGATATTTTACATCAATGACAACACCTATACTCAATATGTCAACACAAAAGTACCAAAACGGGAAAATGTCAACTTTATCCTGAAAGCCATTTAAATTCATTTAACATATAATGCATGATCAATTGGTTGATGAAATTTATGTTGTATCATTTTTATTTCCTCACTCTGACTCAAAAATGTTTTTTCTCATACTTAACTCATCATCAATGCCCTGCAATGGCCGAGTCAAGATCGTGATTGTGTAAACAAAGTGCATCAAATTCCTCCCATGTGAATGGTTGGTCATGAAGATGTGATAGTATATCAAGGATCAGAAGGATTTTATCAATGATGGGATTCATCCTTCATGTTTATTAATGGTCTACTCATCAGTTATCATCATTTTCCATCTCGGTGCATCCAAACAATGATTGCAGAAAGTCATCATTTCAAGGAATCTCACAAGGGGAAAAGGTGTCCAAAAGAGAAATATTCAACAACAGAGAATAACATTGTTGCAGAGGTCCAAAATGGAACAAATTTCATCTTCAAATTGTTTTGAGTGGATATTTATAAAATTTTGAGGCATATTCATCCATGCTTTGGATAATTTCTTCTTTCTTCTCCTCTTCTTCCCCCTTTCTAATTCTTTTTGTAATTTGTCTTATTCACTTAAGTGAATCTAATGGTGAAATTTAAATGTCCCTTTTCATTTATTAAAAGATGACTTATTTTATCACATCCTATGAAGAAAAACATTCACAAATTGAATAAGGACATGAAGAAGCATGTAGGAGGATATATGAATAGATGAATTGTAATGCTATAAATTGGGAGGGGCTCCTCATTTCAAGGGTGGTTATTATTGTTTACTAGTTCCCAAATATCTCTAGGAATGAGTGATAAAATTATTCTACTCCTTGTCTAAAATTTCTATCTCCATCTTACATCATACTATAAACAATTTTAATTAGGTAATATCATGCAAGAAATTTTTGTGTTGGTTGTATCTTATTCCTCTCATATTTCCATAGTTTCTTCTAGTTGAATGTATGGAACTACTCTTGATTTAATCTTAGAAAACTTTGCATGTGTTATTTACAATGTAAATCCCTTCTCATTATTTCTTTCCTCACATTCTCCCTCATAATTCCTCCCCTTTTTCCACACTAGGACTTTGACATAGGTGTAGGGAAGTATTCCTATGTGATCCTCGTCGTAAGGACACCCCAATAATTGATTAGTGTATATATGTTTCCTTGTTTTCAATAAATGGAGCTGACCCATTCAACCGGAGGGAACTAGTCCCAAAGCATTGATGAAATTCCACAATTTCTCCTAACGAAAAAGTATTTCACTGTAGTCTTTTTAAAGTTTGAAACTTTAATATAACTCATTTGAGCTCATCATTTTGGTTGTTTTCAAACCGTTTTGGAATTTCAGCTAATAATCTTATCATCTAAGATCTTATAGAGCTATGTTGTTATTATTTAGCTCTATACTTCATTGGTTTTGTGATCACAATTTTTACTCAACTCTTAATGAGCTTGACTGTATTTGTGGGTTTGTAGCTTATTATGCACTTTGTTGATTTCATTGGTTATTAAGTTCTTGAACATGAATATTATCTCTCTCTATAAGAACATTTTGATTTAGATTATCATTATAAACTTAAATACATTTAGGGTTTTTTATTAATATCTAGTAAGGCTATAAAAATAAATACATTTGTAGACACCAATTTTTGTATCATTCCTCCCCTTCACCCGCGTTTGCTCTTTTTCATCGAGGATTTCCCATTCGATTTTTTTCCCTCATAAATTCAATTAATCTCCCCATTCCATTTCCCACAAAAATCCATATCCAATTAATCCAATTTTAATTGATTAATTAATCCCTTTTAAATCCACTTAAAAATGTAATATTCAAATCTAATCCATGTCACTCCACTTATGAATTTAATATTCAAATCTAATCCATGTCACTCTACTTATGAATTTAATATTCAAATATAATCCATGTCACTCCACTTGTAAATTTAATATTCAAATATAAGCCATTCAATTCACTTGTGAGTTTAATATTTAAATTTAATCCATAGTAACCCACTTGTGAATTTAATGTTCCAAAATAATCCATATGCAATCCACTTATGGATTCAATATTCATATCTAATCCCCACTCATCTAATCAATTTTACTAATATAAATCGTGATTATATGAATTAATCTCACCCTTAGGATGTAACTAAGATATTTCCTCCCTCTTTCAAAACAAGTTGGAAATCATATCGAGCTCTAACGTTCTTGTTGCACTGGTCATTCCCTTGATATCATCGTAATGTATGGGTGATCCTCCTTTCAATTATAATTCCACCACTTTGACAACCGAATCTACTACACCCACTTGAGCCTCGAGGTCAACATCAACCCCGTCACTATTTGGTTAATTTGGTTTTATTTAGATCAAATCAACTTTTATATCTCATATTCAACTTTCACTTTTTGTTTTGCTTCAAATTCTGCATAGACACTACATCCATTTTATCAAATATTTATTTTATATATATTTATTAAACATGTGGAATGACATCCATTCTAAGAAGATTTCATTTTTGGGAACCGACTTTGTCAGGCATCCCACCATATCCATTTCTAATCCTTTTCATGTTTAGTCTTCATTATTGTGCATGTTATTGATTTGCAGTAGGGAGGATTTATCTTTTTGTGCACCCATACCATCTTCATCATCATCCACATCAGGAGGTCCCTAAACCCTCCCATTTTCTAAGGTTTTCTTGATTTCTAGTTTAGTCTTCACTAACCTAAAGCAGGAAGTGTAAAATCTTGACGAACATTTTGCAAACCCTGGTGGGAGGGAGCCCCTCATTATATTAATATTTATTGGTTTTTCAGGTTATCTTGTTTACTACGTGTATTTATAGGTTCTACATAGGTTGATGGAGTCTCATGATGTTTTTTTAGAGATAAATTTTTGTATGTGTATTTTCAAGGTTATTTTTTTGTAGGGTGTCTTGTTCCATTTGTATCCTCTCCTACATACAAAATCATATCTCGCTCATGATATTCTCCTTCTAGCTCATGTTGTGCTCCTTTTTTTTCTCCCATCTCGCTCGCACTCCACCTCTCTTCTCCTATCTTCACTAAGCTCTGTAATTCTTGTGTAATATCGATCGAGATTCTCCTAGGCTCTACGCATCGACCCCTCTTCATTTCTACTGAAACATTCCATTGATTCAGAAACTAATATGGATCTCTTGTAATAATCATTCATAAAGCCTTGTGTAAACTTGTTTTCATCTAATTCACATTTGTGCTTATAGGTGTGTTTCGTTGTCTATCTGTTATTTCTACTTATTCGGTAGTATCTGTTGTTTTTCCTTTTTCTAGTTTCTAGTTGGCTCTGCCATAGCTTTTTCAGGGTTAGCTTTGGTTCCATCATGTTTTTACGTTTGGCTCTTAAATCATAGTTTTTTCCGGTTTCTATTTCAACTATGCCGCCAAAACATTAGATAAATTATAATTCAATTTTGGTCAACATTTTAAAAAAAATTTAATCTTGTTTTCTAGTTTGCTTGTTGGCTTTTCCACCATTTTTTTAAAGTTCAATAAAAAATCATATGTTTGGAATATATTTTTGTTTCATCTCCTTTGGCCCTTAGATTTCTTTGGTACACTTGTAATTCCATTTTACAATTTTCATTCCTTGGTACATACTGACCCCATTCCACCCCCATGAGTTTGAAATCATAATTTTTCCTTTTTTAGGGCTTGGCAATAACTTCCTTATTTTCCATCAAATAGCTTTTCAAAATTTTCACACAGTGTTCATTTCATCAATCTTCCCTTTGACCCTCTACACTCAATTTCCCTATTTCACCATTTCAATCCCAAAATTTCCCTTCCTCTTCATCCTAGTCCTTTAGAGAGCCTCCCAAAACTAGTAATTGTGCCTTTTCACCCTTCATTCTGACCCAAATCCCAAATCACCATTACTAAACATGTGTTAGAACATGTTTCTCTATTCATTTCAAAAAAAAAAATCATGGTCCTGAACCATGCTTGATATCTTGTGCTAGCTAATCAATCCATTACAATTAGCCTATTAATCACTGCATTTTATTAGATTCAACTTCATTTTTGTAATCGTGATTAATTGCTAGATTTATCTACATTTCTAAACAACTTTTTCGATTGTGTTTGTGTTTTCTCTTTTTCTTTCACTTTCGAGATGATCTTGAAAATAAAAAATAGCCACAATCATTTACTATCCATTTATCTAATCTTTTGTCTACAGGGTAAACTACTAACCTCTTTTGTGCAGGACCATATCATTTGACATATTATTATGTAAAACTACTAACAGTTTTTGTAGGATCCTCGATCAAATAGTATTTTAAAATTTGAATCAACATTTCATGCTAACCAGCCCTTTCATTATAAGTAGCTTAATTAAATCAATTCATTTTTAATCTAGCTTTATTTTTCATTTTTAGCTATCATCTTGATCGTTGTTTCATTTCTTTGCATTATTGATATTTATCTAATTGTTGGTTGTGTATGCTCTTTTTTTATTGCACTTTCATTTATTTTTCTCAACTACTCGCATAAAATATCAGATAAAAGGAAAAGTGAATACCAGGTATTCCTTTTTTACTCCCCATTCCTTTTCTTTTCCACATTACATATCTTGATTGTTTGTCCTCATCGAATCTCCATACTTCATTTTTTTGTCTTAAAAAGAACACCCTCATTATTTTCTTGCTCACATAGTGTAACTAGGGGGTTAATCCTTTGCATCCACTCTCTTCACACATGACCAAATGAACACACATTAATTGACACATTCAAAACATTCCTCATGGTGGAACTGTTGGGATTTCATCACCCAATAGGAAAACCATGGTGTTCTAGCCATGTGTTATAAAATTTATACAGATTTGGGCCTCACGTACCTTTGGGTATATCAAGGAATCCCGCCACAATGTCTGAAACCAAACTTAGATGACCATTTCCTAGGTCCCTTCTAAAACCTTTTTCTTTCTTTTTCACATCTTTTCTAAATAATCAAGACTAAATAAAAATGTTTATGTGTGTGTTTCTTGTTTAGGTAATCAATTAGCATAGGATTCTTATTTCATGCCCATTCTTACTCGGTCACAGATAAGAAAAATGGAACAAGCTTCCTCATCCAACATTCTCATCTCTACCTCTCTTCCTACATAGACATCATCAGTCCTCTATTTGTCCCTTCCCTCTATGGTCACCCACCCTATCACTTCTACCATTCCTTCTAGTGGGCCTGCCCATGGTTCACACCCATTCTCATGTCGAGGCCAATCCTTCTTCCTCTATCACCATCGATCCCTTCTAGACCAGCTACTCCCCATCGCAAGCCACTTTTTTGAAGCTTTTGGACCTCCTCTGTGATCCTCACGGATGCGTGGAGTTTAAAAACTCCTGGAATGCTAACCTCGTCACCCTTCATGATTATCTTATCTATAAGTCTACTAACCTTCCCATTTATGAACCTCCCTTGTAAAAAATTTATGCCTACCATTCTAATCTGGAGTCCACCCAAGTTCTTACCTCCCAACTTGCCATTTTCTTTCCTAGAGCCATGAGTGAACTTGCTAGGGCCCAACATGAGTTTGATCCTAATCAACCATCATCCTCCATTCTTCATAATCATCAAACTACCAAATTGGTAGTCCCATCCCTCCTAATTTACCTCATGTCAATACTACCATTCCTTCTTTTATTCCCATCACCTCCTCATCTACCAATTATCACCTCTCTACCTATTAGTCATCTCAATAATCACACTTACTTCCTCCCATATCTGAACAACATCACATAACCTTACCCCTCATCTCTACTTCACATATGCATGCCAATGTAATCACCTCTCAACCTCAACCATCTAAATCAATGCAAACTTATCAACCACCCCCTCACGGTGCTTATCAATACATACTTCCCACTCAACCAACTCAAGTCTCCCAACCACCTACCAATTACATCCCAACCAACCCCTATCAAATCAATCAAACATTCCTATTTCACAACAACCAACCCAATCAAACCAATTTTACCATATCCCCATATTTCAACATCAAGCTTTATCCCAACCCATTCAATCACAACCACTTAATTATATTCCCTTTATCAACCACCTCCACCAACACTAACACATCCCCAAACTTACCAAACCTACCAACAACCTAACCATCCACCTCATATGCATCTCAAACTCATCCATCAACATCTCAACCATCTAATGATCCCATGCAAACACTATTGAGTAGACTGGATAACCTAGAAGCGCTACTTTGGGTCCTAAGATCTCATTCACATATGAAAAAAATTGTAATGAGCCCATCCATCCTTTTTTCCCGGTCAAGCCTTACCCTCCCCATTGGGTAACTTCCTAAGTTCTCTAAATTCAACAGCAAAGAGGATCCCCAACAACACCTCCGAGCCTTCAGACATGCATGTTACCTCATATCTCATGATCAAGATCTCATGCTTAGGACCTTCCCCATGTCATTATCCCCCGCCTTGGACTAGTATAATGGAATCCCCCAACATTCTCTTTTCTCTTTCACACAACTTTCCCAACTCTTTCTAGAGAATTTCTCCATTAACATTTCTCGTAAAATCACTATCACTAATATGTATTCCATTAGACAATTTGAGGATGAATCCATCTCATATTTCATCATGAGGTGGTGTGGCATCATCAACCATAGCTAACCTATCCTTCTTCTTCCTACACCGAGATCATTGATCTCTTTTCTCGATCTTACACCAAACACATTTCTTCCACCCTTAGATTCAATCCTTTCAAGAGCTTCAAAGAAGCTTTTACCATGGCTCGTAAGTTAGAACATCGTGCCCTTGAGAAAGGCCATGTTAAATCAAATCTAATAAACCTAAGATGGAGTTCACCAAATCCTCCTCTTCCTCTCATCAAGATAAATCCAAAGGTGTGCAAGTGTAATTGTTGTCAAACCCTCTTCTGCTTCTACCTCCCATGTCAAGCCTTCACCACGAGCTCCTCATCTACCCCAAACTATACTCCCTTGGGGAGTCTTATAGTTCCATTTTGACAAGTTTATGGTTGTCAACCTCATCCAACTCCCTCCAATCCTGGACCTTAGATAAAACATTGCCAAAACCTCTTGGTATTGAAGAGATGCCTATTGCAAACATCACCGAGTCTATGGCACGACATCGAAAGGTGTCATACCTTTAAGGACCTGTATGACTTATCAACCAAGGGACCTTCAAGTGAGTAATCCTAATGCCCCTCCTAATAAACCACTTGATGTTTTCAAACAAACCTTTTCCCCAATCATCCACCTACTAGTCAAGCAACCCTTCTACATCTCAACACACGACACTCATAATATTAACACCATAAGTCATGTATCTACATCATCCTACTTGACCACCTGTCATCGCCACATCCACATCTACTCCCATAGCCCATCACATCCACATATGTCATTCCTACATCTATTACATTGAACCTACCACTCTTACATCTATCACATCTTTTACTATCCTATCTCCACATCCTGATTCTCCAGACACCCCTCCATCTATACTACCTATCACACCTACCACATGTACCCCTATTTTACCACTACTCCTATACCTACATCTAATCCTACGTCTAACTCCTATCTCGATGCCTTCCTTAGACACTCATCCAAATAATACCCCTATTCTACACCTCTCCTCTACATCTGAACCTTCTCCTTCATCCTTTAGTGAACCCATTGTTAACTCTTCCACCTCTTCTAGTACCCCCTGTCAAGATTATCTTCATCCCCACCAAGAGTAAAACTTCACAACATAAACCTAAGAATCTTGGCGCACCTATCAAAAAATCACTCATTCATCCGTATAAGAAACTAGAGTTTCCTCTTCCTAAACTTCCTCAATCTCAGCCACCTAGTATCAAAACATCCATCTTGGGGATCCCTCCTTCACTTTTAGGACCTGGCCCTTCATCCAAGGCACCAATCATTACTCAATCAAAATCTAAGTTCACCACCTCTTCACTTTTAGGACCTGGCCCTTCTTCTAAGTCATCATCAAAGGTGTCATCCATCTCTTCACCTGATCCCAATCAATATCTACCCTTCCTTCTACACCAAAATCCAAATCCAAAACTCCTATCCAACCTCATAAGAACAAGACCCCTCTCTTACCCCCATCCACTTCTTCTAAATCAAATCCATCCCAAATTCCTAAAACTTCTAAGATCCCATCGAATCTTACACCGAGGTCTTCCAACATCTCCTCCATGCATCCATGATCACCCTTCCACCCATTAAGCCCTTTGACCCATGTGGACCAAAACCACATGGTTTGATCCTAACATTGTTTTTTTCCTACCATCATGTTCTATGCCACACTATAGAACATTGTAAGGCTCTTGTGCCCTTGTCGATAGTCTTATGGAAGAGGATGATCATATTGTTGAGGAAGAATACACCCTTCCATCCCCCCCCATCCTCATCAAAATATAAACCTTCCCACTAAATCCAAGACTTCTAAATCCACCTTCACTGCTATTCCATCTCTCCTCTTCTCTTTCTTCTAGAGAAAATCCTCCTCTTTACATAGATGTTATCCATATTACCACTAGGTCTCCCTTACGAGGCCCAACCATCTACCTCCTCCAAATCTAAAGTCATCATTGTTCCTCCCATAGTGATCCTTTCCCTCATCTAGTACCTTTACCCCCTTCTTCCTCTAAGGCTAAGGTGTTTATCCTAGCCACCCAATCCTACCTCCATGAACAATAGTCCATCATAAAGTAGTTACATCAAGCTCCTATTAAGATGTCCCTTTATGAGCTCATCCAAAGCTCCCTAACCACAAATGGCTCTTATTGAAGCTTTATAATGCATCCCCATATCAATCTCGATGAGCCTCAACCCATTATCCCTTGGTAGGATCTTCTTGTATCCTCCACCGCCATATTATTTGAGGATTCTGAAATCCTTGACCTCCTTCCCAAAGACCATGATCTTCCCTCTTCATCACCATCTCGCATCAATGACACCTTCATCCACCGATCTATGATTGATAATGGAGCTAACATCAACATCATTTCATCCCACACCTTTGATCAACTTAAGCTCCCAAAATCTATTGTCACCCAATCACCTATGGTCCTTCATGTGTATTTAATGATGTTTTGGCCCCCACTTTAGGCATAGTTATCCTTCCCATTTGCATCGGTGAAAAAATCCTCCATGAAATATTTTATATCGTAGAAGGGGAGTTTCAATATAACATTCTTCTTGGGTGGCCATGGATTTATTCCATGTGTTGTGTCCCTTCCACCCTCCATCGATGCATCAAATACAAACATGAGGGGAAAATATTAACTCTTCCCGTAGACACCCCACCATTCAAGGCATGTCACATGACTTATCATCCCAATGATGTGCTCATCCCCCAATGATCCTTCTAAACCATCCACTAGCTCATCCATTGACACTGCATCAAGCTCCCTAATGATGACTCTTTAGACAAAATCATGGATAAGATTATGTTGGGGAGTATCATCTTTTGACACTTAATGCTCTTCCCTCACCCCATTGACTTGGTAGACCGAAAAAACACCAATGTACCAACCTAATGTCAGGGATATCATTCCCTTTGGACCACCTCATCTTCACACCAATTTCATCTATGGTGGCATCGATCACCCTTCTTCACATCGATGCTCAACCATACACAAAACCATACACTGATGGATTTGATTGTCTTTATAAGAAGTATTTTTCTATACCTATCTTTCATTGTGCACTGGAAAGGATTTGGAATGGGGCATTATGACAAGGCATGCATGACCTTTTCATCGATCAATCTCACAAAACCCCATGAGAAATTCCTAGGCTATAAGGAGCAATCCATGAGACCCTCTCACACCATCTATGATGCTCATGGACATTGACCCTCCATCTTCTCCATCTCACAAATTTATGGATATGGATGACACTATGTGTCCATTTCTTCTAAATTTTTTTAGTCTCCACCATCACTTTGGGACCAAGTCACTTATCAGTGTGATCAGCCAATCTAGGTCCCTTCCACTTGATTCCCAAAAATGATAGAGGAGGATTCCCCTACCATTGAAATTCTTCATTGCACCGATGATGATGCCATCCTTTCCCACATGGGGGAAGAATATTCCTATCTTCATAAGTCCTTACCGCTAGACACATCCACCCTTCTTAACAAATCCACCATCGACATCAACATAGGGACTTCATAAGAGCCTTGCATTCTCAAAGTGGGTCAATCCCTTGATCCACAAGAGCTTGAATCCTTCACCACTTTCCTCTCTCATCATGGCCAAGCCTTTGCATGGTCATACACTAACATGATGGGCCTTGATCCATCCATTGTTTTCCATAACATTGTCACCTTTCCCAATCTAACACAAAACCGGTTTAAGGTAAGATTCACCACATGCATCCTCAACTTTCCCTCCTTATCAAAGAGGAGTTGCAATACCTCCTTTCTGCCAACTTCATCATCTCTATCAACTATCCATAATGGGTTTCAAACATCATCCCCATTTCTAAAGCTTTGAAAGCTTCGCATATGCACTGAATTTTGAGATTTAAACCTTGCTTGCCTAAAGATGATTTCCCCCTTCCTAACATTGATCAACTTGTAGACCTTACTGAGGCCATGAGATGTTGTCTCTTATGGATGTTTTTTTAGATACAATAAAATTCTTATTACACTAGAAGACCAACATAAGAATACTTATTTCATCACTCCTTGGGGACCTTTTTCTATCATGTCATGCCCTTTGGATTAAAAAATGTCAAAGCCACTATCAGTGAGCCATGACCTATATTTCATGATCTCATCCATAAGACCATAGAAGACTATGTTAATGACCTCTTGGGAAAGTCCAAACATCGATGTGATCACCTCTCTATCCTTGAAATCCTTTTTGAGTGCCTCATCTATTTCTTCCTCTCACCTCAATCCAAGCCAAGTGTGTGTTTGGAGCACTTACTGGAAAACTCCTTGGCTTCATCGTATCTATTAGGGTATTAAAGTTGACCCCACAAAAATCAAGGCCATCCTTGAGATGCCTCCTCCTTCTAATCTTAAACAACTTTATAGTATTCAAGGTCAACTTTATCTATCTACCACTTCATCTCACAAATTTTGGACCATTGCCAACCCTTTCATTATCTTCTTCGTAAAGACATTGACTTCCACTGGGATGATAAATTATAAAAATCCTTCGATTATCTTAAGAAGTATCTCATCCTCCCACATTTTTTTCTTACACCTCCCATGTGAGGGGTATCAATCCCTTCTATCTCTATATCTTGTCTCTAGTCATGCTCTTGGTGCCATTGCTGGCACATCATGATGAGAAAGGTGGGGATCAAGGTGTGTATTATATTAGTTGCACCCTTCATGTCTATGAAACTCACTACATCTGAAATGAAAATTTGTTGTGCTCTCTTCTTTTCACCACTTCAAAGCTTCCATTACCTTATTCAACTACAAAATTATGTCATCACCATCTTTCATCTCCTTAAAACCATATATTCTAAACCATACCATAACGACCACATCACTTGATGGCTCATGCTCATGAAAGATTTTGACCTCGAGTTCATCTCTCAAAAATCAATCAAGGGTCAAGATATTGTAGATCAATTAGTTGATGCTCCTCTTCCTGACACTTGTCTTCCTCATGAGAAATTCCTCAACGAATCCATCAATAATTTTCAACATGAGTATTCCCCTTTTAGGATGACTCTCTTCTTTGATGGCTCAAAATGTCAGCAAGGGGGGAGGCGTTGGCAGTCATTATCATTCCTCCTAGGATACTCCTATTCCTATCACCAACAAGCTTAACTTTGAATGCACTAACAATATGGCAGAGTATGAGGCTCTCATTTTGGGCCTTGAAACCACCATCCTTTTGGGTGTCCAAATCCTTGATATCTATGGGGATTCTCAACTCATCATCAATCAAATCAAGGGAACCTATCAATGTAAAAATGACATTCTTCAAAAGTATAAGGACATTGTCAACTTCCTCCTTGGGGCATTCAACTTCTACACCATCAATCCATCCCTGATCATCTAACCACTTTGTAGACACCATGGCTTCTCTTAATCTCTCATCCCATGGAAGAACTGAGGAATCTAAGATTTTGTATTTTTTTGGCATCAAGATCAACCAGCCCATCTTCATGATCTTCCTCATGTCAACCACATTGATACTAATCCTCGTGACCTTTGGTATTCTCAAATTTTGACTACCTTTCTAAATCATTATTCCCTCGACCTATCTAAAAATGGTAGGAGGTATTTTCTTTAATGCGCTAACCAACTATGTCATCCTTGGTGGAATCCTTTATAAGTGTGGCTTTAATGGCATTTGCTTTTGTTGCCTTAAGTCTCATGAGTCCACTCACGCAATCCAAGAAGTCCACGATGGTATTTATGGTGGCCACTTTAGTAGTTTAGTTGTCACCAAGTGCATCCTTCATATGGGATATTATTGGCCCTCTCTTAATCAAGACTATTATGAATATGTTTAAAAGAAATAAAATGTCAAGCAACATTCCTAATCTCATCCACATTCCTAGCCAGGCCTTACATCCAACTCAAGATCTTTGGCATTTCTCACAATGGGGCTTGACCTCATTGGCATCATCAATCCATGTTCTTCCCAGCATGCCATCATTCATCATCATCACTTCCATTGAGTATTTCACCAAGTGGGGAAGAAATTCCACTCACATCAACCAAGGATAACCAAATTGTCAACTTCATCTATCAACACATCATTTTCACTTTGGTGTCCCCATAAAATCATCATAGACAATGGAAATTCCTTTAAAAATAAATACCTCAAGAATCTTTGTGACTCATTTAACATTAAGCTTAGCTTCTCTTCTCCATACTATCCTCAAGCTAATAGCCAATCCAAAGTAACTAATAAAACTCTTTCGCAACATCCTTGCCAAGACTATTGATAAATCAGGTCATAATTGGCATCTTCATCTTCCATTCACTCTCTGGGCTTATAGGACTAACATCCACACCTCTATAGGCACTACTCCCTTCTCTCTTGTTTATGGCTCAAGAATTTCTCCTCTTGAAGTAAAATTCCTCCTTATGCATTTTCTCATCAAATTCATCTTTGATGAAGATTATCACCAAGAATGTCTAGCACAACTCAGAGTTGTTAGATGAATGCCACCTTCTCTCTTGAACATCACCAGGTATATCAAGAATGCATAAAATGTGTTTACAAAAACATCTCAAGGAACATGAATTTAATATTGGTGACCTTATCCTTAAATAAAATCAAAATGTCACTACTCTAGAAAGGAGCCAACATGGAAATTTTTCTCCCAAATGGATTGGACCTTACATTATCACATAAGTATGGGTCTGGGCCTATCATTGGCTTCCCTTGATGGTAAAAATAAAAACATAAACCTCTTAATGCATTGCACTTGTGGCCATTCTACTATTAACACACTTACCAATGTGAACTTAGTTATCTCCATGATCATCCATCCATCATTTTCCATTTCCATCTCTCTTGTAATGATATGGAATTATGTGGTCTACCATCACTTTCCTAGTTATGACCTTGAATATGGGCACCATGGATCTACTCATAACATATTCCTTATGGATAGGTTCTTCATTTTGGTGATAACTCCATGATCATTACATCCATCACCCTCTTATTTACCTATTGGAAACATGTTAAGGGTCCATAGGTGTCACTTGTACATTCATTGTCCCCTCTAAGTGGTCTATCTAGACTATCTCTAGCTCTTCCCCATGTCAAAATTCTATGGATGCTCATTATCAAAAGTCAAAATTAAAAGAATGATCCCTCAAAGGAAAACTATTCATGAAATCATAAAATGTCATAAGGTATACTGATCCCTCGAAGGAAAACTATCATGCATGTATCATCCCCTCGCCATTTAAAAAAACTCGAAAGAAGGAAAATAAATCACAAAGTAGACCACTCCCTCAAAGGATGGCTACTCCTATATATCATGGTAGTGAAGGCTTCCCACATTGATCAACCTTCTATCTCATAAAGCAAAATCATAAAAATCCAAAGTAAGCATCCAAATAAATCTTCCCACATCGATCAAATTTCTCATCCATAGAAAAATTCCCACATTGATTAGTTTGCATTTCCCCTCACCCAGAGTTGGGGCATAGACCTAGGGAAACCCACCTATGGAGAACATTTTCCCTGCGTATAAGTCACATCTACACCCCTTTTTCATGTCAAATTTAGGTTGATGAGTCCACTTTCCACCTTTTCTACATGATCCTTGAAATAACTAACTATCGTTGGTTATGTGTTAACACATGCTATTGGCTGTAAGTGCATTTCCTTAAGTGGTTCCCTTTCTTGTTTACCTCCAATCTAGTTCAAAGAATGGTTTCCTCATATGCTCCTTGTTACAATTATGTGTCTCTTATCTCAATATAGTCCCTGTTATCGAGGTTGCATCCTTGCATATCTAATTTCAAACCATGTCATCTATATCCATATGTTTACTTTTAAGTATAACATCTATTAACATCATCCATAATTTCATGATTTTGTTAACATCTATTAACATCATCCATAATACACCTTCCAGTTTGGGAATTCTACTTGATCACTGTTGTAGTTTGTGAATCCTACTTGAGGATCTTTCTCAGGAAGAATTCACTATCCTACAACTCCTCATCCCCACCATGGTCAACATGTCCTTTCTCCATCCATCCTCCCTCATCACTTTTATCTTCCCGTCACTTATCCCCACATCACCCTTCTCACCATTCATGTCCCCTTCCACCACTCGTGTCTTTTCCTTATGTTGATTGTTAGATTTGAATTTGAGAACAAGCAACACTGGGGACATTAGTCACTCCTCTTTTTGGAAGAGGCTCCTTATTGAACACACAACACAAGAAAATATACTTATTTACAAATGTACAACCTACCAATATTTCAATGAGGATTTTGATGTTTTAGATGTCTTCATCTCATAAAAATTTCAATACAAAATAGAGGAAAGTAGAAGAATTAATATTCAGAAAATGAAGAAATCAACTCTTTCGGACATATAGGTTGCATAATTATATCCTACTTATGCATGCAATAGTGACAAGATTAAAATTATATACACTTGAATACATGACATATATGCAATAGACACAAAGTTCTAAGCAATAATTCAAATGAAGGACACACACACACACACACACACACACACACACACACACACACACACACACACACACACACACATGACTTCACATAGATTAGATAGAAAAAAAAGACCGAACACAAGAAAAGATAGAACTTCTTCTGTATTGATTGTTGATTCAGTACTCTTACATCAAAGACATAAAAATCTAACCACTTAAAATGAAAAGAGGATCCTTGAATGGACTCATGGTGGTTACAAAATAATATTTTCAGTTTCCCTTCTTTTAATCAAAGGATTAATATCTAATTAAGCATTATAACATCAAATTGTCTTTTACTTCAATATTACATGACTAGAAAGGAAATAGCCACCTTAACTAGATACATCAATTAAAAGAAAGATTAAGAACTGGGAGTTGGAACATTTGGAGGGGTGAGTGTGACACTCTTCACCTTGAGCACTTGATTCCTAAATCTTTTCAATGCCTCAACTATGTCCATGCCTCGAGGGATAGTGGTATTTACAATCGCATGAGTCTATCGCCTAGGAATTTCTCCATTTCCTTCCCAAATTCTACATTTTCTAGAAACTCCTTATTGGCCTTAGTGATGGCTGCTTGAAGTATACATATTTCCCTCATTTTATCCTTGGACATAGTCTCTTGCTTAAACAAATTTCCTTTAACAAATTTTCTAAATTGGGATATGATCTCTTGGACTGCTGAATCTGTCACTCTAATATTCTTTGAGGAGTTGGCAGTGAATATCTTGAAACGTAGATATAACATATGATTTAAAAACTTCACCTTTCTACAATGTATTCTTGAGTTCACCAATGACTTCCTTAAGGACCTTTATCTTCCAATCAATACCGAAGACCCATTGTTTAGATAGATTAGACTTTGCCTCATCAAATACTTTATTTTCTAAAAAAACATTCACATTTGTGTCACTCATCAGTAGGACATCTTGAATGCATTCAATCCACAATTTCAATTCTCTTTCTAAACCACTGAGTGTTGTAGTAAACTTCAGTTGTATCACAATGAATTTATCATATGACTTGTATGCTTCTTCAATGAAGTTTAATCTTGTGACTATCATATCATCAACCAAGGCTTCCATTTCCTTCCCATAAGTAGCATGCTTATGGATGTATTTGATAGATTGAACTTCATCATTAGTCAGGACAACAAGTGGTGGAATTGAGGCTAGTGGAGTTGGATCAAGTACCTTATCTTCTGCTAATAGGGACCAGATGAAATTTGAAAGGATTTGGTTTTGTTCCTCCAATTGATCCTGTGTTTTCTTGCCTTTCTCAACCCTTTCAATTACCTTTGACATTGTCTCCTTCAAATTTTGCACTTCACTCTTAGGTGTAGATTCTCCTAGGGGAATTCTTGTCAATTCCAAATCACTTACAGATAGATATATTTCATCCTTGTCAATCTTAGGTTTAGAAATCTCCATAAATTTCTTCCCTTGAGAATCAGATACTAACATGGATGTGATTTTAGCCTTCTTTGTGGATGGGGGAGGAGTAGTACCTAGAAGGGCTGCCACAACATCAAACTTTGGAGAAAAAATATGAGATGTAGCATCTCTTTTCTTGATCTCTACCAATGGTTGCACCCAAGAAAAGGAAGAACTAGAAGCTAGAGGGAGCAAGAGACCCAAGTTAAGTGTGCTCATTTCACTTAAATTTTGTACAATAGATACTTCCAAAATAGATGTTTCAACTTTAGAGGTAGGTGGATCTTTGAAATCAATTCTATACATGGTTTTTGGTAGTCTTGAGGCTCCTTTCTTTGGGTTTTTAAAGCATGAATTGGCCACCCTGCTCTTGTATTGTTCGTTGTCTTGATCAAAAAGAATTTAGGCCTGAGGTTTGGTGAGAGTATTTGAATCTTCCACCACTGGGATTTTGAGGGAAACAATGATACAACTAGCATCTAACCGAGAAATCACCTACCCATGAGGATCAACATCATATTTTGTGTCTGGATTAAACAGAGCCGCATTATAACACAATATCAACACATTGAACAAAAAAGAAAACCCCCACATGAGCTATCCCACTATATTTGATTCAGTGACCAATAAGAGAAGGATTCTCGTAATCAATTTGTGCCCAGAAATCATTGACGTCAAGGTATTAGGTGTCACTATCTCCTATCTTGGGTATAGTTGTTTCCAAAGAAGTGAGATGCTTTTTCCTTTTATAATGGATCTTCATAGTGAGTGTGATTTTCTAGCAATCGACTAGAGAGAAAAATATAGTCATTAACAAACTCGTGTGGCAAGGGAAAAAAGATTCAGAAATGAACTTCTCGATCCTCTGAATTTTACTTTCAAACGAATTGCGACCTCTGTTGGAACAAGATGCACCTGGAAATTTTGAAAATGGATAATAAATGTTGCGTCATGGCTACAAATAGTGGAAAGGGTGAAGGGAATGGAAAGTGGAAGCTAACTATGGGAAGTATGGTAAAAAAGCCAATTTCCCTAGGTATTTATACGCATTCCATTTTAAATAGGTCGAAAGGGTGCATTAAATATGAAAAATTAATGTATTACAGGGACGGGTAAACTTTAGCCACAAAATGCCAACTTGAGACTTATGGAATGCAAAAATGGCAGAAAATTTAAGCATAAATATCCCGCATGACACCTGGAACACCCGAGATGTGGAAAGTCAAAATATCTACAATACAAAGGAGGCTTTATGTATGATGCGTCAAATGTAGGTTTGTGGGTTACAACTAGTCTAGAAGCACTTGGGACACTTGGGACATGGAAATCTGAAACACTCAAAATACACTCAAATTGGGTAAGTTAGAAAAATCTTTCACGGTTGACCCTTGAGACATTGTGACATGAGTTCTCTGCAAACCCAAAATACCCACAGTGCAAAAGGGACTTAGTGAATTTGAGGGTTGCGGAAAATGCAGGGATGAGGAGAACTAGATCCACTAGAGTATAAGAGGAAAAGGTTCATCTCAAATCCAAAAAACCTGTAACACAAAGGGAAGGTAGTTAAATGTGAGGAAGGTAGGGAATCGAAAAATGAGAGCTGATAAAACATGGGACATAAGGAACACCAAAACCCAAAATATCCATAAAATAAAGGAAAAGTCCCCAAAATCAAAATTTTGAGAAAAAAAAAGTTAAAAACAACTCCATCTTTCTCAAACTTCACAAAGGCAAACAACGATCCTACTAGATCCAATTTACTAATTTTTTTGAAGAGTAAGGCAAAAATACACATATTTTTGGGCAAGTGAAAACAATTGGCTCTTTCTAGGGATGAACTGTCTTGACACAAGAAAGAGGGCAAGGTAGGACAAAGGAACCTAGAATCTCTGGTTTCAAGGCAAGTGCAAATCCATTGGGTAATAGAGTCAAGAATATGGCAATGGAGTAAGAACAACACAGAAACATAAAACACAAAAAGACCAAAAATGGGGACTATACAAGACTGTACAAAGGACTGCCTAGTCACCTAGGACTGAAAAAACTTTGAATACTTCCCACTATATGGCAATGGAAAAGAGTTTCCATCCATATAGCTCAAATAAAATGAATTTTCAGTAGCAAAGTTTCTAATTTTGAAAGGACCCGGCCTTGTGGGGAAAAATCAAACTTACCATGACTTCCTTGAGGTTCTCACCTCTTGTCCTAGAGTAAGACAATGTCTCCAACCTGAAAGTCCCTAGATATGGATTTCTTATCAAACAATTGTTTTACCTTCGTTAGTGTGAAAAAATCTTTCCACCACCTACAACTTTTCCTCATCTAACTTCTGTAGGTACATGATTCTTTTCTCCAAGGCACTGGTGAAATTTTAATCCTCAATAGCCTTCATTAATTGCAAGGCTGGTAGTTCCACTATCACTAGTAGCTGAGATTTTGTTCCATACACCACCTGGAAAGGAGACATCCCAATTGCTCTTTTAGGTGTGATCTTATCTACCCAAAGAGCATCATAGAGCCTTTTGTGCCAATTCCTTTGGGATTCATTCACAATATTTTGAATGATAGTCACCAAGTTTTTATTTGTTGATTTTTCATATCCATTCCCTTATGGGTAATAATCAGAGGAATGTGCAAGGGAAACCCCATATCTATAGCAGAATTCCATCAATTCATAAGAAGATAAATTAGGGGCATTTTTAGTGATAATTTTGTTTAGTACTCCAAACCTGATGAAGATGTTCTCCTTAATAAAATTCCATACCACTTCAAAGGTTGTAATTTTTACCGGAATGGCTTGTACCCACTTTTTTGAAGTAGCAGTACGGTGTCGAACATGATAATACCTAGTACTTGAGTTGGGATTGAGAGTTCCTATGAAAACTATCCCCCACTATTAAAAGGGCTCTTCAATTACTACTGGTTTGAGAGGTAAGGTGGCTAATTTCATGACCCGCTTTTTTACATCTTTGAATAGGGTTGGCCAATAGTATCTTACATGTAGGATTTTATGAGCAGATCACAATAGATAAAAGTGTCCACTATAAGCTTGATCATGAAACACCCCGAGCAACATATTTTTCGCTCTTTATCCACACATAGAAGAAACCTTTCATCAACCCCTATTTTGAATAAGAAATTGTCCCACAACACGTATTGTCCAAATCTTAGCTTCTCTTTTCCTTAGCACTCAGATGAATTGGAAATTCTCCATATGTCAAAAAATGAGCAATATTGGCATACCATTCATCAGTTGAGCTAAGAAAAGGATAGTGGGAATATCAGCATCTTCTTTGGGTGAGTCACCTTTGGCACTTTTAGCAATCAATTCATAGAGGCCCTTGCCTCGGACTAATTTGGTGGGTCTAATATCCAAATCATACTCTTGCAATTTTTCCACCTAATTTCCTCTTTTAGTCCCAAACTCTTGTTGTGTGAGAATTGATTTAACAATTGTATCAGAACAAAGAGAAATGAATGAGAATTAATGATATAGAAGTGGAATCACTCGACTTCCTTAACTACGGTAAAATCATGTTTCTCCATTTGGGTATAATTTAATTTGTGATCTTTCAAAACATAACGCATGAAAGTAATGGGAAGGTCACATCCTTCAGGATTATTCTATGTAAGAATGGATACCAATGTATTCTCAGTGGCATAGCAATATATTATGAAATCCTTTTATAATTCTAGACAAGAAAGAATTGGTGATCTGGAAATTGCTTTCCTGAGATTTTTAAAGGATTCATTCGCTTCCTATGTCAAGAAAAAATATATTTTCCCTTTCATCATCCGGGGATATACTCATAGTCAACTCTATAAAATTAGGGATAAATCTCCTTAGAAAATTTATTTTTCTAAAGAAAGAGTGCACATATTTTTTTATTATGGGGAGGGAATCTTCGTATAGCTGGGCTCTCTCTGGGTCTATCTTGGTCCCTTATTTGGATATGATATGTCCAAGTAGTTTTCCCTCCATAACACAAAAGACAAACTTATTTAGATTTAGGGATATCCCATGCTTTGCACTTCTGGAGAACAACCTCAAGATGTTTGAAATGATCCTCCCTCTTCTTGGAGAAAACACTCAAGTCATCAAGATATATTACAATGCATTTTCCTTTAAATCACAAAAATATAAATCCATTTCCTCCTCGAAAAGTGGCACCAAAATCGATGAGACAAAAACACCATCCTTTTATATGCATAAGTACCCCAAAGAGTTGTGAAATTTTTCTTGTGTTGATCCAAGACATCTACTTATCTGATTATACCCCAAGAAACCATCTAATATAGATTGCATCTTTGAGCTAGTGAAAACTTGCAATATTTGATCCATCATGGGGAGTGAGTAGTTATCCTTAAGAGAATCTGGTTTAAGTTTTGAAAATCTACATAAATACAGATCTCTGCTCTTCTTCCCTATAGGCACAATGTTGTTTATCCATGTCGAATGATGAATGGGGAAAACTATCCTTCGTTCAACAAATTCTAAATTTCCTTGTGAATGGTATCTACATTTTTAGGATTGTACTTCCTTTGATTTTGTTTGAAAGGCTTAATTCCTAGCTTTAGAGGAATATAGTATTGTATTTACTTTGATCTACATGACTTTAAATCATCCTATGAATAAGCCAACACATCAACATATTTTTAAACAATTCCATCCTTTTATTCTTTTCATCTCGAGTGCAACATTTACCAATATTAAAAAGATTAGGATCTTCTTCACTTCCAATGTTAACTTTCTCATGCTCTTTTGATTGATGAGCTCTATGTGATACCTTTGATTTGATATACCTGTCATATTTTTCAAACAAATCTTTTAGGCTTACCATTCCTCTAGGTATCTTGTTACCTTTTAGTCTTATGCAACCATCCTTATCAGATTCTTCTTCAAATCCTTCAGGTATAGAAGATGGTACAGAATCACAAGGAGAAACCTCACTTCCTTCAAAATACAATTGACTAAAATTGTCTTTAACCTCAAGAAAAGAGAGAAAGTGTTGAACATCATTAGATATCTACTAATTGTTGACATTATCCGGCACACTTGGCCTATGTATCATCTCAATTGTAAATTTTTCTTGGGAAAAGTCAGGATGAGGGATCGTAAGGACCCTGATATAACTAAGGCATCATCCCTAGTGTTCTTTTCTCTAGGTACAACTTCAATAGAAAAGGAATCTAATAACTCAATTGAATCCCATACAAGATTTCTATAATGCTTTAGCCTTTTATTTTTACTGAAAAACCCCTCTGACTTGTTTGACAATGAGTTCTAAATCTCCTAGGTTCTTAATTCCCATTTCTCTTTCCATTTCCAAACCTAAAAGAAGAGCTTCATATTTTATTGTATTATTTGTATTTTCAAACTGAAGCTTGTAAGAGAAAGGATAAGATTTATTTTCAAGAGAAAATAGAACCACACTTGCTCCGAACGGATGAAGAGAAACTACCATCAAATTTGAGAATCCAAAACCGTTAGGATTATCAATCACACCCTTGGGAGCCTTCATCTATCTTTAGACATGATCATATAATTAGTTTGACCAATGTCTTTGTAGAGAATTTTTGATTTAGGGTTATCAAGTATTTCTCACAATATACTTAGTTTTTCTTTCGAGGTAATAGATTCTTCATCTTTCCATTAACCGAGGATGAGAGAATGTACCAATATATTTTAATTTTTCCTCCCACTTCTTTATAGAAATTCCTACTCAACAACATACCATAGGATGGAGGAATTTCTACTACCAAAATGGTAGCCTTGACCTTAGGGAATGCATTAAAAGTTACTTGTGCATCCTTGATCCTCCCAAAAAGTGGCACCTCTTTAATTTCCATAGAATAACATGAGCCAAATGTGTGTGTAAATGTTAGGCCTAGAGTATGAGCAACTTTGGTAGACATCACATTGTTTAATGCTCCTGGTCTATGACACAATTGCTAAACCTATGACTAGCTATGAGTAATGTGACATAAAAGAGCACTCAATCTTTTCAGTTTTAGAAGGTGCCAAGACCATAAGATTTTCTTTGAGGTGAAGAGGTAGGGGTAGGAAACAGGCCTTTGGAAGTGTTAGATGGTGAGTTAGGTTTGGATTTGAAAAACTTGACTACTTGGGAAAATGCATTAGGGTGGGTTTGATCGAACTTGGCTTCAAAAATTTGAATCTTGGTTTTCTTGATATGATCAATTATGTCAAAATATCCTGAGGTTAGTGGGGAATCTACGATGGGGGCTTTAGGCCTATCATTTTTGATACTTGAGGCTATCTTGGACATAGAATTTGAAGCTACATTGGCTTTAGGTGTAGAAGCAGAAAAATATGGAGCATTAGTATTTCTTACCTTTTGAGTAGAAGTGGTAAGGATGGGAGATCCTCTTCTTGTAACAACCGGAATAGTTATTGGCACTTCCTTGTACTTCTTCATGGGTTACACCACTTCTTTCTTTGTGTTCATTTGTTCTCTAGTCATGACAACATATGATTCACAATTCATGTCTATCACTACCTAATCATAATCATCCTCATCATCATCAACTCCTTCAGTGGTGAGGAAATTAACTTGAGAGTCATTTTATTCCTCTTGCACTTCATCTGTTTCATCCCCAGGTTCCTCATATTCTTTAACTTATACTTCATCTTATGGTTCCTAAAATTCAAATGTATTTTGACTGGAACTTTAAGAGGTGGTCCTTCAATTGCCAGTTTAGGCTGATTAGGAGGTAAACGATTTTGAGGCTAAAAATTCTTCCTCGGTATATCCTTGTAAGGGGTAATTTGAGCCAATTGATTTTTGATGGAAATGAGATCATTTTCCAACTTTTAGACTAGATGATCAGAAATTGTTGAAGACACCTTAGCTTTAGGAGGTTAATTTTTCAATTTCCTAAAACATTATCGGATCATCCTCAACACTTATGGCCAATAATTGATCATCATCCAAAGTAACAAGATTAGCCCTTCTTAATGCAAAGCTTACTTCTGGTAATTGAGCATTTAGGAAGAAACATTTTTGAATTTGATCCACAGGTGATATGGAGGAATTTTAGGACATTGGGATTTCCTAAAATATCCCTAAACCATGATAGATTGATAAATCTTTCATATAGATTTTTTTCAAGATTACTTGTAACGTGAAACAAAGACTCCGTATGCTCAAGATATAGTCGACCAATGTTTGGTCAACATCTAGACCCCTGCAAGGTCAATTAACCAATGTGGCAATGATAAGTGAAAAAATCTATGATCTAGAAATCATCCAAAAGTAGCATCATTATGTAGAGCTCGCCAAGATATTTCCAAAGCACATTTTAAATAGACCAAATCCAAGTTTGTTTGCAAAATTTATGGCTAGTCAAAGTTCGAGTCAATTAAAGGGTCAATGAGCAAAGGAGGAAAAATCACATGTTGACAAGTGGCATAGCTGTATTTTGACACATGGTAGAGATTTTGTGAGCACATGGCATTATAGTGGGTTTATGTTTTACCTAAATTTTTTCAAAAGTTTTAAAATCCTAAAAAAAATGAAAAGTCCACATGAAAGCCTTAGAAAGGTAAAGTCATTTTATTCCCATTAAATATGGGATTTCTAATCTTTCCACTCCTTCCATTTAAAGACCCACGTGGCATTAACATGGAGCGGTCAATGTGTATACACTTCCCCCTTTAAACAATTCATATGGGATTAATTAGATCCCCATCCTATGCACTAAACAAAGGAGAAGGCCACATGGAGTAAAATGACAACACCAATATTAAGTAGTGGATTCAGTGAGAAGACCAAATCAAATGTTTAAGACACATATAAAGTGGCACTTATAAACTATGTGGTGGGAAGTTAAAAATAAGTTGTATGGGCTCATCTTGTTCAAATTAGGATTTCGGCTCCCAACTGCCCCTTTTGTGGGCATCTGGAAACACTTTTACATGTCTTCTGGTTCTGTCCCAAAGCTCAAATTTCCTGGAACTAGATCCATTCTTTTTTTCCCTCACGACCCCACTATTTCACTTGGAAACATATCCTCTTGGGAGATAATCCCAAACTTCTGCCTATGTTCACCCAAATTTGGCATGTTTTCAGAGGGGAGATTCTATTTTAGATATGGAAATAAAGAAATGATTTTTTTGCTAATTCTGATGTTGATCAATCTTTCTTGATTTATAATAAATCTATGGTGATCTCTAATGTACTTCTACATATTCAAGTTTAAGAAAACAAGGTGGTGTTGGAGGTTGACTACCTCCAAACCCTCTACTGTTCCATTGGGGAAGCCCCATGCAACTTTTCCCGAGTGCCTCCATCTCCTACCATGCACTCCTCACCTTCAACCCGTGGTGGCCGGCGCAGCCAATCTCGATGGGGTTCTTTTAGTTGCACTTATTGCTCTCCAGTGGATGTTACATCGAATAGTCATTCACCTATTCAATGTCATGGTCGTGGCTCCCCATTTTATTTGTCACCTTGCTAGTAGGTTTGGGGCTCACCACCTCGACAGCATGGGTGGGCTCTATGTCACATTTTTGGCTTGATCTGTAGGGCTAGAGCTCTCCTTCTACCGTTGCTTCACACCAGCCGCTTGGCTCCATTTGGTCTTCAAACTTACACCGTGTCTCAAATTTGGAAGGATCAAGGTGTTTGAGACAACAATAGAACCGTCCCTAAGTTATGGGACCTTGCGCGCTTGTGACAGTATTTGGAGAAGGCCGGTTCCTCTTTCTATTTCTACTAATACTGCTACTCCTAGTGCTTAAGGGGGAAAATAAGCTAATAAATGCCAAGGGACCGAGGATAGAAGGATAACATGAAAGAAAACTACACTAAAAGGTGATAACACTAGAAAATTTGGATGAACACTATCTTACGAACAAAAATGAGAGGAAATGCGTAAAAGAAGGCTAGGCACATGTAGCACAACTTAAAACATATTCACCATATTAGTTTCATAAGGAGTCAGTAAGGGATGCAAAATGGCACAACCAAAGACACAACAAAAAAGAAATGGGAAGAAGAAGGAATGAAAACACATTAGGATAGAGAATAGTCACAAAACGATGCTTCTATTACTTCCAGAAATGCACAAAAGCTGTTATAATGGTGAAAGAGGCTAATATCCACATGCAAGAGCTAGATCTAGAGGTCTGCAACTCAAAATACATAAAGTATGAAGTCCTTAAGAAAAATTCATATGGATCCGAGAAGGTCCAATGTTAATAATGATCCCAAACTCTTACATTTATAGATGAATCTGTAGAAGGAGAAGAGAAGGATGGAAAACTCAAATTTGAAATACAACCACTAACAAGAAGTATTCACTTCTAGCAAACCCCCTAAGAATTTGTCAAACGCACTTCCTTAGGTATGTTTTGTGTGTTGGATGAGGAAGGAAGGTGGATCATATCAAATTGGGTGGTTGAAGTAATCAGATCTACTTCATTAATTCTCGAGAAAGATGTTTTCCATTTCTCACCGACAAAATCGACCCAAATTTGAATTTGAAAGTTTAGCACTGTGGCCGATGTCATGCTCTCTAACAAGTCTAGTCATGTGTTGATTGGAGCTCTATAGTAGAAGATACGTCGGTCAAAAGTTTTTGAGCCATTGCACACACAAGACATGTGGCACACATGGATTGGCTAAAATTATGGCCAACTACGTAAATATTTTGTCATTTCTGCCATGTTTCACTCAAGAATTTGTGCAAGGATTTGGCGTCTTGTTGGTGAACTTTACCGGTTACATGTGTTAAACTCAAGCATGTCAAAAACTAACCTGGCATAGAAGGGCGCAAAGGAGGGCACAAGGGAAGGGAACACAAAATAAAATAGAGGAACGTTCGTGAGAGGAACGAACACACAATGCTCAAGGAAAAGAGGTAAACTGGTTAGCAAAGAATGCATGGTCAAGGCACAACTATTAAAAATTAATGGATGTTGTATGCAAGAGGTCCAGGACTTAGCTAATTAAAGCAAGTCTAAGGCATGCGCACGGGGAAGAAACTTCTTAGGAAGAAAGAGAATGCCTGAAGGTGGGTAAGGGAGAAGTTGACCAAAGAGGGAAAGGAAAGTAGAAGGAGAGAAAAAAATTGGGCAAGGGTGTGTGAGGAAAAAAGTGGCGCCAAGGAAAATCGCAACAAAGGAAGTGTGCCAAATAAACTGAGCTTGCACAACCTTCAATGAGGAGGTGAGAGCCAGAATATGTATATAAGTTACCCAAATAACTAGGAGATCTATTTGGATAACAACACCCACCCCCACCCATGCCATCATCTGAAAATTTCCCTTGCCTCAACCTCTCCATTTCTACACACATGGAAGCAGAGACGAGAGGAAGAACTTACTACTAGTTTGGGAGATTCTAGATGCTAGAAAGGACCTACCTAGTTTGGGGTGGCTGGATGATCATAATTCTCCCGCCTCATGCATGTTTGTTTTTTTTACTTGATTGTTCCTTTTAAGTGTTTTTGGGTGATGCCTTTTGTTTCGTTGTACTCTCTTAGGCTCACTTAGTTTGAATTTTGTTGTTCTAGGCTCGACCTAGCTTGTTCATGGTTTTGGGATGTGCTCTCATACCGCTCACTTTTTTGTTGAAATCTATCTTATATCTTATTACATTAATATAATATAAGATCCCTTTTCATAAAAAGGCCATATAAGTCATTTACCATGTAGAGGTGGTATTTAAAACACGGGAGCAATTTTAAATATTATAACGGTAATTATATTATTGTTTTTAATAGCTTAGTGTTATTTTCAAACCTTGTATGTGAATCAGAATGCCACGGTTGTGTGGTAATTACAAACCAAATGTAACACATACCAAAAATAACCTCGCTATTATTGCACATAATGTGTGCTAACCTATATAAAGGCTCATAGGGGTATGCCATATATAAGTATTTCAGAACAAAGCCATAGTGCTTAAAAGGGAAAAATTATATATCACTATTTTAGAAGGATTGAGGCTCAAAATCAACTTATGGTGTAAAAAGGGAAAATGTTTATAATTTCCCCATTCTCCAAGTGAATATTAATCTTCCCAATATGGAGGAATTTTGACTCTGTTTTGATCTAAAAAGTCACATTAATAGTTGGTGTCCATCCGGAGTTGTCATTGAGTGTGCCTCTCATCTAAGGAATATTATTGAAGCCATATACTTCTGCGACAATCAATTACAACCGAGATTCTACTTCTTGAATGAATTGTAGCAGTTTTGTCTTCATATTTCTAGTTCGAGTAATCTCACCGGAACTTCATCACTTTTATTTAATTGGTTTAGATTCATGTTCAATCGACTAAGTTTGTGATCATAAAGGGCGGAATCCCTATACCACTATCACATGGGTGGAATCACTATACAACTATTAATTTGGATACTCAGATAGATACGTTCCTAGTATCCACATATAGGTTCATTGCTTCATTATATGTTTGTACTAGTCTACATATTTGAAGTGTAATGAATCGGTTCATATGAACCCGAAGACATAGGCAATGTCGAACTTCGTTATCAATCTTCTTTCAGTGTGTGTATGTGCTCTATTTACATTTATTTTTTTATATGAAGTTGATAATATATGTGTAGCATAATATTGTTGATTCCTATGGGGGTTTGTGATAGTTAGAAAATTTTCACCCATGTTTACGGATCAACAGGATGAGTGGTTACTAGGATTTTACTTACCAATTTATTAAATTTTTCCACAAAATTTCACATGGGCTCATATGGTTCTTTCTTTATTTGAGAAATTTGGGCAAGAAGAGCATGTACATCCTCAGTAGGTTTGAATCAATTTTCAAACTGATTTTTCATGGTAGTCCAGTTAGTGATAGTACCAGTAAGGAGATGATAGAACCAATCAACAACATTGTCTTGTAGTGTCTCCACAAAAATTCTAATAGAAACATCTTCATGCTCCACTCCGAGTACTCCACATGCAACAATAAATGTAGTAATGTGTTCATCTGGGTGCACCTTTCCATCACCTCTAAATTTTGGGAAATTATTCCTATTTCCTTTAGGTAGATCATGTAATGGTTGAGGAAGAGCTAGAGGCCCAACCCGTTGTTAGCAAGGAAAAGGTGCTTGACATTCTAGGAAAGATTGTTTGTAAAGGAACTGCAACTCCAGCTAACACTAAAGCATGGATGTTAGGGCTTGATTGTGTCTGAAAATAAATGTTCTCTATAACCCTATCCTTAGTAGGGGAAGTCAAAGTGAAGTGTTGTTGTTCAAGTAACTGAAAATATGGATCTTTAATACCCTGCGCTCTTTAGCTTCGTGTATATCTTCTATCCGCCTTGAGTGTGTTATTGTTGTTGGTTTGATACAAGTTATTTTGGTGGGATGCACAAAATGTGTGCCATGGTGGGCACCAAAAATTGTTGGTTCTTAGATTTGACTTTGAGAACAAGCAACAATCAGTGACTTGATCCCTCCTCTTTATGGAAGAGGTTCCTTATTGAGCACACAATAAATAAGAAAATCTACTTATTTACAAATGAAAAAACTATCAATATTTCAATGAGGATTTTGATTCTTTATATGTCTTCATGTCATAAAAATTTAATACAAAAGAGAGGAAAGTAGAAGAATTAATATTCAGAAAATGAAGAAAGCAACACTTTCTAATCCATAGGGATCCAGAGAACTCTACTTCATCAGAAATAGTCAGCACAAGGAAGGAAAACATTAAAATGGAGGTTCTGTATTTTAAGTAACATGACCACCACCCTATGTAGGAGGCAGTCATAGAACCACCGCTCAGCCGTGGTGGTGGTTATAGAACCATCTGTTTGCACGGGCGGTGGTCCTGTCCATTACGAACAAAAAGTAAAATTTGAAACGAATAGTTTCTGAATTTGAAAGGGTGTTCTTTTCCTTCACCTTCATGACCTTTCCCATTCTCCAGTGCATGGGAGGACATGAGAAAGGCTATAAATTTGTGATTGTAGAAGTTTATAAGATCATCAAAGCATGAGAGAAAGTGAGCAAGAAGTCTTAGTGCTGGAAATTGTATTTTGTAGAAGAAAGGAGTTTGAGACAGAGCAAGCAAGTAACTAAAAGGAAGTGTTGAGATATTATCTACTTCCCTTTCATACTTATTGTAAATTTTGTACTTGTGATTTGAATTGGCCAATAGAAGTGGGAAGAAAGAGCAATTTCCCTTCCCAATGGTTTTCCTCCATTGGAGGTTTCCAAGATAAAATTGTTGGTGTTTGAGTTCTATGTCCTTTCCCTTTTCTGCAATTATTGATTCTAAGCACAATTATAATTCATTCACTAGCTTTCTCTATTATTTCTAATAGAAAGTAAACAACAACGAATTTTGTGATTTGTGAATTATTCCAAAGTTGAAAGTTTACGGATCATTTTGGTATCAGAGCTAACAAATATCTAGGACTGTGGTATTCGTTCTTGAATTTGTATGACAGTGACAAGATCTAAAGGCAAAGAACCTTTACCTTGCAATCCAGAGATTTCGACAAAGAAGTGGAAATAAAGAATCTAGGGAGAAATGGAGGAAGAGAACTTGGTCCAGAGGATCGAGATGTTGGAGACCATGATGGATAGGATGTTTAGAAGGCAAGAAGAACTTGCAGATTTACAGAAGACGACTTCTGTCAAACAAGACTCCATGGACTCGGTGGTTTGAGGCTTAGCCGAAAAGTTTGGTATAGGCAAGAGTCACCATGAGGAAGATTATGGAGAAGAGCGTGAAGGAGAGACTTCTAACACAAGAGAGAAGGTAAAATCTAAACATACTCCTTTTAAAGTTGAGACTAAATTCAAAATCAAAAGCTTTGAAGGACAAGTAGATGCAGAGTTGCTAGATAAATGGTTGAAACAGTTAGAAGTCTACTTTAGTGTCCATAATGTCACTGAGGCACAAAGGATCACCTTTGCACATCTCAAAATGGAGGGACATGCTCTAGTTTGGTGGGAAACCCATCTAACTACTTGTGAAAAGAAGAAACATCCTACTGTGAAGTCTTAGCAAAAATTTAAGGAATTACTTACAACTAACTTTTATCCTATTGGCCATAAATCCTGACCAAATGATTAAATGGCAGTATTTTAGACAAGGTAGTGGTCAAAGTGTGCAGGACTATACTACGGAGTTTTGAGAGGCAAGCCATGTTGCTAAATATGGACTTGGAGGATGAGGATATTCTGACCAAATACTTAGGCGGACTTCACACTCACCTTCGAAGAAAATTTATCTCCACAAAGCCCAAGGATCTCAATGAAGCATGTGTATAGGCATACTACATAGATGATGAGAAGAAGCAAGGAGAAGCAGAGCCGAGGGTAAAGCAATCAAAAAATCAGTAGAAAAAGGATTATGGGCAAACAAGTAACAAGAGTAAGTGGAAAGGGAAATGTAGACAAGCTGCCACTACTTTAAATACTTGTAAAGATCCCAAGAATTTTTTTGCAAGAATTGTCATATCAATGGTCATACTGACACTACATGTTGGAAGTTACATCTGGAGTTACATCCAAAGAACCAAACCAAGGACTCAAAGAAGTCCATGATAGCTGTAAAGATAGAGGGGGAGGTAGAAATCGAAGATGACTCTGATGTACATGAAAGGATTGGATGCACAACCACCAATAGGGAAAGTGAAGAGGAGAGGAGTAGACTATTCCAAATCCAAATCCAAATCAAGATAACTAACGTAAATTCTTTGGTTGATACCGGTTCTCAATCTAAATTGATTTACGAGGCGGTTGTAAAGAAGATTGGTCTTGAAACTTATGAGCATCCACACCCTTATCCTTTGGGTTGGGTAAAGAAGGGTGTTGAAATTTAGGTAACAAGAAGATGTAAGGTAAAGTTTGGGATAAATTCCCAATATATAGATGTTTTTGAAGCTGACGTTATTCCACTTGATGTGGTATTCGGGAGTCCTTACTTGTATGTTAGGGATGCTATATTTATGAGAAGGGAGAACCGGTACAGATGGGTCAAGGATGGGATCAGCTACAACATCCTGGGCACACCAGCGTAAGACACGGGTTACTATGGTGAGTGCTAACCAAGCAAAATGGCTAATTCAGGAAAATCATAATCAGTTTTGTTTACTTTTGTTAAAAGATAAGCAAGATGGGGTAGAAGTTTTAGAAATTTCTAACCAAGGAAAACAAGATTTGGATAGTATTATTCAGTCTTTTCAAGAAGTATTTCAGACTCCTAGTGGATTACCACCAAAACGGGAAGTAGAGCATGAGATTCAGCTATTGTCAGAGTCACCTCTACCGAACATCGGGTTGTATAGGCAATCCTTGCTTGAGAGTACTAAAGTAAAGAAGCAACTCCAGGAACTGATAGACCAAGGGGTAATATGTCTAAGCACCTCACCATGCGGTTTGCCTATTGTGATGGTGCCAAAGAAGGATGGTTCTTAGAGAATGTGCATCGACTACTATGCTTTGAACAAGATCACCATAAAGAATAGATATCCACTTCCCGCATAGATGATCTCTTGGACCAACTTTAGCATGCTAAATTTTTCACGAAGTTGGACCTCAAGTCTGGTTATCACCAAGTCAAGATGAAGGAGGAGGATATATGGAAGACTACCTTCAAAACAAAACAGGGTTTGTATGAATGGTTAGTACTTCCTTTTGGGTTATGTAATGCATCCGCTACATTTATTTTATTGATGAATGATGTATTGCGGGATTTCATATATTCATGTGTCATTGTATATCTAGATGATATTTTGGTTTTTAGTGCCACATTTGAACAGCTAAGTCTTGCAAGTTCTCGGGAGAAGAAAGCGCTTTATAACATGAAGAAATGTGAATTTTCCAAGAAATCACTTATCTATCTTGGACACGTGGTTGGAGGAGGAGAGCTACGAGTGGATCTAAAGAATGTGGAATCCATCACTAATTTGGTAACACCAACAGGAGCCAAAAAAACTAGAAGTTTTGTGGGAGCAGTACAATACATGCGGAAGTTCACTCCAGGCTTCTCCGCGATTGCAACACCTCTACACTCAGTGGCCACAAAGAGTAAGGCTTTTGACTGGGGTAAGGAACAAGACAAATATTTTGAGATATTGAAATACAAGATTATTCATCCTCCAATACTTGCTCTTCCTAGTTTGAAGCAACCTTTTGAAGTAGAGACAGATGCCAACGATTATGCTATGGGTGTAGTGTTGCTTCAAGGAGGTAAACCCATATGTTATCATTCTGAAAATTTCACTTCAGCAGTTAAAGGATATTCAGTATATGATAAAGAAATGTATGCACTAGTTTAGGCAATTAAAAATGGAAACACTAAGAAACTATTGTGCACATCGACCACAAACCTCTCCAATATTTGTAAGCACGTCTAAATCAGAAGCAAGCGAAGGCACTACAAATGGATGGGGTTTCTTCAACAGATTCCATTTGGTGATCAAATATAAGAAAGGTAGTACAAATTTGGTGGTAGACATGTTGTCTAGGCCACCCACACAAGAGAAATTCTCCGCTTGGCCACTATTTGTCAGATTGAGCCCTTCACGAAGGCAAAGATACAAAGAGGCATATGCCCAAGAAAAGACTTTGGGGTGACATTTCGTGAAGTTGCGGTGCAAGGGGCTGAAAGGATGGGGATTGAAGATTGTTAAATCAAGGATGGGCTTTCTACCAGTGGGGAAAACTTTGTGTTCCTAAGAAAGAAAGAATTTTATTGATGAGGGAAGCACATACCTCGAAAGTAGTAAGACATTTTGGTGTTGGTAAGACCATAACCCACTTGCAAAGGTATGTATATTGGCCCAATATGCAAGAGGAAGTATCAAAATTTATTCGTGGATGTAAACTTTGTTGTACTAGCAAGCCAAAGACTAGGAAGGAAGGTTTGTATATGGCTTTACCAAGTACTCTACTCGTCCGTGGGAGGACATATCTATGGATTTTTAGAAGGATTACCTATGTCTAAACATGGCCATGACTATCTCTATGTTGTTGATAGATTTAGTAAAATGTGTATTCTTATGGCATGTAAAAAGACAAGAAAAGCACATGAGGCAAGAGATATTTTCTTTACTAATGTATGGGTGCATTTTGGTTTGCCAAAGTCTATTATCTCTCGATGTGGATTCCAGATTCTTGGGGAAGTTTTGGACTACATTGTGGGACAAGATGGATACCAGACAGAGGAGCACAACTTTCCATCCGCAGACAGATGGACAAACAGAGGTGGTAAACAGGACTTTGGTACAATTAATCAGAGGGTATAATAGTAAGTACCCAAGGACTTGGGATGATTCCTTAGCCTACATTTAGCATTCCTACAACCGGGCAGTACACACATCCACCATGAAGTCACCATTTGAAACATGCTTGGGATATCTACCTACGAATCCACTAGACATAGCAGTTGGACAACAGGATGAGGAGGATACACAAGACACAGAGGTGACTAGAGAAAACAAATTCATTAAGAGGATCCGGTAGAAATCCATCTCAAGGTCAAAGAACAACGGAGAATTCTCAAGCGAAGTACAAAGCTAGACATGATCGCATGATAAGGGAACACAAGCTTCATGTTGGAGATAAAGTTTGGCTTTACTTGAGTAAGGAGATACTACAAGGTCAAGCATGGAAGATTAAGCCACTACGATATGGACCTTTCACCATATTGGAGCAGATTGGAGAAAATACTTTTCAACTTGATTTGCCATCATTCATGAGGATGTACTATGTAGTAAAATGTAAGAACTTGCACCTATATAAGCCATCCATGCTGGATGAAGATGAAGAACTACAGTTGCTACCTTCCATCGAGGATTTCATCTTGGACTCACGAGGTGAATTAGAGGAGGATGTAGTACTGCAGTAGAAGGTCAGAGAGACTAGAAGAGGTCCACAAGAGTCTTGGAAAATTGGACTGAAAGGAAAGACACCAAGGCAGGCCCGGTGGTATTCAAAGGAGCAAGTGAGGGAATTGTTTCCTCATCTACTCCCCCACTAAGCTTTTGTGGGACCAAAAGCCTCCTAAGAAGGGGAGGTGTGATCCATAGGGATCCAAAGAACTCTACTTCATCAGAAATAGTCAGCACAAGGAAGGAAAACATTAAAAAGAGGTTCTGTATTTTAAGTAATAGGACCACGTCCTCGTGCAGTGGGCGGTGGTCATAGAACTACCACTCACCTGGGGCGGCGGTTCTGGTAACCTGCGTCTATCTACACAGTGGCGATGGTCTTGTCCATTACGGATAGAAAGTAAAATTTGAAACGAACAACTTATGAATTTGAAAGGGTGTTTGTCTCCCTTCACCTTCATGACCTTTCCCATTCTCCAGTGCATGGGATGACATGAGAAAGGCTATAAATTTTTGATTATAGAAGTGTAGAAGATCATCAAAGCATGAGAGCAAGTGAGCAAGAATTCTTAGTGTTGGAAATTTTATTTTGTAGAAGAAAGGAGTTTGAGACAGAGCAAGCAAGTAACTGAAAGGAAGTGTTGAGATATTATCTACTTCCCTTTCATACTTATTGTAAATTTTGTACTTGTGATTTGAATTAGCCAATAGAAGTGGGAAGAAAGAGCAATTGCCCTTCTCGATTTGGTTTTCCTTAATGGAGATTTCCATGATAAAATTGTTGGTGTTTAAGTTCTATGTCCTTTCCCTTTGCTGCAATTATTGATTCTAAGCACAATTATAATTCATTCACTAGCTTTCTCTATTATTTCTAATATAAAGTAAACAACAACGAATTTTGTGATTTGTGAATTATTCCAAAGTTGAAATTTTACGGATCACTTTCAGACATATATGTTGCATAATGATATCCTACTTATGCATGCAATAGTGACAAGATTAGAATTATATACACCCGAATACATAACATATATGTAGTAGACACAAAGTTCTAAGCACAAAATCAAATGAAAGACACAAAGTTCTATTCACACACACACACACACACACATTGTTGGAACATAATGATTAAATGGTGTGGCCAACCCTTAATGTATATGGGTCCATCACTAATATATAGGTTAATATTTAATAATATGAAATATTTATATTTCTATTATTGAATATGCTAGCCAAGGTATATAATTTAGGTTAAATATTTAATATCATGAAATCATTATATTTGTAATATTAAATATTATAAACCTAGGTGTATGTGTCAACCATTTTAGGTTGAAAAGGTGGGTTGGGAGACATAACCGATCACCTTATATAAAAAGACTTTAGGTCCTTATTTGATATATTCAAGAAATATATCAAAGGTGTGTAAATGAAATGATTTGGTTTTACCCTTGGTAAATAGGGTTTCAAAGGAGAAGGTGATCTTACTTGTATGTAAAATAAGTTCTCTGAAGTAAAAGGTTATTTTCGAGTGGGTTTTACCCTATGGGGTTTTCCACTATAAAAATTGTGTCACCTATTTCATATATTTCATTTAAGTATTTCTTTAATTACTTATGTTATGATATAATCTTTATTTATAAATCTATTGTAACATTATGTAATATGTAAGTTGATTAAATCTGTATTTATTATAATCCTCAAATTATAACATAGTAATAGAGTGAGGTAAATTAAATAAGTTAAGATCAAATGTTGTGTATTTTATTTATTTGATTTGTAAGGGTTTTTTCAACCAACCCGAAAGAATATTTAAAAGTATCGGTCCCCTTCTTTTTCCCCAATTTATTTTAGCACTACATTTGTGCAATTAAACTCTTGGTAAAAATTTTAGAGTTTTTCAATTTTAAATCCATTTTTTGGGGGAGATTTAATATGATATGATTCTTACTTTTATTTACATTTTTAAAATTATAAGGAATTAATTTTTGTTTAGAGATTGATATGTGCACATGTGAAAGGGGCTTCAAATATTTACTTGCGTGAAAATTACATACATTTAAAAGAAAATGATTTATTACTATATGAAATAATTTTCATGTTTTCTATAATTTAAAATGTTTTAAGTTAAATATTTTGGAAGGTAAATTCATACTGTGTTCTTTGGTCCCCTCTAAAAGGATTCGATTTGAAAAAATATAGTTTATAGTTAATCTATAACTATATCCTATATAATCGAAAACTATATTATTATTTTTAAATTATATATATATATATATATATATATATATATATATATATATATATATATATATATATGGAATAAGGTTTATATAATAATTTATATAAATATCATATTAAAATTTATAGAGTTTTGAAAAAAAAACTATATATTAAAACCTTAAACCATATTAAAATTACATGGGATTGAGGGAATAGTCAATAATAGACCATATTCTAAGCCTAAGTTTAAATCATATTTAAACTTAACTTATAAATCTAGGGATATATAGTTTTAAAACAAAAACTAAGTCTGAATCATATTTTATATATATGGTTAGTTTAAACCACTTAAAATATAATTTTTATTAGATTTGTTTTATATATATATATATATATTTTAAAACTTAAGCGCTTAATTTTTTTTTAGAAAGGGGCATGTGTTTATTGCTTGGCCATGAAAGTATTACTTTTTAAATCTTAATACTTATTAAATAAAACCTAACATGTGTCCCTAACCATTTATATTATCCATGTAAGGGGCGGCCCCATTCATTTATATCTTATAGTTTATTAAAACTATATAAGTAAATGCATTTAAAGGTTTTCTTTTATATAAGAGTGGGAGTAGAGAATAAAATGAGATAATATCTCAGGTATAAATGGATAATTAAGAAAATGGGGCTAGTTTATTGGTGGCCCATGTGAAGTGTGGTAAATATTTATAATAAAAATTTTAAAGTTTTTATCTTGAGGAATTATATAAAATATTTTACAATATTTCCATAGTTTTAAATGTGTGTGGGGTAAAATTAAGAGTAAATGAAGGGAGGAGACAAGGTTCATGAAAATAGGGATTTCAATTTATTTCATTAGTCAAAGGTGAAATTACTTGTCCCCTCTGTAAAATATGTAGGTTAATCTATACTCTCATAAATTTACTTGCACCTAGTAAAATTCTTTTAACCTAGTCTATGTCCTTTAAACCCTTTAATAAGGGTTATGTGTTTTATATAAAAACAATAAACTATAGTTTATTATTTTTATGAACTATATATTATTTTTTATTTACATTCTATAAACTATATACATTTTTTTCAAGTGTATATATTTTTACATTATAAATTATAATAGCTTTATAATGTATTAAAATATAACCTCCTAATATTATACGTAAGAAGAAAAAAATTATAGAATTTCATATTCGGAAATACACAACAATTTTTGGCTTCATTAAATTTGATGGTAAGTTGAGAAATCCTTGTATGGTTTAAAACAAGCTCTTAGAGCTTGGTATGCGTATAAAATTGTTTCATTCTTTAAACTGTTAGATTTTGTTAATTCTTCTTATAATAATGATATATTAATTAAGCATTAAGGCTCACATATTATCATTATATGTATATATATGTTGATGATTTTCTTATGACTGGTGACAATTTGATTTAATTCTTAGATTAAAGAGAAATTGAAGCATTACTTTGAAATGAATGAGTTAGGTCTCTCACATTAAATGTTCTTTGTCAGATGACTGAAAGCGTATTTCATTCTATTTTTATTTTTCAAAACACATTATGCAAACCATTGTATTGAAAAAGTTTCTTATGTTTGATTGTAAACAATTTTCTACTTCAATGGAAGTGGAATAAATATTGACCTTAATCTCGCATATGAAAAAGGTTAATCATATTTTATATACGATGTTACCGATAGTTTGATTTATCTAACTATAACTAGATCAGATATTTCCTATACAGTAGGAATTACTTCAAGGTTTATGCAAGAATATTTTTAGAGATCATTGGAATCTTGCAAAAAGAATTTTTAGATATATTAAAGGAACAATCAATTATGGGTTGCATTATACTAAGAATGAAAATACTATCTTATATGGATTTTGTGATTCTAACCATATTGATGTTGTGTTATAAAATATACTAGATATGTGTTCAAGTTTTTTTGTGTAGGAACCATTACTTGGAACAACAAATGCAATCAACAGTCTCCATTTCTTCTACTGAGGTAGAGAAGTACAATGGAAGAAGTAAAGAATCCATGTGGTTATAGTGATGACTGTTGGTAGAGATACACATGGAAGTTAAAGGAAGTATTCCTCTTCTATGTGGTGGCCAAAGTTGTATTACTCTTGATTAATAATCTGGTTCAACATCAGAGGATGAAGCACATTGAGATACATATACACTTCACCCGTGAGAAGGTGCTAAGTGATGACATAAATCTCAATTTTTTGTGACTAAAAAGTATGTTACTAAAATCTTCACAAAGTCCCTCATTGTATCAGTAAAGTTTTGTCACTTTCGTGAAAAAATTAGATTTTCAGAGGTGCCATTGAGGGAAAGTGTGCATGAAAATGTTACCTCCTAATAGAACTTGGTTTTTGTAAAAATACCTTTGGGAATTTGTAAAAGACCTTCGGGCAAGTGTAAAAAAAGACCTTTGAGCAAGTGTAAAAAGACCTTCGGGCATGTATACCTCCTCGACTTTTTTTTAGAAAGAAGTGTAGAAAGATCTTAAAGGTAGTCTTCAGTAAACTCTTTAGTGTTATTAATTTTACTGGTAAACATCCAATACAAGCATATTGTTAAGGAGGTCCTTGGTTGTAAAAGGATCCTATATGCTTAGGTTCAATAACCTTTTATAATAACCTCTGAGAACATGTAAAACTCACAAATCATACTTAAGCACTGTTCATGGGATGATCTTTGGGATTCCAAATCCTTTTGTACCAAAAGGTAAATTGATTACGATGAAAGTGTTATAATTTTCAACCGATATGTTAGCCTAAAACATTTATGGTTTAAGGATTATAAATCTGTAGTGTACCACAAGAAGGTAATCTATTGGTATATGTTATGTTATCCCACTTAATATTAAGGGGAGAGTGTTGCAACATAATGATTAAGTGGTGTGGACAACCCTTAATGTATATGGGTCCATCACTAATATATAGGTTAATATTTAATAATATGAAATATTTATATTTTATCATTAAATATGCTAACCTAGGTATATACTTTAGGTTAAATATTTAATATCATGAAATGATTATATTTCTAATATTAAATATTATAAACTTAGTTTTAGGTTGAAAAGGTAATGGGAGACATACCCGATCACCTTATATAAAAATACTTTAAGTCCTCATTTGATATATTCAGAAAATATCAAAGGTGTGCAAATCAAGTGATTTGGTTTTACCCTTGGTAAATAGGGTTTCAAAGGAGGAGGTGATCTTACCGTATGTAAAATAAGTTCTCTAAAGTAAAAGGTTATTTTCAAAGTGGTTTTTACCCTATTGGGTTTTCCACTATAAAAATTGTGTCACCTATGTTATTTATTTCATATAAGTATTTCTTTATTTATTTATGTTATGATATAATCTTTATTTAAATATTTATTGTAACATTACATAATATGTAAGTTAATTAAATCCGTGTTTATTAGAATCCTCAATTTCTAACATGGTAAAGAGTGAGATAAATTAATATTAAATGTTTTGTATTTTATTTATTTAATTTGTATGAGTTTTTTCAACCAACCCGAAAGGGTATTTAAAAGTATCTGTCCCCTTCTTTTTTTCCCCAATTTATTTTAGCACTACATTTGTGTAATTAAACTCTTGGTAAATATTTTAGGGTTTTTTAATTTTAAATCCCTAATTTTTTTGGGGGAGATGTAATATGATATGATTCTTACTTAAATTATATAAAATTAATGTTTGTTTGGAGATTGATGTGTGCATAGGTGAAAGAGGCTTCAAATATTTACCTACGTGAAAATCACATACATAAAAGGAAATGATTTATTACTATATGAAATAATTTTCATGTTTTCTATAATTTCAAATGTTTGCAGGTTAAATATTTTGGAAGGTAAATTCATATCCATGTTCTTTGGTCCCCTTTAAAAGGATTTGATTTGAAAACTATAGTTTATAGTTAATCTATAACTATATTCTATATAATTTGAAAACTATATTATTATTATTTTTAATTAAAATATATGTAATATACAATAAGGTTTATATAATAATTTATATAAACATCATATTAAAATTTATATAGTTTTAGAAAAAAACTATATATTAAAAATCTTAAACCATATTAAAATTACATGGGATTTAGGGAAGAGTCAATGACTATATTCTAAGCCTAAATTTAAATCATATTTAAACTTAACTTATAAATCTAGGCATATATAATTTTAAAAAGAAAAACAAACCTAAGTATAAATCATATTATATATATATATATAGTTAGTTTAAACCACTTAAAATATAAATTTTATTAGATTTGATTTATATATGTTTTAAAAAATAACCTAAGTAATTACTTTTTTTAGTAAGGGGGCCCATGTTTATTGTTTGGCCATGAATGGATTACTTATTAAATATTAATACTTTTAAATATATATAACTTTGCATAAATCATATAGAAAACAAAAATAGACAAAACACAAGAAAATATAGAACTTCTTCCGTATTGATTGTCGATTCAATACTTGTAGACACCTAAAATCTACTTACGCAACCTTTAATGTTAAGATTGCACTAATTATCCTCTTTCTTGTCATTTCTGTAATAATTAATATTTTCGCTAATAAGCTAACATTCCTCTTCATATTCATTAATTAATAATATTTCGTGAATTAATTATTCTTCATATCATTAAAGATGTTAATTAATGACTTTTGTTAGTATCCACTTCTACTGGGTTAATTAATTATTATTAATTAATTACGCTAAGAACTCTCAATCAATAAATTACCATTTATTGGGTCAAATTCCTCTCTTACATCCCATAAATCATATTGATTTTCCTCTAATTAGCTTCTATAAGCTTACATCTACCTATTAATTAATCACCTTTGATTAATTAAAATATCCCCCAACTCCCATGACTTACTAATGACAAATTAAACTCTTCTAAATCAAGATTACCTTTTATAAAGCAACCTTATCCATTCTTAATCTTGTTTTACCTTTATCCCACATTCATCAATTTGTTAGCCTTACCTCTTTAAGAAAGCTATATAAAGAACCCCGCTTACCTTTCTTCTTCTACCATGCTTTAAATAGTGAAATACTATAAGCATTTTGATCTTGAGTCATTCTCCATTGTTGGAAATAGCTTCTCCATCTTACATCCTTTCACTCAAAATTGATTAATATGGGAAGATCTAAAATGGCCTTGTAGCCATTCTTGGTGAGATTCCATTCTAAATCTTTGAGATCAAGTAACAACATAATTTGATTGCTTATGTTATTCATAAGTTCATAGTTTAAGTTAGAAATCATAGAGATTAGGAAATAACTTAGTATGTAATTTCATTTATACATTGAAGAAGTATTTCCTTTAAGCTATTATCTTGATGGTTCGTTGTTTAATTAACATTTACTTTTGAAGCTATGTAGATATTATTTTTAATTTATAGCTTAGTCAATAAAACATGAGCACATTTGGCATGCTCAAGTGAGACTTACTCCATTGTCCTTTGCACTTATTTTCAAGCTTTTGTAGTTAAGTTTCAATTTTGGTTACTAACCCTATTTTACTTATGTTGATCTAACTTGTTTTTCTTAACTTATTTTTTTGAGTTTGCATGTGTTGATTCTTCCTTGTAGGTATAAAGGAGGTGAAGTTCTATCAAAATTGGAATTGATGAGAAAATTTTAAGATTTCTCCATGTTTTCATTCTTAGATCTTACTTTTTTCAACATTCTACATGCTAGTTTTGTCAATTTCTTGAAAATTTTAAATTCTTGAGCATGTAGGTTAGTGTTTGATAGTGTTGAGTCTTCTATCTAAATATTAATGTGGTGGGTTTCTATAAAAATCAAATCTTAGTGAGAAAATTTCAAGATTTCATCATGTTTTGATTTTTAGAGCTTACTTTTTTCATCATTCTACATGCTAGTTTTGTCAATTTCTATAAAATCTTAAATTCTTGAGCATGTATGTTAGTGTTTGATAGTGTTGAGACTTCTATTTATATATTAATATGATGGGTTGTTGACAAAATTGAATCTTTGTTGAAAAATTTGACCATTTTGTAGATTAAGGGGCGTTTGTTTTTGACATTTTTGAGTGCATGTCAAGTGCATACCCGTGAGCATAAGAGGATATGTGTAAGCCATCTTCTCAAGGACATAACTTTTGATACCTAACTCAAAATAACTCCATTATTTTTGCATTGGAAAGGTATTGAAGTTAAATATGCAATGAAAACATAAATATGTAATGAAAACCTATAATTTATACTTACAAAAATTATAGGTTTTCCTTTTATTTTAAAACTAGTCATTTTCGAACATGTCTAATGTTTTGATGAATGTTATATTTCGATTCTTTACTTGATTTAGAACAAATCGTGTATATTCTCTTATCTTGCACCTTTTTGTGATCTTGAGAATCAAAAACTTTGATCTCTATCTTTTTAACATTGGGATTAAACTTAGAAATTTTATTATTCATTTTGCTTAAGGGAATCAACCTTTACAAAATATTTTTCAATGGTCCTTTGATTTGATGTTTTCCATTTCTATATAGTTGGGATAAATTTTATATATGCTCTTATCTTGCACCTTAGGCTAATCTTGAGAATAAAAAGTAACATTAGTCTTCATTTTATAACATTTGGTAAACTGGAAACTTCATCTTTTGGTTTAAGGGAACATTTATCAAGCTTTGTGTATGGTTCATTAATTGTAAATATTTTCTTTACTTTTTATTTGGATTATTTGTTGTGTATTATCTTCTCTTGCATCCTTGGATGATCTTGAGAATCAAAAGTAACTTTTAATCCTCTTTTAAATAATGTGATTTACTTGGATAACTACTAACGCTTGATGTAGGACTCTAAAAATATTTTTCAAAGAAAAGAGTTCAAAAAAAAATTAAACTATTAATACAATTTTCACGTAGGTTTCTAAAAGGTGTTCAAGCAAACCACATCCAATTTTAAAAAAAGATTAAAAAAACACCACAATCAACACATCGTATTTACAGTCCATATAAAGGTACATCCCATCCGCTTAAAAATAGGACATAACCCCTTTGGCATAAGCCTTAAACTACAACAATGGGGGTGGTCCTATGAACCCTAAAGTAGTCCACACAAGAGGGAACCTTTTGGATGAAATGGGAAGTGCTCCGCACAACCTACTTAACTAATACTACTATTTATGAGATTTAACGTCACAAGTCGTCTGTATGGCAACCCAGTGAGAGTACACAATGAACGCATTTATTTCCCACTATGCTTGAAGGGGGTAAAGTAAAGCCAAGATACTCCCAAATTAGTTAGTGTGAATTTTTGGGTAAATCGAGCTCGCTTAAGATGGTCTTGGTGACACCCAGTTGAGTGAACCACCCAAGAAACTATTTTTGACTGGAACCCACTTGGACCACATCAAAGTAAATTTTGAGTTAAGAGCTATTGTTCATCATGAAACATGTAAAGCGTTACTTTTTCTTAGTTTTTCACTTGCTCTAAGGCGAGGTGAAACTCGCCAAAGTGAGGCTAGGATTATTCAACCCCAATTGATCTACTTCCTTCACTTTCTTATGAAACTTTGTTAATCAAAAGAAGAGTGACTACCTTTGCATTATCAATTGATTGTTTTCACCACTTTTTGTGTCATTTACGCCCATCCATTTTTTTGGTCAAGTTATTAAACATCTAAAGTGTGTGGAGACATTTTTATATCATTGGTAGCCTTTTTGATCTTGATACCCAAGTCAAGATTGTCATCGTAGTTAGGCTTGGTTCATCACTTTGATTCTCCTTTAAACGGTTATCTTGTTTATATCGTGTCACTAAAATTTTGGTATTTACATCTTGTTTCTTGTAAACTTGACCTAAATACTTATATTGTAAGGTTACGCTATATACACTTTAACAATTCCTAGGTATACTATAGCTTTAGTTTGATTTCAATTATTACCTCGATTTTGAAAAGTGTTGAGTGTTACCACTTGTGCATGTTATATCAATATCATCTTGATATCAATACCTTACTTTCTTGCAAAGTTTGGTTAACATATCTTGGTGAAAAAAATTTCACTCACAATCGTAACTGACACCTTTTGGAATATAGGTCTTAATTGAATTTGGGCTTGCTTCTAGTATACTTTGTTTGGAGATCACATTAACTTCTTGTTATTACTTACGCCTTGTTCATTTCTTTGAACTCGACATAAGTAGGGACATTTTGTTAATCATCATACAACACCAACTATCATTTGGAAATAGACTTGAGAAGTAATTCGATGATTGATTGGTTTAAAACAAACAACTTTGTGTGGTTGTGTCTCATTCATCATATTGACTTACCCATTTAGGAAAATCACTTTGATCCATTGATTCTTTATCATTCATTATTCTTTGGTCATTAATTTGGCTTTGTGTTTTGAACTTGCGTGATTGTTCCTTGTGTTTATCCATCTTATAAACTTGTTTTTAGGACAATCCTTTGGGTATTTGATCCTCTTGATATTCTTATTTTTTCCTAAGTCTATGGTCATTTTTGAACATATCTTTCAAACCTTAGCAAAAACATTTCCTATCAAGAAAATTTTACACCAATCGAACATTGGAAATATTCCCTTTGTATCCTTTATGTTGCTAAAATTTTGATCAATCCTTTGACATTTATGCCTTCATCCCTTGTTGGATTATCAGTCTTGATTCATCACGATGTATGTTTTCCTTAGCTTCCCTTTTGGAAAATCATACAAGCATCCCCATATTTATGAAATGTCTAGTTGGTTGTCGTTATGTTGCCCAAATCAACATGAAACCTTCTTCACTTTGAAAATTTTTGATCATACAATCTAGGTTTAGACCTTTGAACCCAACACACACCAAAAATGACTGATTATCATAAGGTCCCTTATACATACGATAATAAGGAATCAAATTTTTGGTGTTCACATCAAAATATGCCCATCATGACCAAACCTCGATTGGTTCTTCATGCTAGAGAACCCATTCGGGTAACTCGTTCCCCACCTTCATCTCATAGTCAAGTGGTATGATTTGGAAACTTCTAATCCAAATTATTATTTGAGTTCCCCCCACTCTTCTTCTAATTCTAATCCAAACATTTCCTCTTCTTTTGAGGATTTAAATCCAAATATTTCCTCCGACTCTTCTGATGATTTAGATCCAAACTACTATTCGATTTAGCTAATTCAACTCCTAAGTCACGGTCCTCCCCTTCTTCGTAGGACCTCTATTATCACCACCTAGAAAATGTTCTCCGCCTCTAAATATTTGTGTCACCACAAATTATCTTCATCATTCATCTGATGTGACTCCTACATCACGGTCCTCCCTTTCTTCACATGACCCCTTTTATTAATCACCTCAACGATGTCTTCTTCCTTTGAAGATACACGTGACTCCAAATCCCTCCAATCAAACATCTAATATAATTCTTGAATCACAATCCTCTCTTTCTTTGTAGGACCCTTATTATTATTCATCCAATGCAATTCTTGAATCATAGTCCTCCTTCTTCGCAGGACCTTCTTCATCAATCATCTCCACTAAGTCTTCCTTCTTTGAATATTCATGTGACTCAAATTCCTTCTAGTCAAATGTCCGAAATGAGGCATGCATTAAAATCTAAAGACTTTGGAATTAATTCTACTAGTTTAAAAACACTATACCATTGTATAGGTAGGTCCACACCACCTTCTACTACTCCCGATACATCTAGCTCCACATCTTCTTCGTCCCTTACGTCATCTTCTTCTATCAATCATCATCAAACATATTATAAGTATTCCACACCAATCGAACCTCTTTCTTCCAATCAACCCCGGTGATCGATAAATAACTCATATCGATTGACCTCTTTAGAATGAAGAAACAATTAGGCTATTTATAGGGGCACATGAAGATATTCCTTTAAAGAGACACGAGAAAGGATTCTCTTTAGACTTTTATGCATCCACATATTGTGAAGAAAAGGTTGATTCCTTTTATTAAGAAATAGAGGAAGATCCTCAAATCATGCAACTTGATCCTCCTCTTATTATTCCATCTTCACATTATTCATTATGTGATCAAACTCCTTAATCTTGCATTGATCCATGGCCTATCTTATCATCACCCAATCACTCTTTGTCTATCAAAATTTTTATCCATCACAATCTCTTATGGGGTCAACACCAAGTATCCCTTCATCTTTTTCTATCTATGGGTTACCTTCTAGTAGCCCTCCCTCTCCGCTATTTGTGGGAATTTTTGAGTAGTCCACTATCTTTATTCTTAGGGCATGCCCAAGTAAGCCTTTGTCTTCTATGTATGAATCACCCTCAAGTAGTCCATCATCTTTTATTCTTGGGTCACATCATAGTAGCCCATCATCTTACATCTATGGGTCATGTCCTAGTAGCCCTTCATCTTCTATGTATGGGTCACATCCTAAGTAGCCCTTCTTATTCTATTTTTGAGCCACATCCTAGTAGCCCTTCATATTCTATCTATGGCTCACCTCTCAAGAGCCCATATTCTTCAATTCTTGGATCACATCTTTCTTATCCATCACATTATTCTTCTACCAAAGATTGTGGCAAGCCCACTACCATTCCTCTCATCAATTCTAAACATCCACGTTCTTCTCTCAATTCTCGGGATCAGACAAGTCAAACATTAGCTTATAAGAAATCTATACATGTTCTTTATAAATCTAAGATCAAAACTCTGAAGAGCTCCAAAGCTCCCAACAAATAAAACGATTATAAAATTCAAAATCAAATGTGATTCCAAAATGCACACCAATGTACCCATCAAGTATGGTGCAAAGTGAAAAAACTTATGGATAGGGAACTAAAACTCCCACATATGAAACCCATGTTTCAAAAAAATCACACTCATTTGTTGAGTGTGAACTCACCACAATCATCGAGATCGGGATAATATCACTCTTGATAAGAAAAACGTGCTTATTCTCCCTTATCAAGGAAGTCACACACATCATTTTGGATCCTATCATGCAGATTGACATTGCTGGTCTCAACTTTAAAATAATAAAAAAATCATAAAACAATTCAAAAATAAAAAAATCATAAAACAGTTCAAAAATAACAAAAATCATAAAATACAAAAAAATGAGAAAACAATAAAACATAAAAAAAATCAAAGATACAAAGGTCAAACATTGCAATTAGGTATTACATACGCATGTATGTTATTTCCTCCTATTCTTTCATATTCCTCTACAAGTCATCCACCACTTTTATCCCTTTGATGTTATTGTGGTTAGCTTATTCGCACACATTTTATGACATTTATCTCTATGGTATCCATTTGACCTTGGTCTTTCATAACCTTGGTAAATTAAAGAACAAATGACCTCTTAGAGATCCTATCACAATTCTCATCTAATTAAATTGTTGTGAAGAAATTTTGGGTGTATTTTTTGACACTATCCAATGTTGTCATCACAATCACTTTCACATCCTTCCATCAAGCCATTAGTGGTTCTTAACCCCTTGTCAAACAAGAGAGCTGAAATAAGTTTTCAAAAAGCACAAGAATCAAAATCAATCAATCAAAAGTAAAAGCTAAAAGCAAAAAAAAATGATATATAACTCTGTCTTGGGGTATTTCCAATACTCTACCTGGGCTATGGATGACACTGACTAGTAGTAGAGAAATGTTGTGATTAGAATCAAATGCATCTCTGCTGTCTGAGCTATGGATGCTTGGCTAGTAGCAGAGTAATGTACGGCTCTCCTTTCACAATATATTAACAAATCACCTTTCAAACTAAATCATTCCTACACATTGGCTAGTGTCTTCACTTGTGGTCTATCAAATCTTTCCTTCAAGATTTAATTCATTTCCACGTGCACACACTGGGATCTCGATGAGTAAACATGATTAGTATGTTACCAAGTGCTACTTTTTGGACCTTGTTCAAAATCTTGCTTTAGTGCATGTTTTGTCTCATGATTTGTGCCTTGGGCTAATCACTTTTCATCGACGACCTTCTCAATACTTTCATAAAGCATCCTCTGTTCTTCGAAAATCATTTAGAACATCCATGTGTATAGGATGGAATTTTTGCTATGTTTTTGGGGACCTTTGTCCCCTTTGATAAATCAATCACCCACTTCCTTTCTATCATGTGTTTCTTGGCCATCTTACAATGGGGGCATCCTTTCTCCCTCATGATTGAACTTATTTTATATTGGCCTTGATCCCTCTTCTATATGTGAAGAATTTTTCTTTGAATAATCCCACCTAATCATTGGGTCATATCACATCTTCACTTTCTTATATGTGTGGCATTCTGCCCTTGTATATCCCATCTATCGCTAGGGGCATCTACACTTCTTTGTCTTCTTGTACATAGCTTCGGAAAAAATTAGAAAATCACAAAAACATTCAAATATATTTCTAAAAATTAAAAACAATTAAAATCATCCTAAAAATATCACTCTTTGGTTCTCACCTATTCTTGTGCACAAATTGTAGATCATCTTAATCTACCTCCATTAACAAATCTGGTTTTCTTACTATGTCTATTCTCTGTGGTATAATGAGTTGTTTGGTATTGTTTCATAAAGGCACTACTTTTCATAGGACCCAAGTATCCTTCGTTATTCCCCTTGTATGTATCCTTGTTTGGGGCACCATCTTTTAACCTTTTTGTTAATTTTCATAGGTCGGAATCAAAGCTTGATAACAAAAACATTATATTATGTTTCTATCAAAGTTATCTTGTTTACTTTCTTGTATTGCATTGCATTATGTATGTTGCAAGGAGTTAGACATCTTGTTTACTTTCTCGTATTGCATTGCATTTTGTATGTTGCATGGAGTTGGTGTTTTTGGCTATGGACATGTTTTCGTATATGCCTTTTCATGTCATACTACACTTTTGTTCATTCTTTTTAATAAGGACCGATGACATCGATCATAAGAAAAATGATGAAATAAATTTGGTTTTTACATCGCAAGATGATAGCTATATCCATCTCTTTTCATCTTCATTTTTCTTCCATATCACTCTCCTTCTATCAACACTTTTCTTCAAAAGCAACTTGGGGCAATAAGGATCAATTATTTTACTTCTTCTATTATGTTCTTTCATCTTTTCGATCGTCAATCACCCTCTTTCATCACCCCATCGACACTCGAGGGGGCATTCTTCATTCTATTATTTTTCTTCTATTTCTTAAAAAAAAATATTTTTTGTACTTGTCTACTATCTTTGAAGTGGAGTCACTTACGCCACCCCAAAGAGAGACAAATGTAGACACCTAAAATCCACTTACACAACCTTTAATACTAGGATTGCACTAACTATCCTCTTTCTCGTCATTTCTGTAATAATTAGTGTTTTTTTGCTAATTAGCTAACATTCCTTTTCATATTCATTAATTAATGACCTTTCATCAATTAATTATCCTTCCTATCATTAAATATTTTAAGTAATGACCTTTCATTAATTATAATCCACTTCTACTTGCACAAGTTAATTAATTATTATTAATTAATTATGCTCGCAACTCTAAATCAATAAATTACCATTTGTTGGTTGAATTCCTCTCATACATCCCACAAATCATATTGATTTTCATTTAATTAGCTTCTATAAGCTTACCTCTACCTATTAATTAATCACCTTTGATTAATTAAAACATCCCCCAACTCCCATGACTTACTAATGACAAATTAAACTCTTATAAATCAAGATTACCTTTTATAGAGCAACCTTATCCATTCCTAATCTTGTTTTACCTTTATCCCACATTCATCAATTTTCTATCCTTGCCTCTTTAGGAAAGCTATATAAAGAACCCTCCTTACCTTTCTTCTTGCACCATGCTTTGAATAGTGAAATACTATAAGCATTTTGATCTTGAGCCATTCTCCATTGTTGGAAATAGATTCTCCATCTTGCATCCTTTCACTACAAATTAAGTAATATGGGAAGATCCAAAATGGCCTTGTAGCCATTCTTGGTGAGATTCCATTCTCAATCTTTGAGATCAAGTAACAATCTAATTTGATTGCTTATGTTCTTCATAGGTTCATAGTTTAAGTTAGAAATCATAGAGATTAGGAAATAACTTAGTATGTAATTTCATTTATGAATTAAAGAAGCATTTTATTTAAGCTCTTATCTTGATGGTTCATTTTTTAATTAACATTTACTTTTGAAGCTATGTAGATATTAGTTTCAATTTATAGATTGGTTAATAAAACATGAGCACAAGACTCTTACATCAAATACATCAAAATCCAACCACTCAAAATGGAAAGAGGAGCCCCTTAAATGGACTCATGAGTGGTTACAAAAGAGTATTTTTAGTTTCCCTTCTTTTAATCAAAATATTAATATCTAATTAAGCATTATAACATCAAATTGTCTTTCACTTCAATATTATGTGACTAGAAAGGAAATAGCCACCTTAACTAGATGCATCAATTAAAAGAAAAGATTAAGAACTGGAAGTTGGAACATTTGTACGGGTTTATGTGACACTCTTCACCTTGCGAACTTGATTCTTAAACCTCTTAAATGCCTCAGATATGTCCATACCTCAAGAGATAGTGGTATTTGCAATCGCATGAGTCTAATTTCCTAGGCATTTATCCATTAACTTCCCAAATTCTGCATTTTCTAGAAAATCCTTATTAGACTCAATGATGACTGTGCCAAGTATACATATTTCCTTCATTTTATCCTTAGACATAGTCTCTTTCTTAAACAAATTTCCTTTAACAAATGTTCTGAACTGGGAATTGATCTCTTAGACTATGAATATGTCACTTGAATTTTCTTTGAGGAGTTGGTAGTGAATATCTTGAAAGGTAGATATAACACATGATTTAAAAAATTCACCTTTTTGCAACATATTCCTGAGTTCACCAATGGCTTCCTCAAGGACCTTTATCTTCCAATCAATGTTGAAGACCCACTATTTAGACAGATTAAAATTTTCCTCATCAAATACTTTATTTTCCAAAATAACCTTCACATCTGTGTCACTCATCAGTCCAAGAACTTGAATGCATTAACTCCAAAATTTCAATTCTCTTTCTAAACCATTGAGTGTTGTAGTAAACTTCAGTTGTATCACAGTGACTTTATCATATGAATTGTATGCTTCTTTGATGAAGTTTAATCCTGTAACTATCATATCATCAACCAAGTATTTCATTACCTTCCTATAAGTATCATGCCTATGAATGTCTTTGATAGTTTAAACTTCATCATTAGTCAAGACAATAGGTGGTGGAATTGAGGCTAGTGGAGTTGGATCAAGTACCTTGTCTTTTGCTAATAGGGACTGGATGAAATTTTAAAGTATTTGGTTATGTTCCTCAAATGGATCCTTTTTTTATTTCCTTTCTCAACACTTTCAATTACCTTTGATATTGTCTCCTTCAAATTGTGCACTTCACTCTCAGGTGTAGATTCTCCTACGGGAATTCTCATCAATTCTAAATCACTTACGTAAAGAAATCTTTCATCCTTGTGAATATTAGGTTTAGCAATCTCTTTAAATTTCTTCCCTTGAGAATCATATACTAACCTGGATTTAATTTTAGCTTTCTTTGTGGATGGGGGAGGAGTAGTACCTAGAAGGGTTACCACAACATCAAACTTTAAAGCAATAATATGAGATGTAGCTTTTCTTTTCTTGATCTCTACCAATTGTTGCACCTAAGAAAAGGAAGAACAAGAAGTAGAGGGAGCAAGAGAAGCAAGTGCAAGTGTTCCCACTAGACTTAAAGTTTGTATAATAAATACTTCCAAAATAGATGTTTAAACTTTATAGTAGGTGGCTCTTTGAAATAAATTCTATACATGGTTTTCAAAAGTCTTGAGGATCCTTTCTTTGGTTTTTTAAAGCATGACTTGGCCACTCTACTCTTATATTATTCGTTGTCTTGATCAAATAGAAGTTGGGCCTAAGCTTTGGTGAGAGTATTTGAATCTTCCACCACTTGGATTTTGAGGGAAACATCGATACAACTAAGTGTCTAACCGAACAATCACCTCGCACATGAGGATCAATGACATATTTTATGCCCGGATTAAAATAGGAGCCACATGATAACACAATATCATCACATTGGATAAAAACAAAAAAACCCCGTATGAGCTATCCTTTCTTTGATTAAGATAGAAATAAGAGAAGGATTCTCATAATCAATTCATGCCTAGAAATCATCGAGGTCAAGGTGTTAGGAATCACTATCTCTTATCTCGTATAATTTTTTCCAAAGAAGAGAGATGTTTTTTCCTTTATAATGGATCTTCATAACGAGTGTGAATTTATATCAATTGACAAAGAGAAAAATACAATCACTAATATAGAAGCATTGAGTGAGAATTGATTTAACTTCATTGTATAAGGCACATAGACAATTGAGTGAGAATTAATGGTATAGAAGGAGAATTGCTTGACTTCCTTAACTACAATAAAATCATGTTTCTCCATTTGTGTATACTTTAATTCGCTATATTTCAAAACATAACTCATGAAAGCAATGGGAAGCTCACATCCTTTAGGATACTTTTTCTGTCATAATGCCTACCAAGGTATTCTCAGTGGCATAACAATAGATTAAGAAATCCTTTTCAAAGTCCTGGACAGAAAGAACTAATGTTTTGGAAATTGCTTTCCTAATATTTTCAAAGGATTCCTTCCCTTCCGGTGTCTAGCAAAAAGATTTTTTTCCTTTCATCATCTGGGTTATACTCATAGTCAACTCTATAAAATCAGGGATAAATCTCCTTAGAAAATTTATTTTTCCAAAGAAAGAGTGCACACCTTTTTTTCTTGTGGGGAGGGGAATCTTCTAAATATGCCTGGACTCTCTCTAGGTCTATCTTGGTCCCTTCTTTGGAAATAATATGTCCAAGAATTTTTCCTCCGTAACACCAAAAACAAACTTCTTTGGATTTAGGGATATCACATGCTTCCTACACTTCTGGAGAACATCCTCAAGATGTTGGAAATGATCCTCCCTCTTCTTGGAGAAAACATTCAAGTCATCAAGATATATAACAATGCATTTTTCCTTTAAATAACCAAAATAAAAATCCATTTCCCTCTTAAAAGTGGCACCATCATTGATGAGACCAAACTCCATCCTTTTATATACATAATTACCCAAAAGATATGTGAAAGTTGTCTTTTTTTATCCGGAAAATCTACTTCAATCTGATTATACCCCGAGAAACCATCCAACATAGATAACATCTTTGAGCTAGTGACAACTTGCAAGATTTGATCCATCATGGGGAGTGGGTAGTTATCCTTGAGAGAATCCTAGTTTAAGTTTTGAAAATCCACACAAATACGGATCTCTCCACTCTTCTTCCTTACAAGCACAATGTTGGCTATCTAGGCCGAATGATGAATAGGGAAAATATCCTTACGCTCAACGGCTTCTAAATTTCTTAGTGAATGGTATCTATAATTTTAGGATTGTAATGCCTTTGCTTTTGTTTGAAAGGCTTAATTCCTAGCTTTAGAGGAATGTAGTGTTGCATTTCCCTTGGTCTAAAGGACTTTAAATCATCATATGAATAAGCCAGCACATCAACATATTTTTTTAACAATTCAATCATTCTATTCTTTTCTTCTCGAGTGCAACATTTACCAATATTAACAATCTTAGGATCTTCTTCAATTCCAATTTTAACTTTATCATGCTCTGCTGATTGATGAGATCCATGTGATACCTTTGACTTGATATACTTGTCATGTTTTTCAAACAAATCCTCTAGGCTTACCAACCCTCTAGGTATCTTGTTACCTTTCAGTCTTATGAAACCATCCTTATTAGATTCTTCTTCGAATCCTTCTTCAGAGTACAAAAGATGATAAAAAATCATGAGGAGAAACCTCACAACCTTCAAAATATAATTGTCTGAAATTGTCTTTAAGCTCAAGAAAAGAGAGAAAGTGTTGACCATCATTAAATATCTTCTAATTATTGACATTATCTAGCACACTTGGTATGTGTATCATATCAATTGTAAATTTTTATTTAGAAAAGTCGGGATGAGGGATCAAAATGACCCTAATATAACTAAGGCATCATGTAACACCTGAACTATTGTTACTTTCTCTCCAGCATTCAAGTATTGATAAATTATTTCTTCGTATAAGGACATGTTCCTTTGGTTTAGGGAAGTCATGCTTGATATGGATTTTATCCTCTCTGCTCTTGAAGGTCTTTGATTGAACCGGAATATGATTGAACGCTTTTGTTTCTTTCATTCTTGCACTTAAGTTCAACCTAATTTCTAGATGAATTGTGCATTTATCCACCTTTATGACTCATCCTTGGATCAGTTGCATTGATCCAAGGAATGTTTTAAGTTTATTCAGAATGAACAAATTTTATTGACTTTACGAAATTTTCAAAGTATGACTGAGCTTTGAATGATCAAACCCAGAGGTTAACTCAGGCTGATCATGGTAAATGGAATTTGGTTCCAGATATCGTAACATCAGGAAAGGCCTGGACCTTAGGCCAGGTAAGATGTTTATGTTTTATATCTTAAGCTTAATTTATTGATGCCAAATGGAATCCTTTACATGAATGTTTTATCCTGTATGGACTCTAACACTGATTGGTCCTATTTTGGGACCTAGACTAGATTCGTTAAGGTTAATAGTCTTAACCTAAACTAAAACCTTATGGTTAAAAGAATTGCTAATCCAACCTAGCCCTAAACTATGAGCTTTATAATCAAGGGATAGCTACACCTAGTGCTATGGAAATGAGACTATTGTCATACCCTATGATCTAACCTAAGTCTCTAACCTACCTTAACTAATTCTAGGAAGGGGGACCTAAGAAGGGTCATGAGTCATGGGCGGTGGTTTCCATGGCATTTAAGAGGGGGATAAGGTTGAAGGACTTGGAATGCTGTCAAGTTTGGTGGAGGATAAAAACTGCTAATATAACCTGACGTGGCAGTATCTCCAAGGATGGGAATGTTTGTTTGTTTTGTTGTGGCGATCACCAACTTTGGTAGTCGGTGGCAATGGAAAATAGGTGGGAGAATGGAAGTAAATGCAATTAATGAGCTTTGGTTCCCGAGCATGGATTGCTTGGGAAGGCATGCAAGTGGAATTTTGTTTGGTTGTTTTGTTTTCCATGCATTCCATTTTTCACTCTGCTTGAGCACTGGTTCTTCGAACCAGCCGTCTACTCTTTGTTGCATGGCAACTTTGAGAGTTTCTAGCTTACTTCTCTGTCGGGGAAAATATATAAGGCATGGAGGTAACAATATATTGTTGTTTAATCTTTCGTGGAAGAAGAAGAGAAGGTGTGAGCACATTCAGAGGTCTTCTTCAAATTTTTAAGCGACACTATCAGGCATGATAGGCCCTAACTTTAAAAATCTTGCTTTCTTTTAAATGCTTTCATTAGAACAACTCTGTTTAGATGATTTTGTACAGTTGGCTCTGGCTGGTAGCAATGTATTGGTTTTCTTATTTTCTTGTTGATTTGGGAATCCCTGATTTTACGTAGACCCTGATGAATCTGCTTCTTTTATCTTCTCACCTTGCTGTGAATACTATATGGGTATCGACTTCTGTAGACGTGTTTTATGTCTCTTTGTCTGACTGAGGTATTGAGTTTCCAAACTGGTACCATGATAGACATCGTGCTTGATGATTTTGTGTTTGAAGAATACCACGGAATGAACTGTTGTGTCAAATTTGGTTGGTTAATTTGATTGTTGCTTAGATGTATGAGTTCTACTATTACTTGACAGCTTCAGGAAAATATATAGTTGGATTTGTGGTGAAACTGTTAGTTCCTTCTATAAGCTCGACTGGTTCAGTCGCACGAGTAGGAAATATGTTTGAATACTAAACTGCGTGCCTTTATTAGGAAAGGGTCGAAGGTAAAGCTTGATTGGTTTAGTAGTCGCATGAGTTGGAAATATGTTTGAATTTTAAGTCTGTTTTTTTATTTCAAAGAAGTATGAATTTTCCTAAGTATACAGAGTTTTGTGAGTATAAAAGTGTTTGATTAAACTGTTGTTTTTGTAAATTTTACATGAACAAAAGAAGAGAAAATCTATTTGGATAATCTCTGTATCTCCTGGAAATTTCGCAGGTTAATCCAGGACCCGCCATAGTAAGAGTTAGGTAATAAGTGTGGTTGAGTTATGGCTGTGTATACCCTGAAATGACTGCGAACTCCACTGTTAACGCCACCTTTTATAATGTCGGGAATTCTTTTATATAAGTAAAATAACGACTTCAACGTCATCAAGTTTATTTAAGTTCAAACAAATGCTTTTCCTGTCTGTAGTAGGAATTTGGGTTGAAATGATCCATACACCTCAGATTGATTTATTTTCGTTAAAGCATGGATAATTACTATGGTATAGGTAGTTTGGATTTTGAGGCTTGATGAATCTGCATTTGGAATCCTATTATTGACTCTGTATAGGCATTTCTAGTTTAATACCTTGAAATGATTTAACGACTTATCTATGCAATGGTAGAAATAATGTAGTTTGATCTACTAATAATAAATAGATAATGGAAGATTATCCTAACTCTTAGACCTAATGGTACGAGAAAGGAAGAAATGTAGACTATTGCTTTTGAACAGAATGGTGGTCTGAGATTAGATCATTTTTTTACATTTTATGTAAAGGAGACATTGTTGGCATTCGTTAAATGTATAGTTGTAGATCGCAATGATCTATTGGAAAATCTGAAGGTGATTCTATTTGATCTGAGCCTGAGTCTAAACGTACGTATTGCTTTACTTTCCCTCCTTTCTCCTGATAGGATTAGAGTATATGTATATTACTTCATGGAAGTTGTACAGACCTGATTTTGGGTAGGATAACGATCAGAATTTCTCTGCTCCTTAGTCTAGGTAAAGGAAGATAGTATTTATAAGTTTTGAAGTACAAAGGTACTCTCTTTTTCTCTCTCTTTCTGGAAGTTATGAGTGTTCCCTTCTTTAGAATTTTCTATAAGAACTCTTCAGCATGGGCATGAGATGAATAGACTGTTAAAGTCAGGTGGAGAGAGTGGTAAGTGTTGAATCTTAACAGAAGTCTCCTTTCCTTATCTTTAGCTATATTATTACCCTGTTTGAGTAATTCAGTTATCTACTTGTAAAAAGTAGTATTGTAGTAAAAGTTTGTATACTTATCAATGTTTATGAAATGATACAAAAAGTATAGAGGAAATCCATCAGTTGAACTTGCTTGAGGCTATAATCTGTCTTTGCTTGAATTGTTTATATGCAAATCTGTTGGTTACATGCCTTGATAAGATTTCATTCCTTGAATAGAGTAATTATATTAGGATTGATACTGCTCTTGGTTTTCGGATGGCTAGGTATTTAAGATTCATTTTGTTTCTTCTTATTCTCTAATATAAGATGAATCATCGAAAATATTTAAGTTGAAATGGTAGCTATAATATGAGTTATGTTATAAAGTCATATTAGAATGGTAGAAAGATAATTAGCGTGATTCATGTTTATGGATTTGATGAAATGATTTCATTTAAACAAGTTGTTTAATGGAAACAATTGGTGGAATGCAATTATTTTAAGAATTAGTGCTTATCATGCTCAGTTCACTGAACTGACCCATGCTAGCAATTTTTGCAGATGGTCATCATAAGTGGTAAAGGCATGCAGATCTGATATGATGCTCAGATTGTTTAATCTGATTTTTATGATGAATTACGACAGGATCTCTCTAATTGTACTATAAGAAGAAAGTTACTCTTTTGTTGATGTTTATTGTATTAAAATATGCCGTAGTGCATAAGTTGTAATTGTATAGGTTGAGATTAAATGAAATGGAGAAATGTTACCTACATGGCTGTGTTCTTATTTGTTGAATTGATCTTCTCACGTCTGAATGAATGAGAGTGCATTCTTATTATTATATGCCATGGGATCTAGATGGATTCCCTAAGTAAGCCTTGTAAAATTATGTGACTGAATACTTCATGTTTGACTAGTAATTCTTATATATTATGAATAAGGCTAAATTGGAAATTAGACCACTGCATTTTTAGGGAAGTTGAGGTTAAACTATGCCCTGATATGTAGCTAAAACAGGAAGAGTATTCTATTACTCCCTAACAATGATCTAAGTCAAGGCAATGTAATTGATGGTTTTAAATCACCATGTCTTAATAGCAATAAGTCTGATATATTTCAGTCTTCGGAGTTGATATAAACCCTTACGGGTTTAGTTAGCTTCCTTATGAGAGAACATAGGGTTGTTGTCCTTTTATGAGGAATCAAGGATTATTAGGAACCGATGGACACCTTGACGAGGTCTCAAATCTTATTAAACTTCTCTCTGTGAAATTGAACTTAATTACGTAAGGCAACTCAAAGGTGTGGAACCTTGGGTTGGGAAAAGGCTACCCAGTTAGGGGGTCTGTAATTCTAATTGAATTCAACTTAAGTAACTTCTTGAAGTTATGTAAATCTTATCGAGGTAGTATTGTAGGATGTTGACACATGTCAACTGCAGGGTTGTACCTTCGAGAAGATTAGGATCTTCTCGAGGATACAACAATGCAGGTGACATATGGCAACACCCTTTTGCATTGATCGTTAAGATTTACACCGAAACTTGATCTAGATTTTCCTTTGGGACTGGTTAGGACCATAGACAGGTTATGAGGCAGCCCTTTGGGACTCAGGGTACCTTGACACACGGGGTTAACAGTGGTTGATCCTGTATGTCAGCTTACCCTAGTCTCCAAGGGCATCCTTATAACATGTGTATGATATTAACCCATTACGGTGAAAACTAGGGACAAGGGGACTGACAGAAGTCAGTATAAGATGATCTATATAACATCGGAGTGGGGTGAAGGATGTATTCCGGATTGACGAGTATGTCATCAAGGAATATAAGACATGATTAGTATGTTTCAAATCTTTGGCCAAATTATCACAAGTGGCTAATTGTGTTGTCCTATGTCACCTAGTCTAAGGGACGTGATGCTAATGAATAGTGGTATTATTTATTCAAATAGGTTCCTTGGATAGAGCATTCTAAAATTGTGGATTAGAGAAGAAAACCACAAGAGTGAAGTGTTCAGATGAAAACGCCAACTCTATGATACACATGAATAGATCGGTAGTTCACCGAGTCATGGAATGAATAGATCGGTGGTACACCGAGTCATTACAGCTGCATATGGTTATCTGTTATAAGAATGATTGTTATGATCTCGTGAGTTCTAAATTATGTATTTAGAACTAGAAAAAAAATAAAAATCTTGTTCTAATGTACTAAAATGAGGATGTTACATCTTGGTATCAGAGCTGAAGGTTGCAGCTCTTGGACCTATTGTGTCCATAATCTGATATAAACCTAAATTTTTCTTGTAACAGAAAATGGTTAGAACAAGGGGGAACGTTGTGAATAATGCTCCACCTGAGGAAGGGGTGGCAACAACCCAAAAACTTGATGAGATCCTTGCTGCCCTATTGGACACAAGAGATCATTTGGCTGTACTTGAACAACAAGTAATGGGAAATGAGGAGGATGATGAAGCTGGTAACAACAATCAGCCTACCTCCTGAGGATAACCCCGATATGGGTGTTGGTAATAACACTGGAAATGTACCTGTCCAACTAGAAAACAAAAAGGCTAGGTTGGTAGCAGAACTCACTAATGATATAAAAAGGATAAGTCCACCTAAATTTGATGGCACCACATTAGGAGATGGAGCTGAGAATTGGCTTAGCGAAATGGAGAAGTACTTTGTAATAAGAAACTTCTCAGAGGAAACCAAAGCTATTTGGGGAGCCTATCAGCTTTCTCATGAAGCATCTTCATGGTGGGATAGCCATAAAGTTGAGCTAAATATTGATGAGACCAACATCACTTGGGATCAATTTAAAGGCTATTTTAGGCAACGTTGGCTGCCACAACTTTTCTATGATCAGAAAATGACAAAATTCCAAAACTTAGTTCAAGGAAAGCTAAATGTAACTGAATACTGGGAGTGGTTTACAAAAATCCTCAAGTACGTACCGTAGTATCAAACTGACGAGAAGTTTAGAATACGGAAATTTATCATGGGACTAAATCCCATGATAGGAGGAGAGGTTGATGTTCATAGCCCAACCACTATGGAAGGGGTTGTTGAAAAAGCCATAAGGCAAGAACAAAAATTAAAGGCTATTTCTGCTCATAAAGAGGAAGTGTGGAAGAAGATTGTAAACCCTTCTTCAACTTCTCTTGCACCCAAGAAGGGGCCATGGAAAAAGTTTGGAAACAGAAGTAAGTTTTCAGTGGATAATAATAAGAAAATGACAGTGAATAAGCCTACTGGAAATGTAAGGGATAGTTTTGCCAAGAATTATAACAATGGGCAGAAGCCCTATGGAGGACAACATGATAATTTTAAGGTTGGAAGTAATTTTGAGCCTAAAAAGGGACCTGTAGGAGGCTGTTATAATTGTGGCAAAGATCACTATGCAAATCAGTGCCCTTTGAAGAAGGATGATCATAATCAGCAGCATAAGATACATGCTGCAGTAGCAGACAAGCAAGCTGAAAAGCAAGTGACACCTATAGAAGTTCCGGGTAAGTTATTTGGCATACCTATAACTATTCTTTTTGATACAGGAGCTACTGAATGTTTTATTTCTAGTAAAATCACTTCTAAACTTAAAGAAAGAAAAGATAGAAAAATTGATAAATATTAGACTGCATACAAGTATGGTAATAACTCTGTTCATACAATGAGTATGTGTCCTTTTGGGCAGTCCTTGACTTACCTAAATTTTCCATGGAAGTTGACCTCTATATTGCACCTTTGGGATCCTATGACGTTGTCATCGCATCAATTGGTTAGCTGACCATAAAGCAAAAGTAGACTAATTTGAAAAGAATATAAGATGTTTAGATGATCGGCTGAAAACAATAGAGATTCAAGGTGTAAAACGGGAAATTTCAGTTAGGAAACTGTCAGCTATGCAACTTAAAAAGGCTAAAAACAAAGGATGTACCTTATATGCAGTAAAGATATCTGAATCTGCAGAAGAAGATGGTGATTCCATGAAACGATACCCACTGTTGCAAAGTTTCAAGGATGTATTTCCAGAGGAATTACCAAGTTTACCACCCAAAAGGGAATTTGACTTCACCATTGAAATCAAACCAGGGACGGAACCTATTTCTAAAGCACCTTATCGGATGACTACTATAGAGTTAGTCGAGCTTAAGGCACAATTGTAAGAACTTTTGTCTAAGGGTTTGATTAGACCAAGTGTTTCACCTTGGGGAGCGCTAGTAATATTTGTGAAAAAGAAAGATGGAACACTTAGACTGTGTATTGATTATCGGATGTTAAACAAAGCAACAATCAAGAATAGATACCCACTTCCAAGAATTGATGATCTATTTGATCAGATGCATGGAGCATCGGTTTATTCCAAGATAGATCTTCGATCTGGGTACCATCAATTAAGAATTAAAGAAGAATATATTCATAAAACGGCTTTTCCAACTGCAGCACGGACATTATGAATTCACGGTTCTACCCTTTGGATTAACTAATGCACCTGCAGCTTTTATGAACTTAATGAATAATATCTTTCAAGAATATTTGGACAAGTTTGTGCTTGTATTCTTAGATGATATTCTCATATATTCTAAAAGTGTTGAGGAGCACAATGAGCATTTGAAGATAGTTTTGGAAATTTTGAGAAAAATAAATTTATACAGTAAGTTATCCAAATGTTCTTTCTTTGATACTGAAGTTCACTATTTGGGTCATGTCATTAGTAAAGAAGGAATTGCAGTAGATCCTTCAAAAATAGTGGCAATAACCGAGTGGCCTGCACCAAAGAATGTACATGAAGTAAGAAGCTTCATGGGCCTTGCTAGTTATTATAGAAAATTTGTTAAAGATTTTTCTAAAGTGGCTGCACTGATAACTTCATTGCAGAAGAAGGATAAGAAATTTATTTGGGATGAAAAGTGTGAATCTGCTTTTAAAAGTTTGAAAATTCAGTTGACTTCAGCACCTATATTAGCTATACCGGACCCTAATGGGGACTTTACCGTTGTAACGGATGCTTCTGGGGAAGGCCTTGGAGGTGTTTTGTTACAAAATGATCATGTCGTAGCATATGAAAGTAGAAAACTTAAGTTACATGAGCTGAATTATGCCCCTCATGATTTAGAGCTTGCTGCAATTGTTCATGTGCTTCAAGTTTGGAGACACTATTTACTTGGGAAACCTTTTGAGTTGAAAACTGATCATTTAGGGCTGAAATATATTTTCACTCAGCCTAATCTAAATGCAAGACAATGAAGGTGGTTAGAGTTTTTGTCTCAATATGATTTTGATATTAGTTACATCAAAGGAAAAGAGAATAGAGTAGTAGATGCTCTAAGTCATAGGAAGCACATTTCTACTCTTATAACATTAAGAACTCAGTTTAAAGATGAGGTGAAAAGTGCCTCAGAATCTGATATATACTTTCAAAGAAGTAAAAGTAGCACTTCACGCAGTAACTAAAAGATGAAAGGTATAAAGGTTTTCATTTTGATAATGAAGGAATCTTACGTTATGAAAACAGAGTATACATACCTTTACTAAATGATTTGAGAAAGAAATTATTAGTTGAATTTCATAATTCACCTTTTTTGGACACCCGGGTATTACTAAAATGCTTGCTGATCTAAAACAACAATACTTCTAGAAAGGAATGAAAAAGGATGTTATTAATTTTGTGACTCATTGTCTAGAATGTCAGCGGGTTAAGGCAGAACACATGCACCCTGCTGGTTTATTATATCCCCATAGCATACCGCAGTATAAATGGCAAGTAATAAGCATGGACTTTGTACAAGGGCTACCTATGTCGAGAAATAAACATGATGTTATCTTGGTAGTTGTAGAAAAACTAACAAAGGTAGCTCATTTCATCACTGGAAATCTAAAGGATGATTCTCCTGTGTTAGCTAAAATATTTGTGCATGAAATTTTCAGGTTACATGGAGTACCAGAATTGATTATATCTGACAGGGATCCTAGAATGACATCAAGATTTTGGCAAATGCTTAATGCAGATCTCTTGGAACTAAACTAAACTTCAGTTCTACATATCATCCAGAAACGGATGGACAAACTGAGAGGGTAAATCAGGTGTTGGAAGATATGTTACGAATGTATTGCATGGACCAAAAGTACAAGTGGGAAGAGTATCTCCCATTAGTTGAATTTGCATACAACAACACATATCACTCTTCCCTTAAAATGGCACCTTTCGAGGCACTTTATGGAAGAAAGTGCAGAACCCCTGTTAGTTGGGATAGTATTGAGGATAGAGTGGTAATTGGACCAAAATCCTCATTGAAATGGAACAACAAGTTAAAATGATTCGTGAACGATTGAAAGAAGCAACAGATAGGCAGAAGAGCTATGCTAATCTAAAGCGGGTTGATCAAAAATTTGAACTTGGTGAAAAGGTTTTTCTTCGTGTTAAACCAAGAAAGAGCTCTATAACTTTTGGCAAGGCTGCCAAGTTATCACCTCATTATGTGGGACCTTTCGAAATTGTTGAAGTAATCAATCCTGTAGCTTACCGATTAGCATTACCACCTACTTTGTCTCGCATGCATGATGTTTTCCATATTTCTTTGCTTAAGAAATACGTTTCAGACTTGTCACATGTTTTAAATTGGAATTCCTTGTAGGTCCAAGACCTAGGAATAATCGTGGTTAAACCCACATGAGTGCTGGAAACTCGCCAATTGCATTTGAGAAATCATGAAATACAACAATGTAAGGTCCAATGGGACCAGTTTAATGAAGAAAGTGCAACTTGGGAAAATCTGGAAGAGATGAAAATTGCTTTTCCCTTTCTTTTTTAATAGAATGGAATCATTGACACTAATATATATATATAATATATATATATTATGAATTTACCTTTTTCATGTCTTTATGTAAGCCAACTTTGGGGAAAACATTATTCAGGTTGAATAAATTGTACCATGATATTGATTTCTAGAATTATTCAAGTTGGAAATAGTAATTTGTTTTGTGAACCAATGAATTGATTGACCTGAAGGTAAATCAAAGGATGTAATCATCGGGACGATGAATCTTTTAGGAGGGAAGCATGTAACACCCTGAACTGTTGTTACTTTCTCCAGAGCATTCAAGTATTGATAAATGATTTCTTCTGTATAAGGACATGTTCCTTTGGTTTTGGGAAGTCATGCTTGATATGGATTGTATCCTCTCTGCTCTTGAAGATCTTTGATTGAACCGGAATATGATTGGACGCTTTCATTTCTTTCATTCTTGCACTTAAGTTCAACCTGATTTCTGGATGAATTGTGGATTTATCCACCTTTATGACTCAGCCTTGGATCAGTTGCATTGATCCAAGGAATGTTTTAAGTTTATTCAGGATGAAAATTTTTATTGACTTTACGAAACTTTCAAAGTATGACTGAGCTTTGAATGATCAAACCCAGAGGTTAACTCAAGCTGATCATGGTAAATGGAATTTGGTTCCAGATATCATAACATCAAGAAAGGCCTGGACCTTAAGCCAGGTAAGATGTTTATGTTTATATCTTAAGCTTAATTTATTGATGCCAAATGGAATCCTTTACAGGAATGTTTTATCCTGTATGGACTCTAACACTGATTGGTCCTATTTTGGGGACCTAGACTAGATTCGTTAAGGTTAATAGTCTTAACCTAAACTAAAACCTTATGGTTAAAAGAATTGCTAATCTAACCTAGCCCTAAACTATGAGCTTAATACTCAAGGGTTAACTACACCTAGCGCTATGGAAATGAGACTAATGTCATACCCTATGATCTAACCTAAGTCTCTAACCTACCTTAACTAATTCTAGGAAGGGGGACCTAAGAAGGGTCATGAGTCATGGGCGGTGGTTTCCATGGCATTTAAGAGGGGGATAAGGTTGAAGGACTTGGAATGCTGTCAGGTTTGGTGGAGGATAAAAACTGCTAATATAACCTGACGTGGCAGTATCTCCAAGGATGGGAATGTTTGTTTGTTTTGTTGTGGCGATCACCAACTTTGGTAGTTAGTGGAAATGGAAAATAGGTGGGAGAATGGAAGTAAATGCAATTAATGAGCTTTGGTTCCCGAGCGCTGATTGCTTGGGAAGGCATGCAAGTGGAATTTTGTTTGGTTGTTTTGTTTTCCATGCATTCCGTTTTCACTCTGCTTGAGCACTGGTTCTTCGAACCAGCCATCTACTCTTCATTGCATGGAAACTTTGAGAGTTTCTAGCTTACTTCTCTATCGGGGAAAATATATAAGGCATGGAGGTAACAATATATTGTTGTTTAATCTTTCGTGGAAGAAGAAGAGAAGGTGCGAGCACATTCAGAGGTCTTCTTCAAATTTTTAAGCGACACTATCAGGCATGATAGGCCCTAACTTTTAAAAATCTTGCTTTCTTTTAAATTATTTCATTAGAACAAATTTGTTTAGATGATTTTATACAGATGGCACGGCTGGTAAAGAATGTATTGGTTTTCTTCTTTTCTTGTTGATTTGGGAATCCCTGATTTTACGTAGACCCTGATGAATCTGCTTCTTTTATCTTCTCGCCTTGTTGTGAATACTATATGGGTATCAACTTCTGTAGACGTGTTTTATGTCTCTTTGTCGATCGAGGTATTGAGTTTCCAAACCGGTACCGTGATGACATCGTGCTTGATGATTTCATGTTTGAAGATACCACGGAATGAACTGTTGTGTCAAATTTGGTTGGTTTATTTGATTGTTGCTTAGTTGTATGAGCTCTACTATTACTTGACAGCTTCAGGAAAATATATAGTTGGATTTGTGGTGAAACTGTTAGTTCCTTCTATAAGCTCGACTGGTTCAGTCGCACGAGTAGGAAATATGTTTGAATACTAAGCCTGTACCTTTATTAGATAAGGGTCTGAAGGTAAAGCTCGACTGGTTTAGTCGCATGAGTTGGAAATATGTTTGAATTCTAAGTCTGTTTCTTTATTTCAAAGAAGTATGAATTTTCCTAAGTATACAGAGTTTTGTGAGTATAAAAGTGTTTGATTAAACTGTTGTTTTTGTAAATTTTACATGAACAAAAGAAGAGAAAATCTCTTTTGATAATCTCTGTATCCCCTGGAAATTTCGCAGGTTAATCCAGGACCCACCATAGTAAGAGTTAGTTAATAAGTGTGGTTGAGTTATGGTTGTGTATACCTGAAATGACTGTGAACTCCACTGTTAACGCCACCTTTTATAATGTCAGGAATTATTTTATTTAAGTAAAATAACGACTTCAACGTCATCAAGTTTATTTAAGTTCAAACAAATGCTTTTCTTGTCTGTAGTAGGAATTTGGGTTGAAATGATCCATACACCTCAGATTGATTTATTTTCAGTTAAAGCATGGATAATTACTATGGTATAGGTAGTTTGGATTTTGAGGCTTGATGAATCTACTGCATTTGGAATCCTGTTATTGACTCTGTACAGGAATTTCTAGTTTAATACCTTGAAATGATTTAACGACTTATCTATGCAATGGTAGAAATAATGTAGTTTGATCTACTAATAATAAATAGATAAAGGAAGATAATCGTAACTCTTAGACCTAATGGTACGAGAAAGGAAGAAATGTAGACTATTGCTTTTGAACAGAATGATGGTCTGAGATTAGATCATTTTTTTACATTTTATGTAAAGGAGACATTGTTGGCATTCGTTAAATGTATATTTGTAGATCGCAATGATCTATTGGAAAATCTTAAGGTGATTCTATTTGATTTGAGCACTTGAGTCTAAACGTACGTATCGCTTTACTTTCCCTCCTTTCTCCTGATAGGATTAGAGTATATGTATATTACTTCATGGAAGTTGTACAAACCTGATTTTGGGTAGGATAATGATCAGAATTTCTGCTCTCGTAGTCTAGGTAAAGGAAGACAATATTTACAAGTTTTGAAGTGCAAAGGTACTCTCTTTTTTCTCTCTCTCTTCGAAGTTATAAGTGTTCCCTTCTTTAGAATTTTCTATAAGAACTCTTCAGCATGGGCATGAGATGAATAGACTGTTAAATTCAGGTGGAGAGAGTGGTAAGTGTTGAATCTTAACATAAGTCTCCTTTTTAGCTATATTATTACCCTGTTTGAGTAATTCAGTTAGCTACTTGTAAAAGTAGTATTGTAGTATAAGTTGTATACTTATCAATGTTTATGAAATGAAACAAAAAGTATGGAGGAAATCCATCAGTTGAACTTGCTTGAGGCTATAATCTGTCTTTGCCTGAATTGTTTATATGCAAATCTGTTGGTTACATGCCTTGATAAGATTTCATTCCTTGAATAGAGTAATTATATTAGGATTGATACTGCTCTTGGTTTTTGGATGGCTAGGTATTTAAGATTCATTTTGTTTCTTCTTATTCTCTAATATAAGATGAATCATCCGAAAAGATTTAAGTTGAAATGGTAGCTATAATATGAGTTATGTTATAAAGTCATATTAGAATGGTAGAAAGATAATTAGCGTGATTCATGTTTATGGATTTGATGAAATGATTTCATTTAAATAGGTTGTTTAATGGAAACAATTGGTGGAATGCAATTGTTTTAAGAATTAGTGCTTATCATGCTCAGTTCACTGAACTGACCTGTGCTAGCAATTTTTGCAGATGGTCATCGTAAGTGGTAAAGGCATGCAGATCTGATATGATGCTCAGATTGTTTAATCTGATTTTTATGATGAATTATGACAGGATCTCTCTAATTGTACTATAAGAAGAAAGTTACTCTTTTGTTGATGTTTATTGTATTAAAATATGCCGTAGTGCATAAGTTGTAATTGTATAGGTTGAGATTAAATGAAATGGAGAAATGTTACCTACATGGCTGTGTTCTTATTTGTTGAATTGATCTTCTCACGTCTGAATGAATGAGAGTGCATTCTTATTATTATATGCCATGGGATCTAGATGGAATTCCTAAGTAAGCCTTGTAAAAATTATGTGACTGAATACTTCATGTTTGACTAGTAATTCTTATATATTATGAATAAGGCTAAATTGGAAATTAGACCACTACATTTTTAGGAAGTTGAGGTTAAACTATGCCCTGATATGTAGCTAAAACAGGAAGAGTATTCTATTACTCCCTAACAATGATCTAAGTCAAGGCAATGTAATTGATGGTTTTAAATCACCATGTCTTAATAGCAATAAGTCTAATATATTTTAGTCTTCGGAGTTGATATAAACCCTTACGGGTTTAGTTAGCTTCCTTATGAGAGAACATAGAGTTGTTGTCCTTTTATGAGGAATCAAGGATTATTAGGAACCGATGGACACCTTGACGAGGTCTCAAATCTTATTAAACTTCCTCTATGAAATTGAACTTAATTACGTAAGGCATCTCAAAGGTGTGGATCCCTGGGTTGGGGAAAAGGCTACCCAGTTAGGGGGTCCTATAATTCTAATTGAATTCAACTTAAGTAACTTCTTGAAGTTATGTAAATCTTATCGAGGAAGTATTGTAGGATGTTGACACATGTCAACTGCAGGGTTGTACCTTCGAGAGGATTAGGATCTTCTCGAGGATACAACAATGCAGTGACATATGGCAACACCCCTTTTACATTGATCGTTAAGATTTACACCAAATTTGTTTTAGATTTCCTTTGGGACTGTTTAGGACCATAGACAGGTTATGAGGCAGCCCTTTGGGACTCAGGGTACCTTGACACACGGGGTTAACAGTGGTTGATCCTATATGTCAGCTTACCCTAGTCTCCAAGGGCATCCTTATAACATGTGTATGATATTAACCCGTTCCGGAGTGAAAACTAGGGACAAGGGGACTGACAGAAGTCAGTATAAGATGATCTATATAACATCGGAGTGGGGTGAAGGATGTATTCCGGATTGACGAGTATGCCGTCAAGGAATATAAGACATGATTAGTATGTTTCAAATCTTTGGCCAAAGTATCGCAAGTGGCTGATTGCGTTGTCCTATGTCACCTAGTCTAAGGGACGTGATGCCGATGAATAATGGTAACAATTATTCAGATAGGTTCCTTGGACAGAGCATTCTGAAATCCCGGATTAGGGAAGAGAACCACAAGAGTGAAGTGTTCAGATGAAAACGCCAACTCTATGATACACATGAATAGATTGGTAGTTCACCGAGTCATGGAATGAATAGATCGGTGGTACACCGAGTCATTACAACTACATATGGTTATCTGTTATAAGAATGATTGTTATGATCTATGAGTTCTAAATTATGTATTTAGAACTAGAAAACAAAAATAAAAATCTTGTTCTAATGTACTAAAATGAGGATGTTACACATCATCCCTAGTGTTCTTTTTCTCTAGGTCAAACTTCGATATAAAAGGCTTGCAATAATTCAATCAATCCCATAGAAGATTTTTGTAATGATTTATCCTTTTATTTTTTACCTGAAAAACCCCTCTAACTTGTTTGACAATGAGTTCCACATCTCCTCATGCACAATGGTCCACAATTCCCATTTCTCTTACCATTGCCAAACCTAAAAGAAGAGATTCATATTCTGTTGTATTATTTGTATTTTCAAAATGAAGCTTTTAAGAGAAAGGATAAGATTTCTTTTCTAGATAAAAATGAACCACACCGCTCCAGTAACCGGATGAAGAGCAATTCCATCAAATTTTAAAATCTAAACACCATTAGGATTATCAATCACACCCTTGGGAGCATTAATCACATCTTCATACATGATCATATAATTACCATGACCAATGTCATCATAGAGAATTTATGATTTCAGGTCATCATGCCTTTCTCACAATATACTTAGTTTTTCTTTTAGGTAATAGCTTCTTCATCTTTCCATTAACCAGGATGAGAGCATGTGACCAATTCATTTGAATTTCTCCTCCCACTTCTTTACAAAAATTCCTACTCAACAACATACCATAGGATGGAGGGATGTCTACTACCAAAATGGTAGCTTTGACTCTTTTCTTTGGGAAAGCAACAAAAGCTACTTGTGCATCCTTGATCCTCCCAACAAGTGGCACCTCTTTTATTTACAAAGAACAACATGAGACAAATTTTTGTGTCAATGTGAGGCCTATAGAATGAGTGAATTTGGCCTCGAATCACATTTTTTGATGCTCCTAAGTCTAAGACAATTTCTAAGCCTATGACCAGCTATAAGCAATGTGACATAAAATGGTGTTCAATATTTTCAGTTGTAGAAGGTGCTAAGGCCATCAAATTTTGCTAAGGTGAATAGGTAGGGGTAGGAAACATGCCTTTGGAAGTGGTAGATGGTGAGTCATTTTTGGATTTGAAAAAATTGACTACCTGGGAAAAGGAATCAAGGTGGTTTTGATAGAAATCAGCTTCAAAAATTTGAATCTTGGTTTTCTTGATATGATCAATTATGTCAAAAGATCCTGAGGTTGGTGGGGCATCTACAATGGGGGCTCTAGGCCTATCAGCTTTGACACTTGAGGTTGTATAGACATATAAGTTGAATCTACATTAGATTTAGGTGTATAAGAGGAAGAATTTGTAGTGCTTACCTTTTGAGTAGAAGTGGTAGGGATAGGAGCTCCTCTTCTTGCAACAACCGAATAGTTATCTAAGCACTTCCTCGACTTCTTTATGGGTTCGACAACTTATTTCTTCTTGTTCATTTGTTCTCTAGTCATGACAACATATGATTCACTATTCATGTCTGCCACTACTTCATCATAATCATCCTCATCATCATCAAATCCTTCAGTGGTGAGGAAATTAACTTGATAATCATTTGCTTCCTCTTGCACTTCATATGTTTCATCCTCGATTCCTCATATTCTTCAACTTCTACTTCATCTTCTAGGTTCTTGAACTTCACATGTTGCATTGAATGGAACTTTGAGAGGTGGTCCTTGAATTTTTAGTTTAGGTTGAGTAGGAGGAAAATGATTTTGAGGCTGAAAATTCTTCCTCGAGATATCTTTATAAGGGTACTTGAGCTAATTTATTTTTATGGAAATGATGTCATTTTCCAAATTTCGGACTAAATTGATCAAAATTGGTTCCTGAAGAAGAAGAAGCCTTACCTTTAGGTGGTTATTATTTCAATTTCTAAAACATTGTCAGATCATCCTCAACACTTATGGCCAAGCATTGATCAACATCCAAAGTAGCAAGATTAGCCCTTCTCAATACATAGCTTACTGGTAATTGAGCATTTAGGAAGAAACATTTCTGAATTTGATCCATTGTGTGATCTAGAGGAATTTTAGGAAATTGGGAGTTCCTAAAATATCCCTAAACCATGACAGATTAATAAATATTTCATATATATTTTCATCAATACCGTAACATGAAACAAAACTCCGTATGCTCAAAGATGTAATCAAGCTAATGTGTGGTCAACATCTAGACCCGCAAGGTCAATTAACCAATGTGGCAATGATAAGTGAAAAAATCTATGATCCGGAAATCATCCAGAAGTAGTATCAATATGTAGAGCCTTAGAAAGGTAAAGTCATTTTATTCCCATTAAATTAAAGGTATACACTTCCCCTTTAAACAATGCATATGGAATTAATTAGATCCCCATCCTATGCACTAAACAAAGGAGAAGGCCACATGGAGTAAAATGACAAAGTAGCAAAATTAAGCAAAGGATTTAGTGAGAAGACCGGTAAATGTTTAAGACACATAAAGTGGCACTTATAAATTATGTGGTGGGAAGTTAAAAATAGGTTTTATGGGCTCATCTTGTTCAAATTAAGATTTCAGCTCCCCCGCCTTTTGTGGGCATCTAGAAATGCTTTTGCATGTCTTCTGGTTCTGTCCCAAAGCTCAAATTGCCTAGAACTGGATCCATTCTTTTTTTTCCCTCACGACCCCACTATTTCACTTGGCAACATATCCTTTTGGGAGATAATACCAAACTTATTCCTATATTCATCCAAATTTGTCTTGTTTTCGAGAGGGGATATTCTATTTTGGATATGGAAAGAAAGAAATGCTTTTGTTTTTGCTAATTTTGATGTTGATCAATATTTTCTCGATTTATAATAAATCTATAGTGATCTCCAATGTAATTCTACATATTCAAGTTCAAGAAACCAAGGTGTTGTTGGAGGTGGACCACCTCTAGACCACTGCTGCGCCACCGGGGAAGCCCCATGTAACATTGCTCGAGTGCCTCCATCTCCCACTAGGTGCTCCTCACCTTTAGCTCATGGTGCTCAATGTATCCGATCTCGGCGACATGCTTTCATTCACACCCGTCACTCTCCGTGGTCGCATCATATCGATTTAATCTACCTTGAGAAGCAGACTTTGAAATCGATCAGAAATTTTTAAAAAAAATCTTTACACGAAAGATCTTTGTAGCTTGAAAATTCTCCAAGTCTCAAAGTCCAAAAATTCAAACTTCAGACTTCGGGATTTTCCTTTTGGGGTTTAATTGACTTAAATTTGAAATTGTGTTTTTCAAGTTCTGAAGTCTAAAACCTCGAAAGTCCAAAATTTTGGACTTTTGGGCTTTCGTGTTTGGAACTCTAGGTCATGATTTTTAGGAAAATTCCCTTTGGAGTTCGAAGTCCAAAACCCTAAAAGTCCAAAATTTTGGACTTTCAGGATTTTGGGTTTTGGAATTCTAAGTCGCACTTTTTGGAAAATTTCTTTTGGACTTCCGAATCTAAAATTTTCAAAGTCCAAAATTTGGGACTTTGGGCTTTCGAGTTTTAGAACTCTCCGATCATTTTTGAGTTAATTTCTTTCAGACTTCCAAATTCCAAAAGTATGAAAGTCCAAAATTTTAGACTTTTAGGCTTTCGGGTTTCAAAACTCTTCCATGCCATTCCACGATTTTCATCCTTGATCTCCGAAGTCCGAAACCCCAAAATTCCAAAATTTTGGAATTTCAAGGCTTTCAACTTTCTGACTTTTCGGATCTCTGTGCATTTAATCCTTACCTACTTCCATACGGATTGGAATTTTTCCATTAATATCAGGTTTTTTCTATTTAAATCACATTTTCACCTGTCATTTTCACCTGACACTTTTCTCTGATGACCTAATTTTTACTGTATCTTGTACTTTTCAATGTCATTCTCAAGGTATTTTTATTTTGGTCTTTTTCTTTTGGTTTAAGATCTTTTGTTTTGTTTTCTCCTTGTTCATTTCTTTTGTTCCTCCTCTGCATACCTTGGAAAATGACAAACTCATTGCCCACCATGTTTTCACGATTTGAGTTTTTATAGGCATTCAGAGTTTTACAAAGATCCTCTCAAGTTCTTCAATTCTTCATCTCAAAGACCTCTTTTTTTCGTAGTTTGGAGATTGATGTTTTCAGAGAACTCTCTTTTTGGAATTCGGAGCTTTGGTTGTTTGGAGTCTCTCTTTTGGGAATTGTGCCATTTAGACTTTGGAGTTCTCTTTTTTAGGATTTCAGAAGTCCCTACTTCAGAGTTCTCTTTTTGGGATTTCAGACTTCTCCACTTTGGGTTTCTAATTTTTGGGTTTTGGATGTTAAAGATTTTCAAGTTTTCATACTTTCTTTTCTCGCATTTCAGAACTTATAATTTGATGTCTACTTCCACATCCAAGGGAAAGGAAAAAATGAAATATTTGTTCCTCAGGGTTTCCCCTCACTCTTTCTTATCTTCCGACCTAGAAACATAGGGGACACCGACCTCAAACAAATTGATTTTCCTGACTTCTTGACAAGGGTGAAGGCCCCAAATAAGAAACCCTGGATGAAATCCATATATGACAATGGGCTTGTTCTTGCTGCTCATTTTCCATGTCCAAGCATTTCCCAAAAAAAAATTTGGCTGCAACAACCCACTACGATGAAGAATCTATGACAGTTAAAGATGTCGATGGAAAATTTGTGATCCGCTTGGACCCAGATTTCTTTGAAGATTTTCTCAAAATACCGATGTTGAATATTATGCCACAATTTCACCAGAGTTAGCGGTGGAACATTGGGACAAAGAAGTGTAATTGTGCACGAAGGTCATGTTGAAAATTTATCTGGCCAAGAGTTTTTCCAAATTACCAAAGACCATGTATCGGTCAGAATTCATTCAGGAGGTCAATGAAATCATTGTGCTATAGAAAATGGTATTAGGTCTTCCTCTACGAAGGAATTCCAGGAGTGGATGTTCTTATATATCACTACCATAAAAAAGAATAAGGAATTTATCAGATGGGGGGAGCATATCAAGTAGCTCCATTTGCTATCAGTTGAGTAGAGTGCATTCTTCAAAGAGTTTCTATATGACATCTTTCTTGGTTTACGCCATATTTTCTATATGATATTTCACTGGTTTGAATACCAAGGGTATTCAAAGCACCTCTCAAATCTATGATTTCTATCCTCAACTCACATTGGACAAGGGAAGCAAACACTTCCGCAGGATCAATGATGCCTTCTTTGCTGTTATTCTCTACCATTTCGATAAGGAGCTGTATAATCAGAGGATTTCGATGAAGCCTTCAAGGAAGTGCATGAGTGGGGAGCTATCTACCTTTAGTTCCCCACATTTACTTACATTCGGATTCCTGGCTTTGTAGGTGCTCCCAAAGAAGCTACCAAGATGTCCCACCGATAAATGTGTTCTACTAGAATTGGTTTGACAACTGTTGGACTACCATAAGATCCAGAACAAATGAAACAAAGTGGGAGTTAAATTCCCTATTTCAATTGGTAGATACACTTGCCCAAATATTTACAAGGCTAAGAATGTGGATGTAGAAATGGTAGAGGTAACCTTGTGGACTTTCCATCCACAAACTAATTTTGACTATTGGGGTAAATTCATGGAATAGGTCACCCAGCCTCCCATGTGCCCAGCTTGGAAGATATCTGGATCCATTGTTGGGATGAATTCATCATCCAAAAGAGATACTATGAAAGGCTAACTTTGGATGAGGTTTAGAAATTTGGAATAGTTGACATCCCAAAGGACATGCAGTAATGATGATGAGTTTTGGATGAAGTGTATAAAAATAATAATATTTCCAATCAACCATTGTCATGGATTGATTGCTATGTGGAATAATGTTGCATCACAAAGGAGAGGATGGGACCCATTATGCACAGAGAACTTACATTTGGTTGGTTACCTTGGGAATCTCACCTAAGGGGCTAGAGAAACCTACAAATACATAAGCCCCATCAACCATGAGCCAATAAACACCCACAAAAGGGAAAAGGTCAACCCAAAAGGTCCATACAGTCCCAAATAAGATTTCATTTGTTTTTGGTAGCTCATCTCTCTCTAAGGCTCTTGTTTCCAAAGCCATGTCTCCTGCAGCACCCATGACAAAAATAGTTGAAGTTAGTGATTCTCCAAGTGTCCCACAAGACCCATCATTTCCTTTTTCTCTTCCATTGTCACTTCCTACATCAGTTCCTTCCACTTCTTCAATCATTTCTTCTTTCCCATCTCCTTCCATGGCCCAAGTATTCTCATCCCTTCCAGTTCTCTTAGCTGGAGAAACTATTGGGTCACCCATTTCTTCTTCACTTCCCTTAACACTTCCATTTCCTTCCATCTCATCTCCTAACATCATTGTATCAACTCCTATGGCCGTCCTCACATCCACCCCATCCATTACTACCACTACCATTCAAATGCCAACTAATGTTTTCGTAATCTTTTGTGACTAATGTTTAAGTATCGAATCAACTATTCTATCTTCATCAACATCATCATTCCAGAATGGTTGTTTCAAAAGACTCCAAAGAAAAAGAATAAAGTTCCTCTAGGGGATGTAATAGATCTGAGCATATTGGAGCATACACCAAAGAGATAGGCCAAGAGGCCAACACTGTTTCAAGCCTAACTAAAGTGAATCCATCTGGGGAATGCATTGTAGAGGTTGCCACTCCCATTGAGGGAAAAACTAAGGAAACAATTACAGCTGTAGATTATCGATTTCTAGATTCTCACTGGGAAAATCCACTCACGAAGGAGAAAAACAAGATGTACACACTGCTCTTGGAAATCTACTAGAAAAATATGATAAGGATAAAGATTCTAAGGATGAGCTTAAGGCCAAGGTCGAACAACTCACTACATTGCTACAAAAATTAACAAAGCCAACTCCATCTACTAAAGTCTCAACTACTACAGCTATGATAGTTTCATCTACCATTGATGATATTTATTATCATGAGATCAAGAAGATAGGCCAGAAAGGGAGATCGGTAGATGGATGGATGGAACGATATATTATAGGAAGCTAATCCTTTGATTAAATAAGTTGTTGAGATATACAATGATTTACAGGTTGGAAAAACTACTATTTACAAAATGGATGAAGCTTTTTGGAGGAAAATAACAACTGAATTTGAATTTGGCAACATGGAGTGAGATCAAAGAGGAAGATTCAGATCTACTCCTCAGGAGGATGTAATCAATGATGTTGCAAATTTGTTCGAATATCAAAAGGCCATGGAATTCTGGTGTCAGGTGCTACAAGATTTAATTAAGAATTTGGATGATAAACGAGTGGAAATTATAGATGCTTTGAATGACATATCAGAGTAATTTGATATTTTTAATTGTAAATTATTCAACAAAAACATCGATGCTCTTCTAGAGGATCGATCAAGAATAATTTCAAAGATTTGGTGAAGTGTGACGATGAGGTTACCAAAATTTTGGTAGTGAATCTATTGACAAGTTGGTTTTATGCCAAAATTTCACAGGAAGATTGAAGAAAGTTTTGAGTAAACTTAGAAGAGTTCTAGCTAAGATCATGAGGGAAATTGAGACAATATATGTAGTGAATCACTATGCATGTGGGCTAGGGGATGAGGAAATTCAAGGAATCATTAAATGCTTCATTGAGTATAAACATTGAATGATTGTGTGGGAGGAAACACATAAAAACCTATAGATGAAGAAGGCGTTGCAGAACTAGGCCAAAGCTAAGTGACCATGAAAGGACAGATCCAATCTCTAGATTGGGCCTAAAGTGAAGGGTTGACTGAGTCAAACCCTTGCAAAAAAATTGCTATTTTCATGGGAGCATGTTCCCTTGAATTAATGACATTTCTATTTTTAGTAAAATGTTAGTTAAAGGCCCAACTGTAATGGCTCAGCCTAAAGAACTTATAAATAGTTAGGTGTATGAAGTCATATGAGAGATAGATAGATCATATTTTGGTGAAGTTGCTCTTCAAGCTTGGAAGAGTGCTTCAGAGATTTAAAACCTTTTAATTATATTCAAAGAGATATCTTTCCTGAAGAACCTGATTTATTACGTTAAATGGTTGATTGGTATATGTTTTGAGAATGTATGATTCCTTAGTATAGATTATTAGATTGCCTTTATTTCAGATTATCTTGTTTCATGTTATGGAAAAGTGATATAACCATCTTTTATGTCAGTTGTGGAAAAAGTGTTTTCCTTATGTTATTAAAATTTATATTATTGTTAGCCATAATTAGTGAAATGAATGTTTGACATGTGCATGTGTTTTATCCTCGTGGTTAGTTAATTGTGTGTTCAATCAAATTTGATCTCTCTATTCTATATGATTCAAGTTTTAACAAAGGAACGTATGCTTTTGGTTTGTGGTATTTTGTATCCTTTCTAAGTTGCAATAGGTGAAGGTGATTAACGGTGCAAGCATCCTACTCACATTAACCCTTCCTAAGATTAAAATATTCCTTTATTTGGTGCATCACCATCCCTAGTATAGTTTCCTTTTTTCATAAATATTTCCCTAAAACCGTGACAATGTTATCATAGGACTAGATAGCCATTTTATGAAACTAGGAGTAGTAAAACACTTAGTTTAGGAAGAGGAAGTTGGCCTTCTCTGGAGGTTCACCTCAAGTCAAGTCTCATAGCTTGAGAGGTGATCCCATGTGTCCCAATCACACCAAATGATCTGATTATAGTTTTTCCATTCAGGGGTATAGTGATTTGGCGACAACAATTTTTGGCATGCCTAGTGGGACAAAGTTGATACTTCTCTTCTCATTTTGACAAATCAAAGTACCTCTCTTCTCATTTTAAGTTACGTGAAGAATTTAGATGAGAGATTCTTAAAATCAATGAATTTATTAGGATATAAAACTTTCCTTGTCTCCTCCAAAGAGAAGAAGCATAGGTGTTTCAACTCCACCAGCTGCAACTTTATCTCATAGGGGTCATTCAACTCCTCCATATGGAAGGTTTCCTCCACCAAAGAACAATCAACCTCTTTGTTGGCTCAACGTGACCCTATACCAGTTGCAACACTCAAAATTTTACCCTTTTACATAGGGGAAACTCATGTTACTCCAAAGAGAACACATTCTTGATATAACTAGCATTTCCACAAAGACATAACATCATAGAGGATATGTTTGTTATCAGACTTCCGCCACTTCCTTCAAGGGAAAATAAATTCAATGGTTTCGAGGGTTACGCATTGGCAGTATAACCACTTGGGACGAGTTAGGAGAGAAGATTTGTAAACATTTTTAATACAAGAGTGATCACCTATCACTCTTAGAACAACTCGCTACCATAAAGAGAGATCCCAAAGATTACATGATGTTATAGATATTGGTGTATGACAAACAGGAGTATCGAGATAACTCTAAAGATCCATGATGCTATAGATATTTGTGTATGATAGAAAAGAGTGTCGATAACTCTATATATCCATGATGCTATAGATATTGGTGTAGGACAAATAGGAGTATCGAGATAACTCTAAAGGTAAGAACGAGCATAAGATTTAGGATCACACTCAACCACACTATGATCAAAATGAAGGGTGTTTTGAAGGAGGTCGTGGTAGAGGTTGAGAATACTATGGGGGATTTAGAGGATGAGGCCATGGTGGTGGACAAGGTGATTTTCCTCAAGAAATATGTTATACATGTAGATATCCCGACCATTACATGCGTGAATGTCCTCGAGAACATGACATGTTCTTTCTGTGGAAAGAATCATAGTTATGAGGAATGCCCAGAATTATATGAGCATTTTAGTAAGAATAATAAATAAGAAAATAAAGGCACATGGATGGTTAAGATATAACACATTGTGGAAAATTAGTGGATACCAAGTTAGAACCAGAATCCAAGGCATTGCCAGTAAAGATCACTACCTACGTTGAAGCAAAGACGCGCTAAAGAAGAGTTACATTAGAATCCTACCATCACTAAGGAGGAATTTCTACATGCACGGTACCCAGATCCTATCCATCGAAGGAGGTTTATCCGGAAACCATGGAGGTAGTCGTAAATCTTTAGGGTGAATTACAATGTTTAAAGGAGAAATCGTGGAAGATGGAGCAAAAGAAAGCAAATGATGTGGTCCAATCTAATATGGATGACTTGAAAGAGGTGTGAAAGATGTTTCGCTAGGAGAATATTATGGAATTGGTTAAAGGAAAACACTTCATGCGTAAGTATTGAGACTAGGAAATAGATATTGCATACAAACCTTCCCCTCATATCTTAGACTATGACAAGGATATCACTCGAATGTTTTTTGGATGGGTGGCTTTTGAGTAATATATTGATTGATACAAGCAAGGAAGTCAATGTTCTTACTTTATATGCATGGGTACAAATGGGGAGACCTCCATTATAGCCATCTTCGAATGTACTATTCATGGCTAACTTGACTAAGGTCACTACCATCGAGTTTTGAAAGATGAATCCATTACCATACAGGGCCAAGTTCACTAGGGATTTTGAGGTTTTAGCATTTTGCAGAGGCGGATAGCTTCCCATCTCTACTTGGCTATCCTTAGTACTATGCAAATAATTTTGATATTTGGTTTAATAAGGGTTATATTATTTTTTAAAACTAGGAGGAAAGAGTTATTATCCCTTTAATAGATGGTAAGTCTACACCCTATGTTAAGCCTTTGAGTGAGGAAGATCTGAATAGGATCTATGTACACACCATTCAGGACCCAGAGGTACTTGAGCCATCTAAAGAAGGAATCCTTCAAAGTGGGAAGATACACGATCTATTAGTGATACTCTAAGCATTTCTTATGATAATTGGGCTTATAGTACTTATGAGTTGGTAGGGCACGAAGTAAAGAGAACATTTGTGTGAGATAAAGACCACATTGTATCAGGAGAATAAGTAACAACTTGGTACCTTGTTACACTGGAGAAGGAGATCCTACAGTGTTTCTATGCACCATGGAGGAATAGTGGATAGACCAGTTGAAGAGATATAATATGCTATCATATACCCTACGTGGGATAGCAACACGTTGGTGGGTGGTTCACAAGGATAATCTTGTAGGATGGAATGAAATTAGGATTTCTCTTTCCACTAGGTTCTTCAGGAGCAATGAACCTACTCAAATATGCACTTATCATGGTAATCAACCTGTTCAGCACCACATTCAAGCAAAGGTGAGAGACTCGAACATAGGGGCAAGAAGATTTACCACCTTTTCTCTGAGTGCATAAATTTTATTCCACCTTATAAGGTTGCACGTGTGCTTGGTATGTGTATGAAAAACTCTATAGACCTCGGAAATTGGCAGGATTTAATTGCAAGAATGACCCAAACATTTGAATTTTTCTCTACTAAACCTCTGGTAGAAAAGGCATTAAAGGTTATAAAGCACTTAACTATGGGAGATAGTGCAAGGAAAAATAACTCATCCAGAGTTATTTGATGAAAAAGACTCAGAACACACTTTTCTTAAGAAACAAAGATAGATGCCACACTACTTAAGTATGCTTTCCTTGAGAAGGAAAAAGGAAATATGGTCTACTTAGTGGATGAAGAAGAAGTAGAAAATTTGGATGTAGAACATTCAATGGTAGGTGTGAGGTTTTAGACAGTGTAGATAAGACCACGCATGCCTATCATGAACCTATAAAAACAAATAAAATGAATATTGGATTAGATTTTGAGCCTAAGGAGGCCATAATTGGGGACTATTGTTCGACTCACGAAGTTGCAAAAATCATTGAGTTACTATGAGATTATTAGGACTTATTCCCTTAGGGATACCATGAGCTCAAACACATATATGAATCATTAGGATAAATGAAGATAAATCTTAAGTAAGGTGTGCCCCCGGTCAGAAAGAGACCCTACAGGATGAACCCCAACTTGCACAAAAAGGTCAAAGAAGAAATTGACAAAATGTTGAAATCTAGAATCATCAAGCCCCGAACAAGTCAGAATGGGTTAGCCCAATGGTGATTAGTATCAAGAAGGATGGTCAGATTAGGATCTATGTGGACTACAAGTGAGTTGAATGCTACATGTGTGACTGATCCCTTTCCTATGCCATTCACCAAGGAAATACTAGAAGGCATTGTAGGGTGTGAAATATATTCGTTTCATGATGGATCCTCTCTTGGTATCATCGGGTTAGGATTTCACAGAGGATCAGAAAAAATAACTTTTACAACTGAATGGGGAAATTTTTCCTATATTGTGATGCCTTTTGGTTTGAAAAACACACCTGCTATATTTTCACGCATAGTTGTTCAAGCGTTCAAATATTTTATTCACAACTTCTTGTAGGTTTATTTAGATGATTGGATGGTGTATGGACTTGTTAAGGATCATTGTGACAATCTACACTTAATGTTTGAAAGATGTAGACATTTGATTATTTATTTGAACATCAAGAAGTGTGTATTTGCTACACCATTTAGAACACTATTAGGGCACATCATCTGCAAGGAAGGTTTGTTGGTTGATCTAGCTAAGGTTGTAGTCATTATCGTCCTGGAAGAGCCTACCAGTAAAAGTGAGGTGCGTGGATTCTTGGGTCACATTGGGTATTATAGAAAATTTATAAAGGGTTCTGCTAAGGTTTCCACACCCTTCGAGGAGTTACTGAAAGGAAAAGGGTCATTTTATCGAGAGAATCGCACAGCCGCGCATTCGAGACATTGAGGAGAAACTTACTACAATGCCTATTCTATGCTTTTGTTTATGGGACCAACCATTTCATGTACATGTGGATGCCTCTAGCATGGCCATTGGCATGGTATTGGATCATCTTGGAGAAGGTATTATAGATCATCCTATTTGCTTTGCTAGTAGAAAGTTGACTCCTACAGAGTAGAATTATACAACTACAAAGTGTAAATCTTTCTCGATGATCTATGCGCTACATAAATTCAGATAGTAGCTGCTAGTAACACCATTTGTATTTTATACCGATCAATTTGGCATTGATGTATTTGGTAAACAATCCCATTTGACAAGGGCACATATTCATATGGGTACTCTTGTTCTAAGAATTTGATTTCATAGTTTTGGTAAAACAGGAAAATTAATTCTAGACCAAAATATCTATCGAGAATAAGGTGAGAGAAGAAGTGCAAGAAATTGAAGATACCATTCCCGATTCATAGTTATATAGGTTACAATGTGCACCATTAGAATTAGAGGACATTTCTATATTTTTACATACAAGTATGGCACCGTGAAGGGATGAAATCCTTATAGAATAAATAACTTGCTATTCACGTGGCACCTTTTAAGTTGATTAGCAAAGTGACTGCATGCAAGTTAAGCGGGATGAAGTCTTATACCACGGTGTAAATTTGTAACATGACCACATATATATGTCATGGGGAGGCTCATGGTTGTATTGCAGGTGGGCACTATGCAAGTGATGACATTGAGCGTAAGATCCTACTACTGGATTATGGTGGGAGACCCTATATAAATATTGTAAGGCATATTACAAGGCTTGTGATCGTTGTCGACAAGCACCTTGGAAAACTAGGTCAAAAAGATGAAATTCTTCTAAGACCTATTACTAGGGCAGGCATAACCATTTGAAAAATTGGCTAAAGATTTTTGGTTCCTATTTCACCAAATTTGCACACAAGATGGATCATTCTATATCGTCACTTGCACAGACTATCTAACAAGGTGAGTAAGCACCACCTATAGAGGATTGTATACAATAGCTACAGTAGCTAGGTTTCTATGTGAAATATTATTACAAGGTATGGATTCTCGTTGAGTTTGACCAATGATAGGGGCACGCATTTTCAAAATGAGACAATCAAATTCTATTGGATGAGTTTATGATTGCACACCATAAGACTACACCATATCATCCTTAGGAAAATGGGACTACCGAGGCTTTCAACAAGATTTTGAGCTAGACATTGACAAAAATTTATGATGTTGGAAGAAATTATTGGGATGATAAAGTTTTGTAGTAATTTGGGCATATAGAACAACATACAAGTGATTAAACAAGGCCACACCTTTTCAATTTGTGTTTGGCATGTATGCGAGTTCTTCCTATGGAATTCAAAGTTACCTTCTTTACATGATAGGCACATTAGGGACAAAAAGATTGAGATAGGACAAATGGTGCTTCTTTATGATTCCAAGTTTCTATTCCATCTAGGTAAACTCAAATTACACTTGGTTGGGGCCGTATGTTATCACTCACATACTTGAAAGAGGTGATTACTAGTTAGAAATGCTTGATGGATTACGGTTACCCGATTACTTCAATGGGAGTATGCTAAAACCCTACTATAAATAATTCTTCTTGGTGTTTGTAATAAGGAAATATTACCATTTATATTAGGTTTTTAATTATGTATTCCCTTAATGTATTTCCTTCTTTGTCCTTATGTTTTTTCAATTTATTTGGTTTTTTGTGAAATAAGCATGTTTGCGTGCAAAAGTAATTACCATTTGCAGTATTTTTATGCGCAGATGACTACACATACCATTTAATAGCCTGTACATAGGTGTTATTCAAGTTTGAAGAGTTGGTGAACAAAAAATTACTTCCAAATAAGGACCTTAGATGGAGATGAATGAAGGAACAGTATAACGTGAGGTAAGTAGCGGTCATAGAGACTACCAAGAGAAGGCGCAGTGATGAGGTACTCAGTGCATGGAAGCGCACTGAAGAGAATCTTGTAGCCAGAAGGTAGGAAGGCATGCTAAAAGGTTATAGTTGAGGCGTGAAGATGTACCACATAGAAAAGGGTCAATTAATGAGGATTTTGGTAGGTGAAGGAGTAATAAATGCACTAAATTTTTCAAAATCTATATAAGGAAGGGATATGAGTTCATTTTTACTATTACAAATCACAAAAATTTGAATGAGCTAAGTGTAAATTGAGTTTAGTGAAACGTGTTAAGGTGCAGAGAGTGTGAAACCAAACATGGAGAGAAGATTTGTGTGTAGGAGAAGCTTATCTCCCCATTGGTGAAGGGTTTGAGTGAAGAATAGCATTGAAAAAGTTCTAGGGCACATGATTTCAACTAGGCCATGCAGATTCGAGCTAGGGTTTTGAACTTGCTTGTTACATGAAGGTGAAGGAAAACTTTTGCACACTATACAACAAAAAGTTGTGATTTACAAATGGTACCAAAGAAAGCACATGCCGTAGGAGCCAAAGGGAAGAAGAAAGTGGAAGCAGAGGTTGAAATTTCTCCCGAGAGAAATTTCTCAAAGATGCAATACCTAGAAGGTGTGATAGTGGGACAAGAATGGGATTCTCACATCCGAAAGTGCAAGATAAGTGATTACAACCACCACACATCAGATAACAAAAAGGAATTGGACATGCTATTGAGTACGAAGATGAACAAGCACACAACAGAGGACATGCTAGTATATGATGACACTGGAGAGAATTTGCTAAAGAAGATTGGATTTTACCAGTTGTATGAGCTCCCATATTTTGGAAAGTATGAACCTTTGTACTAGTGGTTGATGAGAAGGGTACATGAAGAATTTTTCTATTTTGTTGGACACAAGGTAAGGATTACAACCACTTTGATTTTGACTATAACAAGATTAAAGGGCACAAGAGTGGATCTAAATAGTGACTTGAAAGATAAAGTAGCCATCCTAGAAATGAAAAAGGATTTAGGGTATACCAAGGGTCCGCACGGAATGGATATCGACAAATTGAAGAAATATCCAGTGGTACAGGAAGCTGCACATCTAGTGACCAAATTGAATGATCAAGAGAGATGGTCCCAAGTGAATACAATATGGCTACACATTGCAAGGATAATGTCATAGGGAATAATTTACAACATATCAAGCTACATCATGGAAACTATCATTGAGGAAGTGTGCACAGGTGAGAAAATCAGCCAACGCTATCCTATTATCTCTTGTGTTTATGGAGATCGGAGTGACCAATGGGAGTACCACATAAAGAATAAGTCCCTTGTGGAAAGATTTGATAAGTACTTGTGTGAAGGTTCAATGAGTGGGCCATTCAAGTAGAGGGTAGAGATGTGGTATAAAAGGCTTTGTGTGGCATTCAAAGAGGAGTGGCGCATCCCCAAGGAGTTACCTTTGGTGGTGGACAAGGCAGTGTAGTTTTTGGTGTATTAGCACTTCTGCATCACGTAATTTTCAATGAAGGATGGGACTTGGAGCCCCTAGTGTAAACTATCATATGCCTTCACAACATGCTACTTCTAGGCATCAGTCCATCATTTCAATAATGTGCAATGCCTGAATTTTATTACAGACAAGGTAGACTATGACTACCACATGTTGCGTAAGACGTATGTATATCCAGTCGACTGCCTATATTGAAAGGATAATTTCAAACATGATAAGCATGAAGCCTGTGAGTTTGGATATTGAAGATAGTGGAGCAGCGCTTATATACCTTCAACTTAAGCCTAAGTTGGAGGGTAAACAATATGTGGAGAATGATTTCACGCTCCTGGGACTACCGAAGGGTAAGCATACAATGGAGAATGTACCAGCTCTAAATCCCACTAAACCTATAGAGGTAGATGATGAGGAGGAAGATCATGAAGAAATTAGCATCTTAGTACATAGAGTATGAAGGAAACCCTCGATTGCAGGGGTAGAATATGAGTGCGCAAGTACTCCAGCCCATGCATGGAAGAAGAAGGAGACAAATAATTGGAAGTAGGAGCAAACCTTGAAGAACACCTCTTTAACAGGTGTTCATACAGAAAAGAACTCAAGGCACTACTCCACAATCGTTACGAAGATCACAACTCTCTCCATAGAAGGAGACAACTGAGAAGAGAAAGAGATAATTGAAACTGAATGAGGAGGTGGAGGAGTTTGAAGAGAGTGTTCCTAGATCTCCAATACAACTAGAGGATGTGGAAGAGCCAAGGAAGAAGAAATAAAGTAAAGTGGAAGAAGAAGAGGTACGGAAGCTAGAAGAGACAAAAACATACTACTCATGACACCGAGGATCCAACTCCAAACCTCAGAACTTAGGTGCCTGAGGGGATGAGATCAAGGAGGGTAAGTGGAGAGTATGGTGCACCAGTTATGGGATATGAGGAGGACATGAGTAAAATTTTCTCCACGTGATTCCAGAATATAGTGGGCCTTAAGGACTTATACGGATGGGAGTTGATGGACCCTAACATGGCAACCACATACACGAGGAAATAATTTTCATAGTCCATGTAGTCTCACATGGACGAGCCCAATTTTTATGTGTGTGAAGATTCCTGTGTATCATGGAGGATGAGAAAGACATAATAGAACAGACATATAACCATCAAACCCATGGTTATGTCTAATGAATAAGTGAGTAATACCTTAGTAAAGGTGTCTACAAAGGTGGCATGCAGGAATGTAGATAAAGTTGCCACTATCAAAGCGCTAAGAGAAGAGATCAAGGCCAAAGATGTAGAGATCATACATTTGAAAGGAGAGAAGGACCTGGAGTAGAAGAATAATGGATTCCTTATCGGAATGGTAGAGGAGATCAGAGACCATGTCCTGAAAGTGAGACCACACTTGGAGTCCAAGGTACCTGAAAGGTTCCTTTTGGCTATGCACTATGTGCATACCTTAGTCAATTTGGTGCTTGAGGATGGACTAGTTCAGATGCTAGCACCAAAGTACCCCGAGTAGAAGAAGCAGTGAGAAAAGGCTTCAGTAGTGCAAAATATTTTATCATACGAGGCACTACTCCAAACCTTATGGGAGGAGCTAAATAAAGTAGACCAAGTGTTGAATATTTGTATAACTTCGGAGGTAGTCATAAGAATAAGGACCATGGTAGAGGACAATGAATTCTGAAGGAAATGAAGGATGAAACCTTGGGGCACACAGAGAGATTGGCATTAGTAAAGCAAAAGTGTGAGGCCCTTGTAGTGGCCCAGGAGCCCCATAAGAACAAAGTTGGATGAACTTGGGAAACTTATAGCACAGAAGATGGATCTTCTGGAAGGGAGAATGTATGCAATGTATAACATTATGTTAGTATTACAAAATGAAAAGGAAGAAATTTCCCAGGATGAGTTGGAGTCTATTGCAATAAATATTCTAGAAAAGGTAGAGGCTGCATTGAGTGAGTGACAAACATTAGAGGTAGAAATAAAAGAAGAATATCCAAAACTAATTCTTCCAGTTGAAGTAGAGGATGTTCAGAGAGTAAATAATTATTCTTTGTATAGTAATTCTTTACATTCATCCATTCCTTATTCTTTATTCATTTCATATTACAAGGAAACCATTTTTAGGGAGAAAATGTAGTTTAGTGTGGGGTAATGTTGAGTAGAAAAAGTGTGATACTTAGCAGAAGGCACACAGACATTCACACATGAGAATAGGGAAAATTCAAAGGCGTAAAAGGATAGGAAAGGAAATAAGCACGAAAGATAAGGACTGATTTGGGACTTAGCCATTTTCACATGTATGGGATATTTTTGGAGATAGTGTGCAAAGAACATAAATTGGATAAAGACTTGTGCGACATGCATAAACTATTTTTGGAAGAGAGCAGATACTAAGTGCTTTGCATGGGTTTAGGATAATAATATAATTGCTACTACTAGTTAACTAGAAGAGATCTATTGTTAGCACACTTACATGTGTGGCTATTATTGTAAAGGCACATGGCTATTTTTAGCATGTGACCTATTTTAGGAATTATGTAAGCGGTGATGAAGGTAAATTTCCCACCCTTACAAATATGTAGTGATCAACATAGAATAGAAGAAGTGTGTGAGAACTAGATATGAATTTTGTGAGATTATCTTGCCATATATGATTCGTGCATGATTTTATGGTATTACCTAGTGTAATAAGATTCTTTGTATTTATTGTGGTTAATGTAATGGAGTGTATTGGCTAAATTAAGGTATTAATCATGGGTATAATTTATTCTTGCGTGATTGAATTCATTATGGATATTATTTAAATCTATTACTCTTTAGATCTAGATTTGGACATGCTCAGACTATTATATTAATTATGGATCTGAATGCATTAAGTCTTCATCATGCTAACATCTTGCTTATGCAACCCTAAAGAGGGGCCTAGTACCTTTGTGCGCTTCTGTGAGTGATCACCTAGGATGCATTAGGTTAATTAATTATGCATAATATAAATTGATTATTTAATTAATGTTATTAATTAAATAATGTTGTTATATGGTTATATTATAAAACATATTATTGTTGTATTTTGTTATATGGTTTTATCAACCATATTTGGATCATTATTTTCACGCGGGTATAATTGTTATGTAGTTATAACAATTATGTGCTTCCGTATGTAATATTCGAAGCTATCTGTATTGGTTGTTGCATTTTTGCAACTCCTATTTTTTTTGTATTCTGCTTTATAATACCTATAAGTATTGCATCTCATTCTATTATACCCAATTGATTCAGATTAATACATTACACAAGCTTCGTCCCTGCGTTCTACAAGCCGAGTGATGTGCCGGTGCACTTGGGGTATTTCTTGTAAATTATAGGTTACATCATACCTCCACCCCCATCATCCAAACATTCCCTTTCCTCGACCTCATCATTTTCTATGCATAGGGAAGCAGACCTGAGGAAGATCTTGCTTGCTAGATGGGAGATTCTATACGCTGGAAAAGACTTGCCTAGTTCAGTGGCCGGATGATCGTAATCTTCCTGCCTTGGGCATGTTTTTCCGTTGCTTCTTGATTGTGACTTTTAAGTTTTTTGGGTGATCTCTTTTGTTTTTTTGTACTTTCCTAGGCTCAGCCTAGTTTGAATTTTGTTGTTCTAGGATTGGCCTAGTTTGTTCGTGGTTTTGGGACGTGCTCTCATACCACCGACTTTTTGTTGAAAAACAATATTCTATCTTATTGCATTAATATAATATAAGATCCTTTTTCATCAAATAAAAAATAGGCCGTATAAATCATTCACCACATAGAGATGGTATTTAAAATGGGGGCGCAATTTTAAATATTGTGACGGTAATTATGTTATTGTTTTTAATAGCTTAGTGTTATTTTCAAACCCTACATGTGAATCTAAAATGCCACAATTGTTAGGTAATTACAAACCAAATGTAACACATACCAAAAATAAGCCTTGCCATTATTCCACATAATGTGGGCTAGCTTATATAAAGGCTCATAGGAGTATGCCATATACAAGTATTTCAAAACAAAGCCATAGTGCTTAAAAGGGCAACTTTATATATCACTATTTTAGAAGGAGTTAGGCTCAAAACAAACCCACGTTGTAAAAGGGAAAATGCTCATAATTTCCCCATGCTCCTAGTGATATATTAATATTCCCAATATGGAGGAATGTTGACTCTGTTTTGATCTATAAGTCACATTAATGATTGGCGTCCATCTGGAGTTGCCATCGAGCATGCCTCTCATCCAAGGAATATTATTAAAGAAATATACTTTTATGATGATGAATATCAGCTCGATTCTACTTATCGGAACACTTAGAGTAGATTGTCTTCATATTTACGATTCGAGTAATATATTGGAACTTGATCACTTTTATTTACTTGGTTTAGATTCATGTGCAATCAACTAAGTATGTGATCATAAAGGGCGGAATCCCTATACCACTATGACATGGGTAGAATCCCTATAAAACTATCAATTTGGGTACTAAGACATATAGGTTTCCTACTATCTACATATATGTTAATTGTTTCATTATATTTTTTACTATTTTACATCTTTGAAGTGTAATGAATCGGTTCATATGAAGTCAGAGACGTAGGCAATTTTGAACTCCGTTATCAATCTTCTTTGCAGATTGTGTATGTGCTCTATTTACATTACATTTTTATAGGAAGTTGATAACATCTATGGAGTATAATATTACAGTATGCCTATAATGGTCTATGATAGTTAGAACATTTTCATCCATGTTTACGGATCAATAGGACAAGTGGTCATTAGGATTTAATTGACCAATTTATTAAATTTTTCCACAAACTTTCGCATGGGCTCATATGGTTCTTTCTTTATTTGATAAATTTGGGCAAGAAGAGCATGCACATCCACAACAGGTTTGAATCAATTTTCAAACTGATTTCTCATGGTAGTCCAAGTCAATGATATTACCAAGAGGGGAGATGATAGAACCACTCAACAACATTATATTGTAGTGTCTTCATAATAAATCTAATAGAAACATCTTCATGCTCTACTCGAAGCAATTCACATGCAATGATAAATCTAGCAATTTTTTCGTTTGGGTGCACCTTTCCATCACATCTAAATTTCGGGATATTTTTCCTATTTCCTTTGGGTAGATCATTCAATGGTTGAGGAAGAGCCGAGGCTCAACCCGTTGTCCCCAAGGAAGAGGTGTTGCCATTCTAGGAAAGATTATTTCGCAAAGGAAATGCAATTCTAGCTAACACTAAAGCATAGATGTTAGGGCTTGATTGTGTCTAAATATCAATGTTATCTAAAACCATAGCCTTAGTAGGAGGAGTGTTTGTCAGGGGATCTTATTCTTTTTTCCTTCTTTTTGGAGTTAGAGCGAAGCCTTGTTGTTCAAGTGGCGAAAATATGGATCTTTAATACCATGTGCTCTTTAGATTCGTTTATATCTTCTATCCGATAGTGTGTTAATGTTGTTGGTATAATACAAGTTGTTTTGGTGGGATGCACAAAACATGCCCCATGGTGGGCACCAAAAATTGTTGGTTCTTAGATTTGAATTTGATAACAAGAAACAATCAGGGGATAACGGTCCCTCCTCTTTATGGAAGAGGTTCCCTTATTGAACACACAACAAATAAGAAAATCTACTTATTTAAAAATGTACAAACTATCAATATTTCAATGAGGATTTTGATTCTTTAGATGTATTCATCTCATAAAATTTTCAATAAAAATATAGGAAAGTAGAAGAATTCATATTCAGAAAATGAAGAAAGCAACACTTTCAGACATATAGGTTGCATAATGATATCCTAATTATGCATGCAATAGTGAAAAGATTAAAATTATATACACTTTAATACAAGACATATATGCAATAGAAACTAAGTTCTAAGCAATAAATCAAATTAAGGACACAAATTTATATTCATATATATATAACAAAAAGAAAACAAAAATAGAAAGAACACAAGAAAAGATAGAACTTTTTTGTATTGATTGCCGATTCAGTACTCTTACATCAAAGACATCAAAATCCAACCACTTCAAATGACAAGAGGATACCCTTAAATAGACTCATGGGTGGTTACAAAAGAGCCTTGTTATTTTCCTTTTTTAATCAAAATATTAATATCTAATTAAGCATTATAACATCAAATTGTCTTTACTTCAATATTACATGACTAGAAAGGAAATAACCACCTTAACTAGATACATTAATCAAAATAAAAGATTAAGACTTGGGATTTGGAACATTTATACGGGTTATTGTCACACTCTTCACCTTAATAAATTGATTCTTGAACCTCTTCAATGCCTTAGCTATGCCTCAAGTTATAGTGGTATTTGCAATTGCATTAGTCCAAAGCTACCTAGGCATTTCTCCTTTTCCTTCCCAAATTCTACATTTTCTAGAAACTCCTTGTTGGCCTCGGTGATGTCTACTTGAAGTTGCATATTTCCCTCATTTTATCCTTCTACATAGTCTCTTGGTTAAACAAATTTCCTTTAATGAATGTTCTAAACATCTCTTGGACTATGAATATTTCACTTGAATTTTCTTTGAGGAGTTAGTAGTGAATATCTTGAAACGTAGATATAACACATGATATAAAAATTCACCATTTGCAATGTATTCCTGATTTCACTAATGACTTCCTCAAGGACCTTTATCTTCCAATCATTTTTAAAGACCCATTGTTTAGATAGGTTAAATTTTTCCTCATCGATACTTTATTTTCCCAAAGAACCTTCATATATATTTCACTTATCAATCGATATCTTGAATGCATTCACTCCACAATTTCAATTCTCTTTCTTAACCACTAAGTGTTGTAGTAAAATTCAGTTGTATCAAAGTGACTTTATCAAATGACTTGTATGATTCTCGATGGAGTTTAATCATGTGACTATCATTTCATCAACCAAGGATTTCATTACCTTACCATAAGTATCATGCTTGAGGATGTCTTTGATAGCTTGAGCTTCATCATTAGCCAGGATAGTAGGTGTTGGAGCCGAGGCTAGTGGAGTTGGATCATGTACCTTTTTTCTTATGAGCTAATAGAGAGTGAATGAAATTTGAAAGGATTTGGTTTATTCCTCCAAATGATACTTTTTTCTTTCCTTCGCAACACTTTCAATTACCTTTAACACTGTCTCCTTAAAATTGTGCACTTCACTCTCAGGTGTAGATTCTCCTAGGGGAATTCTTGTCAATTCCAAATCACTTATAGATAGATCTCTTTCATCCTTGTCAATCTTAGGTTTAACAATCTCCATAAATTTTTACCCTTAAGAATCAAATACTAACTTGGATGTAATTTTAGCCTTCTTTGTGGATGGGGGAGGAGTAGTACCTAGAAGGGCTGCCACAACATCAAACTTTGGAGCAATAATATGAGATGTAGATTTTATTTTCTTGCTCTCTACCAATGGTTGCACCCAAGAAAATGAAGAACTAGAAGCAGAGGGAGAAAGAGACCCAAGTGCAAGTGTTCCCATTACACTTAAAGTTTCAGTACAATGATACTTCAAAATTGATGTTCCAAATTTAGAAGTAGGTGGCTCTTTGAAATAATTTCTATATATGGTTTTAGTAGTCTTGAGGCTCCTTTCTTTGAGTTTTTAAAGCATGACTTGGTCACTTTACTTTTGTATTGTTCGTTGTCTTGATCAAACAGAAGTTGGGCTTGAGCTTTGGTGATAGTATTTGAATCTTCCACCACTGGGATTTTTAGGGCAGCACTAATACAACTAGTATCTAACTCGAGCAATCACCTACCCATGAGGATCAATGAAATATTTTGTGTCCAGATTAAAATAGGAGCCACATGATAATACAATATCAACACATTCAACATAAACAAGAAAACCCCGCATGAGCTATCCCACTTTATTTGATTAAGCGAGCAATAGGAGTAGGATTCTCGCAATCAAGTCATGCCTAGAAATCATCAAGGTTAAGGTGTTGGGCGTCACTATCTCCTATCTCGGGTATAGTTGTTTCCAAAGAAGAGAGATGTTTGTGCCCTTTATAATGGATCTTCATAGTGAGTGTGAATTTATAAAGAATCTGGATAGAGTGAAAATACAACCACCAACATGCTCGTGTGGAAAGGGTAAAAAGATTCAATAATGACCTTATCGATCCTCTAAATTTTACTTTCAAACAAACCATCTACTGGAACAAGATGCACCTGGAAATTTTGAAAAGGGATAGAAAATGCTTTATCACATGCCTACAAACAAAGAGAGAGGGTGAACAAAATGGAAAAAGGCAACTAACTATGGGAAGTATGGTAGAAACAACCAATTTCCCTAGGTATTTATACACATTCCATTTTGAATAGGTCGACAGGGTGCATTAAATGTGAAAATTAATGTATTGTGGGGGATGGGTAAAATTTAGCCACAAAATGCCAACTTGAGACTTATGGAATGCAAAAATGGCGTAACATTTGAGCACAACTACCTCGTATGACACTAGGACACCTGTAACACGAGAAAGTTAAAATATCCGCAATACAAAGGAGGCTTTATGTATGATGAAGTGAATGTAGTTTTCAGGTTACAACTAGCCTAGAAGCACTTGGGACGCTTTGGGACATGAAAATTTAAAACACTCAAAATACACTCAAATTGGGTAAGTCGAAAAAATCTTGCATAATCGAACCTCGAGACATTGGGACATGAGTTCTCCGCAAAGCCAAAATACTTACGGGCAATGCAAAAGGGACTTAGTGAATTTGAGGGTTCAGAGAAAATGTGGGGATGTGAAGAAATAGTTATACTAGACCACAAGGTAAAGATTTCATCTCAAAGCTGAAAAACTCACAACACAAAGGGAAGGTAGTTCAATGCGAGGAAGATGAGGAATCAACAAACCGAGAGCCGATAAAACATGGGACATAAGGAACACCAAAACCTGAAATATCTCGCAAAATAAAAGAAAAGTCCCAAAATCAAAATTTTGAGAAAAAACTAATTGTTGAAAACAACTCCATCTTTCTCAAACTTCACAAAGGAAAACAATGATCTTGTTAGACCCAATTTACTAATTTTTTTAAAGAGTAACGAAAAAATACACATATTTTTGGGTAAGTGACAATAACTAGCTCTTTTTGGGGATGGACTGCTTTGACACAAGAAAGAGGGAAAAGCAAGACAAAGTACCCTAAAATCTCTAGTTTCAAGGCAAGTGCAAATCCATTGGGAAATAGAGTCAAGAATAGGAAATATAGAAGAATGTCACATGAAACAAAAACACAAAATAAAAGACCAAAAATGGGGACTATACAAGACTATACAAAGGACTGCCAAGTCACCTAGGATTGAAACAACTTCGAATACTTCCCACTATATGAAAATGGAAGAGAGGTTCCATTCATATAGCTTAAATAAAATAAATTTTCACCAGTAAAGTGTCTAATTTTGAAAGAACCTAGCAAGACAAATTCAAACTTACCATGACTTCCTTGATCTTGTCCCATAGTAGGACAATGTCTCCGATATGAAAGTCCATGGATCTAGATTTCTTATCAAATAATTTTTTTTACCTTCTATTGGTGTGAAACAATTCTTTCCACCACCTATAACTTGTCCTCATCAACTTCTATAGGTACATGATTCTTTCTCTCAAGCACTTGGGTGAAATTTGAATCCTCAATAGTTATCATTAATTACAAGGTGGAAGTTCCACTATCACTTTGGTAGCTAAACTTCTGTTCCATACACCACTTGGAAATGAGTCATCCTAATTGCTCTTTTAGGTGTGATCCTATCTACCCAAAGAGCATCGAGAGACTTTTGTGCCAATTCCTTTGGGATTCATTAAAATCTTTTGAATGATAGTCACCAAGTTTTTATTAATGGATTTTTCCTATACATTCCTTATGGGTAATAATCAGAGGAATGTGCAAGGGAAACCCCATATCCTTAAAAAATCCATTATTTCATAGGAAGAGAAATTAGGGCATTATCAAAGTTGATAATTTTGTTCTGGTACTCCAAACCTGATGAAGATGTTCTCCTTAATAAAATTTCATACCACTTCAAAGGTTGTAATTTTACAGTAATGGATTGTACCCACTTTGTGAAGTAGTCGTAGTAGTTAGAACATGATTATACCCTAAGTACTTGAGTCGGGATTGAGATTTCTATGAAATCTAACCCCATCATTGAAAGGGTTCTTTAATTACTACTAGTTTGAGAGGTAAGGTGGCTAGTTTGGGTCTACCAACAAACGTTTGACATGCTTCACATTTCATGACCCATTTTTGTTGCATCTTGAATAGGGTTGGCCAATCGTATCTTACATGAAAGATTTTATGAGAGCAACGAGTATAGTAGATGAAAAATTTCCACCATAAGCTTGATCATGAAATTCCCTAAGAAACATCTTCTGATGCTCTTTATCCACACATCGAAGAAACCTTCCATCAATCCCTCTTTTGAATAAGGAATTGTCCCATAACACGTATTGTGCAAATCCTTGCTTAATAGCTCTCTTTTCCTTAGCACTCAGATGAAGTGGACATTCTCCATATGTCATAAATTGAGCAATATCGACATACCATTCATCAGTTGAGATGAGAAAAAGGATAGTGGGAATATCATCTTCTTTGGGTGAGTCACCTTTAGCACTTTTAGCAATCAATTCATAGAGACCCTTTCCTCAGACCAATTTGGTGGACATGATATCCAAATAATACTCTTGCAATTTTGTCACCTAATTTCCTCTTTTATTCCCAAACTCTTGTTGTGTGAGAATTGAGTTAACAGTGATCGCATTACGAGAATTGAGTGAGAATTAAGGATATAGAAGCGGAATTGCTTGACTGACTTAACTACAGTAAAATCATGTTTCTCCATTTGTGTATACTTTAATTCGTGAGCTTTAAAAACATAACTCATGAAAGCAATTGGAATCTCACATCCTTCGGGATTCTTCTCTATCAGAATGGCTACCAAGGTATTCTTAGTGGCATAGAAATAGATTATGAAATCCTTTTCAAAGTCTCTGAAAAAGCAAGAACCAAGTGTTCTATAAATTGCTTTTCTAATATTTTCAAAGGATTTCTTCCTTCCGATGTCAAGCAAAAATATTATTTTCCTTTCATCATCTGGGCTATACTCATAGTCAACTCTGTAAAATCAAGGATAAATATCCTTAGAAAATTTATTTTTCTAAAGAAAGAGTGCACACCTTTTTTACTTGTGGGGAGGGAATCTTTCAGTATAATATGGACTCTTTTCCCCTGGGTCTATCTTGGTCCCTTCTTTGGATATAATATGTCCAAGTAGCTTTCCAGTTTTCATTTTAACACCAAAGATAAACTTATTTCGATTTAGGGATATCCCATGCTTTACAGATTCTCCGGAGAACATCCTCAAGATGTTAGAAATGATCCTCCCTCTTCATGGAGAAAATAGTCAAGTCATCAAGATATATTACAATGAAATTTCCCTTTAAATCACCAAAATACAAATCCATTTCCCAATCTGAAAAGTGACACCAACATTGATGAGACCGAACACCATCCTTATATATGCATAAGTACCCCAAAGAGTTGTGGAAAGTTGTCTTTTGTTGATCCAAGACATCTACTTCAATTTGATTATACCCCAAGAAACCATCCAACATAGATAACATCTCTGAGCTAGTGACAACTTACAAGATTTGATCCATCATGGGGAGTGGGTAGTTATCCTTGAGAGAAGCATGGTTTAAGTTTTGAAAATCCACACAAATATGGATATTTCCACTCTTCTTTCCTTCAGAAAAATGTTGGCTATCGAGGCCGAATGATGAATGGGGAAAACTATCATTGTGTTCAATAGCTTCTAAATCTCCTAGTGAATGGTATCTACAATTTTAGGATTGTATTGCCTTTTCTTTTATCTGAAAGGCTTAATTCCATTTAGAGGAATGTAGTGTTGTATTTCCCTTGGTCTAAAAGACTTTAAATCATCGTATGAATAAGCCAACACATCAACATATTTTTTAACAATTCAATCATTCTATTATTTTATTTTTGAGTGCAACATTTACCAATATTAACAATCTTAGGATCTTCTTCACTTCCAATGTTAACTTTCTCATGCTCTACTGATTGATGAGCTCCCTGTGATACATTTGACTTTATATACTTTTCATGTTTGTAAAACAAATTCTCTAGGCTTATAATACACTGTAAGTATCTTGTTACCTTTAAGTCTTATGCAACCATCCTTATCATATTATTCTTTGACTCCTTCGTGTATAAGATGGTACAAACTCACGAGGAGCAACCTCACTTCCTTCAAAATACAATTGACTGAAATTGTCTTTAAGCTCAAGAAAAGAGAGCAAGTGTTGATCATCATTAAATACCTGCCAATTGTTGACATTATCCGACACACTTGGCATGTGTATCATCTCAATTGTAAATTTTTCTTGGGAAAAGTCAGGATGAGGGATCAACAAGGACCTTGATACAACTAAGGCATCAGCCCTAGTGTTCTTTTCTCTAGGTACAACTTCAATAGAAAAGGCATCTAATAATTCAATTGAATCCCATACAATATTTTTTAATGTTTTAGCCTTTTATTTTTTACCTGAAAACCCTTCTGACTTGTTTGACGATGAGTTCTACATCTCCTCATGCACAAAGGTTCTTAATTCCCATTTCTCTTTCCATTCCCAAACCTAAAAGAAGAGATTCATATCATGTTGTATTATTTGTATTTTCAAATTGAATCTTGTAATAGAAGGATACAATTTATTTCAGAGAAAATCCAGAACCACACCTACTCCAGAATCGATCAAGAGCAACAACCATCAAATTTGAAAATCAAACACCGTTAGGGATTATAAATCACACCCTTGGGAGCCTTCATCTCATCTTCTTACATGATCATATAATTACCATGACTAATGTCTTTGTAGAGAATTTGTGCTTTAGGGTCATGGTCTTTCTCAAAATATACTTCAGCTTTTTTTTCATGTAATAAGCTTCTTCATCTTTCCATTAACCGGGATGAGAGAAAGTGACCAATCCATTTAAATTTCTCCTCACACTTCTTTACAAAAATTCCTACTCAACAACATACCATAGGTAGGAGGAATTTATGCTACCAAAATTGTAGCCTTGACTCTTTTCTGGGAAAGCATCAAAAGCTACTTGTGCATCCTTGATCCTCCCAACAAGTGGCACCTCTTTACTTTCCATAGAATAACATGAGCCAAATGTGCATGTCAATGTGAGGCCTAGAGCATGAATGAATTTGGAAGGCATCACATTGTATGATGATCTTGAGTCTATGACACAAATTCTAAGCCTACGACCAACTATAAGAAATGTGACTTAAAAGAGCACTCAATATTTTAAGTTGTAGAAGGTGCTAAGGCCATTAGATTTTGTTGAGGTGAAGAGGTAGGATAGGAAATGGGCCTTTAGAAGTGGTAGATGGTGAGTTAGGTTTGGATATTACTAACTTGACAACCTTGGAAAGGCATTAGGGTGGGTTTAATAGAACTCAACTTCAAAAAATTGAATCTTGGTTTTCTTAAAATGATCAATTATGTCAAAAGATCCTAAGGTTGGTGGGCCATCTATGATGGGGGTTTTAGGCCTATCGTTTTGACACTTGAGGTTATATTGGACATAGAACTTGAAGCTACATTGATTTATGTGTAGAAGAGGAAGAAGAGGAGCATTTGTATTACTTACCTTTTGAGTAAAAGTGGTAGGGATGGGAGCTCCTCTTCTTACAACAACTAGAATAGTTATCAACACTTCCTCGACTTCTTCGTGGGTTGGACCACTTCTTTCTTCTTGTTCATTTGTTCTCTAGTCATGACAACATATGATTTTCTGTTCATATCTGCCAGTACTTCATCATAATCATCCTCATCATCATCAACTCTTTAGTGGTGAGAAAATTAACTTGAGAATCATTTTCTTCCTCTGTACTTCATCGTTTCTCTCCTGGGTTCCTCATATTCTTTAACTTCTACTTCATCTTCTAGTTCCTAAACTTCACATGTTACATTGACTGGAACTTTGAGAGGTGGTCCTTTAATTTCCAATTTAGGTTGAAAATTATTCCTCAGGATATCCTTGTAAGGGTTTCTTTGAGCTCATTGATTTTGATGGCAATGGGATCATTTTCCAACTTTTCGACTAGCCTGATCGTAAATGGTTCTGAAAAATAAGAAGCCTTAGCTTTATGCGGTTATTTTTTCAATTTACCAAACATTATTAGATCATCCTCAACACATATGGCCAAGTATTGATCAACATCCAAAGTAGCAAGATTATCCCTTCTCAATGCATAGCTTACTTTTGGTAACTAAGCATTTAGGAAGAAACATTTCTGAATTTGATCCATAAGTGATCCAAAGGAATTTTGGCACTTTAGGAGTTCCTAAAATATCCCTAAACCATGACAAAGTTATAAATAATTCAGATAGATTTCCATTGGTACCTAGAATGCAAACAACAATGTGATTCGTGATGCGCAAGAAATGGTTATTTAATGTTTAGTCAACATCTAGACCCTAGTAAGGTAAATCGACCAATGTGGTGTTGACACGTGGAAAAAAGGATGATTTGGAAATAATATATAATTGGAATTATCATGTAGATCTCATCAATACCTTTCTAGAGCATTTTAAATGGACCAAATCCTCTTTATGCAAACATTATGACCGGTCAAAGTTCGGGTCAATTAACGGGTCAATGAGAAAAGGTGGACACATAACATTTTGACATGTGGCATAGCTATATTTCTACATGTGTCAAAGCTTATGTGAGCACATGGAATTATAGTGGGTTTATGGTTTACCCATATTAAAAAAAAAATAACAATCCTAAAAATTAAAAAATTAAAAGTCCATGTGAAAGCCTTAAAAGGTAAAGGTATTTTATTCCCATTAAATATGGGACTTCTAATCTTTCCACTCCTTCCAGATCAAAGGACCATGTGGCATTATTATGGAGCAATCAATGTGTATACACTACCCCCTCCTTTAAACAATGCATATGGGATTAATTAGATCCCCATCCTGGCTCTAAACAAAGGAGAAGGCCACGTGGAGTAAAATGACAACACCAATATTAAGTAGTGGATTCAAAGTGAGAAGACCGGTCAAATGTTTAAACCACATATAAAGTGGCACTTATAAACTATGTAAGTGGGAATATAAAAATAGGTCAGATGGGCTTGTCTTGTTCAAATTGGGATTCCAACTCCCAACTGCCCCTTCTATGGGCATTTGGAAACACTTTTGCATGTCTTCTAGTTTTTCCCAAAGTTCAAACCGCATGGATCTAGATCCATTATTTTTTTTTCCTCACGACCCCACTGCTTCACTTGGCAACATATCCTCTTAAGAGATAATCCTAAACTTCTTCCTATGTTCACCCAGATTAGGCATGTTTTAAGAGGGGAGACTCTATTTTGGATATGGAAATAAATAAATGCTTTTTCTTTGTTAATTCTATAGTTGATCAATATCTCATGATTTATAATAAATATGTGGTGATCTCCAATGTACTTCTACAATACCAAGTTAAGGCAAACAAGGTGGTGCTAGAGGTGGTCCACCTCCGACCTTGTATGTCATGGGGGAATCCCCTGCAACATTTCTTGGGCACCTCCATCTCCCACTGTGAACTCATCACCTTTATCCCATCAGGTGGTCAAAGAAGCTAATCTCAGTGAGTGATTTTAGTCACACCTTCCATTTCTGGGGACGTTACATTGGCATAGTCATTCATCGCTTTACCACCATGGCAGTGGGATCCCCATTGCATTTTTCGGCTCACCGGTAGGGTTGGGAAATTTTTCCTATTTCTTTGGGTAGATAATGGAATGGCCGAGGAGGATCTAGAGGAAAACCTATTGTTCCTAAGGCAGAGGTGCTCCAATTCTAGGAAATATTGTTTTGTAAAGGAACTGCAATTCTAGATAACACTAAAGCATGAATTCTAGGTCTTGATTATGTCTAAAAATCAACGTTCTCTACAACCCTATCCTTAGTAGGAGGATTATTTATGGATCTTTTCTTCTATTCCTTATTTCTAGAGTCATAGTGAAGCATTCATTGCGTTTAAGTAACTAAAAATCCTGGATCTTCAATACCCTGTACTTTTTAACTTTGTGTGTATATTCTATCGCTTAATGTTGTTGTTCATTTGGTTTGATTGAAATTTTTTGTGGGATGCTTAAAATGTGCCCCACGGTGGGCACCAAAAATTTTTGGTTGTTATATTTGACTTTGAGAACAAGAAACAATCAGAGAACAACAGTCCCTCCTCTTTATGGAAGAGGTTCCCTTATTTAACACACAACAAATAAGAAAATCTAGTTATTTACAAATGTACAAACTATCAATATTTCAATGAGGATTTTGATGCTTTAGATGTCTTCATCTCATAAATTTTCAATACATAAGAGAAGAAAGTAGAAGAATTAATATTCAAAAATGAAGAAAACAACACTTTTAGACATATAACGACAAGATTAGAATTTTATACACCCGAATATAGGACATATCTGCAATAGACACAATTTCTAAGAACACTATCAAGGACACAAATAATATATATATATATATATATATATATATATATATATAACTTCACATGGATCAGATAGAAAGAAGAAATAGATAAAACACAAGAAAAGATAGAACTTTTTCTGTATTGATTGTCGACTTAGTACTCTTACATCAAAGACATCAAAATACAACCACTTCAAATGAAAAGAGGATCCCCTTAAATAGCCTCATGGGTGGTTACAAAAGATTCTTTTTCAGTTTCCCTTCTTTTAATCAAAGGATTAATATCTAATTAAGCATTATAACATCAAATTGTCTTTTACTTCAATATTACATGACTAGAAAGGAAATAGCCACCTTAACTAGATACATTGATTAAAAGAAAATATTATGAACTGGGAGTTGGAACATTTGGAGGGGTGATTGTGACACTCTTCACCTTGAGCACTTGATTCCTAAACCTCTTCAATTCCTTACCTATGTCCATACCTCGAGGGATAGTGGTATATGTTGTCACATGAGTCCAGATACTTAGGAATTTCTCCATTTCCTTCCCAAATTCTATATTTTCTAGAAACTCCTTATTGGCCTCAGTGATGGCTTCTTGAAGTAGACATATTTCCCTCATTTTATCCTTGGACATAGTATCTTTATTTTTAATAAATTTTGTTAACGATGTTGGGACTTGATCTCTGGACTATGAATCTATCACTCAAATTTTCTTTGAGGAGTTGGCAACAAATATCTTGAAAGGTAGATATAAAAAAGATTTAAAAACATCACCTTTCTATAACGTATTCCTAAGTTCACCAATGACTTCCTCAAGGAATTTTATCTTCCAATCAATGTTGAAGACCCACTATTTAGACAAATTAAACTTTTCCTCATCAAATACTTTATTTTCCAAATGAACCTTCACATCTCGTATCACTTATCACCGAAGATCTTTAATTCATTCACTCTACAATTTCAATTTTCTTTTAAATGACTAAGTGTTGTGTAAACTTTAGATGTATCATAATGAATTTATCATATGACTTGTATGCTTCTTTGATGAATTTTAATCTTATGGATATCATATAATCAACCAAGGCTTCCACTACCTTTCCATAAGTAGCATACTTATGGATGTCTTTGATAGCTTGAACTTCATCATTAGTCAGACAAAAGGTGGTGTAATTGAGGCTAGTGGAGCTAGATTAAATACCTTCTCTTATACTAATAGGATCTGATGAAATTTGAAATGATTTGGTTATGTTCCTCAAATTGAATCTTTTTTCTCTCCTTTCTCAACACTTTAAATTACCTTTGATCATTGTATCCTTCAAATTTTGCACTTCACTCTCACATGTCTATTCTCTTAGGGAATTCTTGTTAATCCCAAATCACTTATAGATAGATCTCTTTCAACCTTGTCAATCTTAGGTTTAGAAATATCCATAAATTTCTACTCCCGAGAATTGGATACTAAACCTGGATGTGATTTTATCCTTCTTTGTGGATGGGGAGGAGTAGTACCTGTAAGGGATTCCACAACATCAAACTTTGGAGAAACAATATGAGATGTAGATTTTCTTTTTTGATCTCTACCGATGGTTACCCATGCAAAGGAAGAATTATAAAGAGGGAGAAAGAGACCTAATTGCAAGTGTGCACATTGCACTTAAATTTTGTACAACAAATGCTTCCAAAATAGATGTTTAAACTTTAGAGGTAGGTGCCTCCTTGAAATCAATTTATACATGATTTTTGGCAGTGTTGAGGCTCCTTTATTTTTGTTTTAAACCATGACTTGGACACCGTCTTCTTGTATTGTTCACTATCTTGATCAGCTAGAATTTGGGCGAGAGCTTTGGTGAGAGTATTTGAATCTTCCACCACTTGCATTTTTTGGGGGTAGAACCAATACAACTAGAATCTAACCGATAAATACCTACCATGGGGATCAATAACATCTTTTTGTGTCTAGATTGAAATAGAGCCATGGGCTAACGGAGATGAATGTCAAGACACATTTAATAGAAATAGGAAACCCCTACATGAGCTATCCCACTTTATTTTATTAAGTGAGCAATAGGAGTAGGATTCTCACAATCAACTCGTGCCCCGGAAATCATCGAGGTCAAGGTGTTGGGCATCACTATCTCGTATCTCAGGTATAACTTTTTCCAAAGAAGAGAGATGTTCAGTGTCATTTATAATGGATCTTTATAATGAGTGTGAATTTAGAGCAACTATCTAGAGAGAAAAATACATTCACTGACGTGTTCTTATGGCAAGGGTAAGAAGATTTAGCAATGAACTTCTCAATCCTCTGAATTTTAATTTCAAATGAACTTGAGACCTCTAATAGAACAAGATTCACCTATAAATTTTAAAAAATGGATAGAAAATGCTTCACCATGGCTATAAACAGTTGAGAGGGTGAACAAAATGGAAAATGGCAGCTAACTATGGGAAATATGGTAAAAACAACCAATTACACTAGGTGTATATACACATTAAATTTTAAATAGGTCGGTAGGGTGTATTAAATGCAAAAATTAATGTATTATAGGGGACGAGTAGACTTTAGCCACAAATATCCTGACTTGAGACTTATGGAATGCAAAAATGGTGGAAAATTTCAGCACAACTAGCCCGCATTACCTTGGGACATCCGGGATGTAGAAAATCAAAATATCCGCAATTCAAAGGAGGCTCTGTGTATGATGTGATGAATATGTGTTTGTGGGTTACAACTAGCTTGAAAGCACTTGGGACACTTGGGAAATGGAAATGGAAACAACCATAATACACTCAAATTGGATAAATAAAAAAATCTTGCATAGTCAACCCTTGAGACATTGGGACGTGAGTTCTCCGCAGAGTTGAAATACCCACAAAGTGAAAAGGGGACTTAGTAAATTTGAGGGTGCATGAAAATGTGAGGATGCAGATAACCAGTGCATTAGAGCACAAGTGAAAAAGGGTCATCTAAAAGCCAAAAACCTGCAACACAAAGGGAAGGTAGTTCAATATGGGGAAGGCAGGGAATCAGCGAACCGAGAGCTTGATGGAACATGGGACACAAGGAACACAAAAACACAAAATATTCAGCAAAACAAAGGAAAATTCCCCAACATCAATTTTTTTAAATGTTAATCAAGAAAATAACTCCATCTTTCTCAAACGTCACAAAGGCAAACAAAGATCCTGTAAGAGCCAATTTACTAAAAAATTTGAAGAGTAAGGAAAAAATACACATATTTTTGGGAAAGTGACAACACCTTCCATTCTTCAGCCTTTCACACTAATAATATTACTTAATCACGCATATAGTCTAGGATTCTTAGTTTTGGTAAAAGATGATGTTCTTTAAAGATGTGTTCTTTTGGTTGTTGGAGATCATGCTTGATATGGATAAATCTTTTCTATTCTTATGATCATTAGAATAGAATGGAATGGCTTCCTTGAATCCATTTTTCACTTCTTGTAGGTGAGTTGTAATCTGGTTTAAAAGTTGCAAACTTATCTCTTTATCTGACTCATCCTTGGATCAATTTCAAGTGATCCAAGGAATGTTTTAAACCTTCTCAAGTTGAATGAATGGTAAATTGACATTCCATAATTGAGGGACATGGTGGACTGAAATTTGTTATTACAAGTTCTTTAATCTTGTGTGAACGTATTTCTATTCAGTTATATGTTGTGCTTAGGTCCTTGAAGATTGATCTTGGCAGTCCATTGCTGATGTAAATGAAATACAACCTGTTCATGGCATAGAAGGATTCAGAATCCTAAAACTAAAGGATTATCCTATGGAATCCTAAGCTGGGTAAGAATATATACTACCTAGCTATGTTACTTAATTGATTTTATTTCTAACCTAAGCCTTGTGCTAAGGGAGTATGGAAAGGTTTCTAGGCTATCTAAATTAACCTAAAACCTAATGCTATATGGTTATGAGATGATCTAACCTAATGTTGGAATTACCTAAGGTAATGTGTTAAGGCCTAAGGTAATTATTCCTAAACTAACCTAAGTTTAAGGATCTATCCTAAGCTATTTTAATGGGAACCTAAAAGGGTCACATACCTCTAAGGTGCAACGGTTCCAATGGCATTTAATTGTTGATAAGGTTCTTAAAGGCATAAGGTACTGCTAGTTTTGGTAGGGGCTAGTTGATTTAGTGGAGGCTTATGTGGAAGCTCCACTAAAGATGGAGTTGCATGTTAAATTGGAATTGGCATTCACTAGATTTGGGAGGTGGTGGCAAGGAGAGTTGAGTGGGAAAATTGGAATTAATGAAATTAATTGGCCTCGGGTTTTGTTCACAAACCATCTAGGAAACTTGGAAGGTGGATTTGTGGGAGGTTGTTGGTTTTTGCATGCTTTTCAGATTTTTCTCTGCATGGAGAAAATGGTTCTTCGAACCAGCAGTTCGACTTGCACTTCATTGCTATTTTTAACTCACCTGGTCTATTTTCGATCATGGGAAGGTATATGAGGCATTCTGAGGAAAGTTGTTGGTTGGTTGATCTTTCATGGAGGAGAAAAGGAGTTGGAAGCTCATCTGGAAGTCTCCTTCGATTTGGTAGAAGCGCTATCAGGCATGATAGGCTCTAATCTTTAAGATCTCTTGCTTTCTTCTAAATGATTCATTAAAATGACTCTGCTCTTATGAGATTCTTGGCTTGCATGTTTTATCTAGTTATTTTCTTGTTGGGTTTTGTAATCTTGGAAATTTGGGTATGAATCCATGGAAAATTGTTGATAAGTGTTTGAAACTATCTTGGTATGTGCTATTTAGTGTGACATGCATGAGAAACTTGTTACTGTAACTCTGCTTGTCATTTCTTGAACCAATATATATGAAGAAGTTGTGTTTTCAACTGACCTTCATCATTGTTTATTTTGGTTTTGGGTTTTGGGAACTTGAATCCCATTCTGATATTTTTTATTTGAGCTCATGTTTGTTTGAGCTAAAGACTTGTTGTTGAAAACTTTGCTTGAGCTAAAATTTGAGTTGAGCTCATCTTTGTTTGAGCTAGAGCCTGTATTCGGGTTCATGTTTTGTTTGAGCTAAAGCTTGTAGTTGAGCTCGTGTTTTGTTTGAACTTGAGCTTGTGTTGAGATGGTGTTTTGTTTGATCCTGTATTCAAGTTTGTGTGTAGTTAAGCTTGATTCGGGGATAGTGTTTTGTTAAGGATTTGGATTAGAGATTCTTGTCACTCTAAAACAGTGTTTGGATTCTGAGTAATCTTGGACTATTGTTTTAAGTCCATATGTACCTAGTACTCGTGTTTATTCTTGTGTTAATCTGGACTATTAATGGAAGTTTGTAATTTTACACAGTAATAGTATTTTGATTAGTTCTAAACTCTGGTAGGAGCTCGTGTTTGAGCTGGTGTGAGTTCTCTTTGTTTGATATCAAACTGGAATGGGAATTTGTGGTTGCCCTGAACCTGTGAATATCTATTTGATTAGTTCTGAACTACTCTGTGAGAAACTTGTGTTTCATTTTGAAGTTGGAATTAGGGTTTCTTGTTTACGCTATAAACTGGTTAAGGTTTTCATGTTATATTTGACTTGTTTCATAATATTTGTATATATCAGTGCTCACATTTGAGACTTTGTGATTCGGCACTATACATGTAATTTGATACATAGTGTTTGGAATTTTTAGTTGAATGATGTGTTAGCTCTGTTATGGTATTTGTGAGTTGGTTTTAAATTGTATTTTTAGTTGAGAGTTTATAACTCCTTTAATGCAAACTGATTACTCCTGTAATTCTGGGTAAGTAGTATGACTGAGCTATTTGAGTATCTCTTGGAGATTTAATTGGAAATTTTTTTGTTTGATAGTAGGATTTGGAATTCTTTAAAACAAGTTTGTACCTGTGCTTAGAAATAGTAGTGGAGGTAGAATACTTAGATCTATTCAAGTCTGATTTTGTTTTATAGTTCTAATAGAATTATGAATCACCCATGATTAATACAATGTTGTGGAGGCATGTAAAGGAACTTCAGTTTTGAGTTTGAGCATACTCCTGAACTGGTTTAGTTTAAAGTTTGGTTTTCTAATCTTGTTGGGATCAATAAGTGAATGCTTGAGTCTTTTAAAAGAAGAAGGAAATTGGGAACCCTTAGGGATAGGGTGCTGTTTTAAAACTTTACTGTATGTTGTTCTAAACTGAAATTGGAACTCATGCTTGTAATGATAAGGATTATAAGGGGAACTTGCAGTACATTTCTTGCAATGAGTTGGTTTTGTTTTCTCTTTTGGGAACTAGTGTATGAGCTTATTGTTTGGATTAGAGATGGGAATTTGTTGTTAAGTTTTGAGAATAAATTAAAGTTGAGTCAAATTCTGATAAGACTCCCTTTCTAACCTGTAAGGTATAGTTCATATGATTGAACCTTTCGTTATTAGTTCTCTTGCAAGATGGAGATTTATTATACCTGTTTAGCCTTCCTTGTTCATATCATTTGTTAAAGTGATGAAGGAAGAGATTTGTTGTTTTGGTTTTGTTGAACAAGAAAATACAATCTTGTTGTAAGACTATTTAAACTCTATATTCCTTCTTAAGATTGATATGGGATTCTGTTCTATTTAAAAATCTGAAATGTTGCATTTAAAGGTAGTTGTCCTTTAAATGAAACAAGTTAAATTCATGTGATGAACTTGTATCGGTTTTCTGATATTTTTGTGTTGAGCATAGTTTGGAATGGATATCCTTCTTCCTTGCTTAGGAGCTAGATGTATCATCTCAATGTGAACTATGTTGTAAACCCTTTCTTTGTTGTTTAAAGGTAATTGTTAGGATCAATTAAACTTTAATTTTGTAAGGTAGATGTTGTGGATTATATTTTGTTCTTCTCTTGGAAGTGAATTCAAATTGGTTAAATGTACTTCTTTTCCATTTGCTATTACTTATATTGATATTTATGATGTAATAATTGTCTCATTAAAGCAAAGTTGTTTTAATGGAACAATTATTGGAATGCACTTCATTTTAAGGCTTAGTGCTTATCATGCTCAGTTCATTGAACTAACCCATGCTAGCAATTTTTGCAGATGGACTTTGTAAGTGATAAAAGAAGGAAAACTTATATGATGCATTGGCTGATTTAAATCTGATTCTTGTGAAGAATTCTGATTTGTTCTTGAGATTGTAATGAAAAAGAAAAGTAGTATTCTTTTATAATGAAGGTGGTTGTTATGCAGTATGCCTAAAATGCATAAGGCTTGTAAATGTATAAGTTATAAAGATGAATTAAAAGTTGAGAATTTACTTGTATTGGTTGTGTAAATTATCTTGTACTTGTATGAAAAAGATGGATTTCTATCTTGTTGATATTCTTCATATTATTTTTATGCTTAATTGGTTATCCTTTGATAAGTTGGATAAAGGGATTTAGTTCAATTTCCCTAATCATGATGCAACTTGTTAAGCTATAGAATATGATGTTCTTTATCTAAACTATATTATATAGTAATGTAATGTGTGTTGAACATACATTAAGAAATGTGGATATTGGGTAGGATATACCCTAACACTTAACATGTAGATAAAGACTCTTTCTCCTTCTTAATTGAAATATAAACCAAAAAGGTATGAAATGTGATTACAATTTATTAGACTTCATTTTGTATGAAGTCTACTTTAATTGGATATATTCTAGACGTTGAACTTTCTAAAAGTTATTGTACTTTTAAAATGAAACTTGATAACATTGTTCGGTTATGGTTAATTGGTAGTTTAATTGAGAGATCAAACATTAAAAACAACCATGTAAGTATAACGAAGTTCTTCATGGACTAAATAAAGAAAATTTAGGAAAGAACTTATTAAGTGTTGGGATTAGGGTTTGGCAAGGTTGTTGTAATCAAGAAATAATTCTAAACTAACAATGTATTAACAATCTCCTGGGGTATGTACATCTCGATGAGGTAGTTTTTGTAGGATGTTGGCACATGCCAACTGTAGGGCTGTACTTTTGAGAAGGCTTGGGTCTTCTCGAGAATACAACATTGTAGTTGACATGTGGCATCACCCTTCACATTGATCATCTAGATCTACACCCAATAGGAACTCAGACTTGAACTTAGTTTCCCTCTAGGTCTGGATAGGAGCATATTTAGGATATGAATTAGCTTCCAATGGCTCATGGTACGTTGGCACATCCGGTCGACTTAGGTCAACCGAGTATGCCCATTTACCCTAAGCCATTATGAGCATCTTCCTATAATAGGTTATGTTCCTACCTAGGTCTAGGGTTAAACCTAGAACAAGTGGACTGATGGTAGTCAAGTAAAGACCAATCATGATAATTGAGGAGTGAGGTGAAGGACATATTCCAATATGATGAGTATGTCATCTAGGAATAGTGACATATACATAGTATGTTATAAATATTTGGCCAAAGTATCACAAGTTGTTGGTTGCATTGTCCTATGTCACCAAGTTTAAAACAACGTGATATCAGATGAATATTGGTAGTAGATATTCATATATGTTCTTTAAACAGATCACTCAATACCAGTGTAGGGTAGGATGACAAAGTATATGAAGTATATGATATGTATTCAATACATAAGATAACATAAATAGATCGGTAGCTTACCGAGTTATGGAATGAATAGATCGGTGAATCACCGAGTCATTACAACTGCATATGTTTATCCATTGAATTTGATTGGCATGGAATGTTTGTTCTAAATAATGCTTTATTTAGAATAAGTGAACACTATAAAAAAATTCCTTGTTTCTAAAGTCTTAAAATGGGAATGTTACATCTTGGTATCAGAGCTGAAGGTTGCAGCTCTTGGACCTATTGTGTCCATAATTTGATAAAACTTAAATTTTCTTGTAATAGAAAATGGTGAGAACAAGAGGAAATGTTTGCAAAAATAACCCTCCACCTGAGGAAGGAGTAAAGAACTACCCAGAAACTCGATGAGATCCTTGCTTCCCTATTGGACACAAGAGATCATTGGCTATGCTTGAACAACAAGTAATGGGTAATGAGGAGGAAGAAGAAGTTGATAACAATAATCAGCCACCTCCAGGGGACAACGCCAATGTGGGTGTTGATAATAACAATGTTAACATACATGTTCAGCCTGAGAACAAAAAGGCTAGGCTAGTAGCAGAACTCACTAATGACATAAAAAGGATAAGTCCACCCAAGTTTGATGGCACCACATTAGGAGATGGGGCTGAGAATCTGGCTCAGTGAAATGGAGAAATACTTTGCAATAAGAAATTTCTCAGAAGAAACAAAGGTGATATGGGGAGCATATCAACTTTCTCACAAAGCATCTTCGTGGTGGGATAGCCGCAAGGCTGAGTTGAACATTGATGAATCTAATATCACATGGGACCAATTTAAAGGTTACTTTAGGCAATGATGGCTGCCACAACTCTACTATGATCAGAAAATGACTAAATTTTAGAACTTAGCTCAAGGAAAGCTAATTGTAACTGAGTATTGGGAGTGATTTACAAAACTCCTTAAGTATGTGCCTCAAGTACCAAACTGATGAGAAGTTCAAGATAAAAATTCATCATGGGATTGAATCCCATTATAGGAGGAGAGGTGGATGTTCACATCCCAACCATGATGGAAGGGGTTGTTGAAAAATCCATAAGGCAGGAACAAAAATTAAAGGCAATTTCTGCTCATAAGGAGGAAGTAAGGAAGAAGAATCCCAACTCCTCTTCATCATCTCTTGCACCCAAGAAAGGACCATGGAAGAAATTTGGAATGAAAAGTAAGTTTTCATCTGATACAAATAAGAAAGCAACAACAAACAAGTTTGTTGGTAATGCATGGAACAACTTTGCCAAGAACAATAATAATAACAGATAAAAGTCCTATGGGGGTCTAGAATGATAACTCTAAGGCTGGAAATAAACCCGAGCCTAGGAAGGGACCTATAGGAGGCTGTTATAACTGTGGAAAAGATCATTACACAAATCAATGTCCTTTGAAGAAGGATGATCATAATCAATAGCACAAGATACACGCTGCAGTAGTTGACAAGCAAGCTGAGAAACAGCCACACCCATAGAAGTTCTAGGTAAGTTATTTGGTTTACCAATAACTATTATTTTTTATACCGAGCTACTGAATGTTTTATTTCTAGTAAATTAGCATCAAAATTAAAAAGAAAAGTTGGAAACATGGATAAAACATGGACTATACAATATGGTAATAATGTTGTTCATATGGTTAGTATGTGTCTTTTTGGAGCAATCCTTGATTTACCTAACTTTTCCACAGAGGTTGATCTTTATGTTGCACCTTTAGGGTCTTATGATGTAATCATAGGTGTTAATTGGTTAGCAGAACATAAGGCTAAAGTGGACTATTTTGAAAAACACATTAGTTGTTTAGATGACCTATAGAAAACAACAGAGATTCAGGGTGTGAAACGTGAGATTTCTGTTAGAAAATTATTAGCTATGCAACTTAAAAAGGCCAAAAATAAAGGATGTACCTTATATGTAGTAAAAATTTAATCAATCAAAAGAGAGAAAGTGATATTATGGAATGATATCCATTGTTATGAGACTTTAGTGATGTATTTCTAGAAGAATTGCTAGGTCTTCCACCCAAAAGGGAATTTGATTTCATGATTGAGATCAAGCCTGGAACTGAACCTATTTCTAAAGCACCATATCGAATGACTACTATAGAATTAGTAGAGCTTAAGGCTCAGTTGCATGAAATTTTGTCTCAAGGTTTGATTAGACCAAGTGTTTCACCTTGGGGAGCACCCATAATTTTTGTGAAAAAGAAAGATGGAACACTTAGATTGTGCATTGATTACAGAATGTTAAACAAGGAAACAATCAAGAATAGATATCCACTCCCTAGGATTGATGATTTATTTGATCAGATGATGTGGAGCATCGGTATATTCCAAGATAGATCTTTGATCTGGATATCATCAATTGTGAATTAAGGATGAGGATATTCATAAAACAACTTTCAGAACAAGGTATGGACATTATGAGTTTACGGTTTTACCTTTTGGATTAACTAATGCACCTACATGACATTTATGAATTTAATGAATAATATCTTTCAAGAATACTTGGACAAATTTGTGCTCGTATTCTTGGATGACATTCTCATATATTCTAAAAGCATTGAGGAGCATCATGAGCATTTGAAAATAGTTTTGGAAATTCTGAGAAAGAGATGGTTGTTTGGTAAGTTGTCCAAATGTTCTTTCTATGACACAAAAGTGCACTATCTGGGACATGTAATAAGTAAAGATGGAATTGTTGTAGATCCTTCTAAAATTATAGCTATAACCGAGTGGCTTGCACTAAAGAATGTACATGAAGTTAGAAGCTTCATGGGACTTGTTGGCTACTATAGGAAATTTGTAAAAGATTTTTCTAAGATAGTTGCACCAATAACTTCCTTACAGAAGAAAGATAAAAAGTTTGTTTGGAGTGAGAAATGTGAAATTGCATTTAAAACCTTGAAGGAACAGTTAACTTCAAGCACCTATTCTTGTAGTACAGATCCTAATGGAGATTTTATGGTGGTAATTGATGCATCCAAGTGAAGGTCTAGGAGGTATTTTGTTACAAAGTGGTCATGTCATAGCATATGAAAGTAGAAAACTTAAGTTACATGAGTTGAATTATGCTCCACATGATTTAGAGCTTGCTGCCATTGTTCATGCACTACAAGTTTGGAGGCATTACCTTCTTGGTAAGCCTTTTGAATTGAAAACCGATCACCTTAGACTGAAGTATATCTTCACTCAACCAAATCTTAATGCAAGACAATGAAGGTGGTTGGATTTTTTGTCTCAATATGATTTTGACATCAGTTATATAAAGGGTAAAGAAAATAGAGTGGTTGATGCTCTAAGTCATAGGAAGCACATTTCTGCTCTTATAACGTTAAGAACTTAGTTTAAGGATGAAGTAAAAAGTGTTATGGAATCTGATTCTTACTTCCAACAAGTAAAAGCAACACTTGTTGCAGATTCTAATGATTCGAGGTATAAAGGTTTTCACTTTGATAAAGAAGGAATCTTACGATTTGAAAACAGAGTCTATGTACCTTCGCTAAATGATTTGAGAAAGAAATTGTTAGCAAAATTTCATAATTCACCTTTTTCTAGACACCCTGGCATTACAAAAATGCTTGCTGATATAAAACAACAATATTTCTGGAAAGGAATGAAAAAAGATGTTCTAAACTCTTGTGACACATTGTCTTGAGTGCCAACGTGTTAAGGTGGAACATATGCACCAAACCTGGCATTTGTCAGATCTCTCAAAGATACCCGCAGTACAAATGGAAAGTAATAAGCATGGATTTTGTACAAGGGTTACCTATGTCAAGAAATAAGCATGATGTTATCTTAGTAGTTGTGGATAAACTAACAAAGGTAGCACATTTTATTGCTGGAAATCTGAAGGATGATTCTCCTATTTTGGCAAGAAGATTTGTACAAAATTTTCAGATTACATGGAGTACCTGAGTTAATCATTTCAGATAGAGATCCTAGAATGATGTCAAGATTTTGGCAAACACTTAATGCAGCTCTAGGAACTAAGCTAAATTTCAGTTCTGCGTATCATCCGGAAACAGATGGGTAGACTGAAAGAGTAAATCAAGTTTTGGAAGATATGTTACGAATGTATTGCATGGATCAACAATATAAGTGGGAAGAGTATCTTCCATTAGTTGAATTTTCATACAATAATACATATCATGCTTCTCTTAAGATGGCACCTTTCGAGGCATTATATGGAAGAAAATGTAGAACCCCTGTTAGTTGGGATAGCATAGAGGATAGAGAGGTAATTGGACCTAAAATTCTTACTGAAATGGAACAACAAGTTAAATTGATTCGTGAACGCTTGAAAGAAGCAAGCAAGATAGGAAAAAGAGTTATTACGCTGACTTAAAGAGGGTTGATAGGAAATTTGAACTTGGTGAGAAAGTCTTTCTTTGGGTTAAACTGAAAAAGAGTTCTATAACTTTTGGCAAGGCTACCAAGTTATCACCTCATTATGTGGGACCTTTTGAGATAGTTGAAGTAATCAACCCTGTAGCTTATCATTTAGCATTACCTCCTGCTTTGTCACGAATGCATGATGTTTTCCATATTTCTTTGCTTAAGAAATACATTTCAGATTTATCACACATGTTAAATTGGAATTCCTTACAGGTCCAAGACCCAGGAATAATCATGGTTAAACCCATACGAGTGCTTGAAACTCACCAGTTGCATTTGAGAAATCGAGAAATAAGTCAATGTAAAGTCCAAGTGGGACCAGTTTAATGAAGATAGTGTAACTTGGGAAAACCTAGAGGATATGAAAACTTCTTTTCCATATCTATTTGAACATAATTGAATTTTGTAGACTGTTAAAAAAATCTAATTGAATTGATTTTTCTTCTGTATATGACTATAAGTATGCCAGTTTTGGGAAGATATTTATATGAATGAATAAATAGCTATTTAATGCTGATTTCTGGAACTATAAGTTGTTGATATATTAGACTTATGGTAAGAGAAGTGAATGAATTGATTGTCATTGATATAAATTGTTAAAATGAGGTAATCATCGGACGATGATTCTTTTTAGGAGGGAAGCATGTAACACACTCGACAATTGTTATATTCCTCTTTTGCATTTCAAGTGTTGACATGTGATCTTCTTCTAAAGATGTGTTCTTTTGGTTGTTGGAGATCATGCTTGATATGGATAAATATTTTATGTTCTTATGATCATTAGACTAGAATGGAATGGCTTCCTTGAATCCATTTTTCACTTCTTGTAGGTGAGTTGCAATCTAGTTTAAAAGTTGCAAACTTATCTCTTATCTGACTCATCCTTGGATCAATTTCAGTGATCCAAGGAATGTTTTAAACCTTCTCAGTTGAATGAATGGTAAATTGACATTCCATAATTGAGGGACATGGTGGACTGAAATTTGTTATTACAAGTTCTTTAATCTTGTGTGAACGTGTTTCCTATTTAGTTATATGTTGTGCTTAGGTCCTTGAAGATTGATCTTGGAGTCCATTGCTGATGTAAATACATACCTATTCATGGCATAGGAAGGATTCAGAATCCTAAAACTAAAGGATTATCCTATGGAATCCTAAGTTGGGTAAGAAATATATACTACCTAGCTATGTTACTTAATTGATTTTATTTCTAACCTAAGCCTTGTGCTAAGGGAGTATGGAAAGGTTTCTAGGCTATCTAAATTAACCTAAAACCTAATGCTATATGGTTATGAGATGATCTAACCTAATGTTGGAATTACCTAAGGTAATGTGTTAAGGCCTAAGGTAATTATTCCTAAACTAACCTAAGTTTAAGGATCTATCCTAAGCTATTTTAATGGGAACCTAAAAGGGTCACATGCCTCTAAGGTGATGGTTCCAATGGCATTTAATTATTGATAAGGTTCTTAAAGGCATTACATATACGCCAGTTTTGGCAGGGGCTAGTTGATTTAGTGGAGGCTTATGTGGAAGCTCCACTAAAGATGGAGTTGCATGTTAAATTGGAATTGGCATTCGCCAGATTTGGGAGGTGGTGGCAAGGAGAGTTGAGGGAAAATTGGAATTAATGAAATTAATTGGCCTCGGGTTTTGTTCACAAACCATCTAGGAAACTTGGAAGGTGGATTTGTGGGAGGTTGTTGGTTTTTGCATGCTTTTCAGATTTTTCTCTACATGGAGAAAACTGGTTCTTTGAACCAAGCAAGTTTGACTTGCACTTCATTGCTATTTTTAACTCACCTGGTCTATTTTCGATCATGGGAAGGTATATGAGGCATTTTGAGGAAAGTTGTTGGTTGGTTGATCTTTGTGGAGGAGAAAAGGAGTTGGAAGCTCATCTGGAAGTCTCCTTCGATTTGGCAGAAGTGCTATCAGGCATGATAGGCTCTAATATTTAAGATCTCTTGCTTTCTTCTAAATGATTCATTAAAATGACTCTGCTCTTATGAGATTCTTGGCTTGCATGTTTTATCTGGTTATTTTACTTGTTGGGTTTTGTAATCTTGGAAATTTGGGTATTAATCCATGGAAAATTGATGATAAGTGTTTGAAACTTTCTTGGTATGTGCTATTTAGCATGACATGCATGAGAAACTTGTTACTGTAACTCTTGCTTGTCATTTCTTGAACCAGTATACGAAAAATTTGTGTTTTCAACTGACCTTCATCATTGTGTAAATGGTTTTGAGTTTTGGGAACCTTGAATCCTATCTCGATCTTTTTAGAGCTCATTTTGAGTTCATGTTTTGTTGAGCTAAAAACTTATAGTTGAGCTTGTCTTTTGTTTGAGCTAGAGCCTGTATTCGAGTTCATGTTTTTGTTTGAGCTAAGGCTTGCAGTTGAGCTTGTGTTTTGTTTGAGCTTGAGCTTGTGTTGAGATGGTGTTTTGTTTGACCCTGTATTCAAGTTCGTGTGTAGTTAAGCTTGATTTGGGGTTAGTGTTTTGTTAAGAATTTGGGTTAGAGGTTCTTGTCACTCTGAACAGTGTTTGGATTCTTGAGTAATCTTGGACTATTGTTTTAAGTCCATATGTACCTCTGTACTTGTGTTTATTCTTGTGTTAATCTAGACTATTAATGGAAGTTTGTAATTTTAATAGTAGAATAGTATTTTTTTATTAGTTTGAAACTCTGTAGAGCTCGTGTTTCGAGCTGGTTTGAGTTTTCTTTGTTTGAAATGCAAACTGGAATGGGAATAGTGGACGCCCTGAACTACGAATATCTACTCAAATGGTTTTGAACTCTTCTTGGAGAAACATGTGTTTCATTTTGAAGTTGGAATTAGGGTTTCTTGTTTATGCTATAAACTGGTTAAGGTTGCCATGTTATATTCTGACTTGTTTCATAATATTTGTATATATCAGTGCTCACATTGGAGACTTTGTGATTCGGCACTATACATGTAATTTGATACATAGTGTTTGAATTTTTAGTTGAACGACGTGTTAGCTCTGTTCTGGTATTTGTGAGTTGGTTTTAAATTGTATTTTTGTTGAGAGTTTATAACTCCTTTAATGCAAACCGATTACTCCAGGTAATTTTGGGTAAGTAGTATGACTGAGTTGTTTGAGTATCTCTTGGAGATTTAACTGGAAATGTTTTCATTTGTTAGTAGGATTTGGAATTCTTTTAAACAAGTTTTGCACTGTGCTTAGAAATAGTAGTGGAGGTAGAATACTTAGATATTTTCAAGTCTCGATTTGTTTTATAGTTCTAATAGAATTATGAATCACCCATGACTAATACAATGTTGTGGAGGCATGTAAAGGAACTTTAGTTTTCGAGATTGAGCATACTCCTGAACTGGTTTAGTTTAAAGTTTCGGGTTTTCTAATCTTGTTGGGATCAATAAGTGAATGCTTGAGTATTTTAAAAGAAGAAGGAAATAGGGAACCCTTAGGATAGGGTGTTGTTTTAAAACTTTACTGTATGTTGTTCTAAACTGAATTTGGAACTCATGCTTGTAATGACAAGGATTGTAAGGGGAACATGTTGTACATTTTATTTGAGTTGGTTTTGTTTTCTCCTTAGGAACTAGTGTATGAGCTTATTGTTTGGATTAGAGATGGGAATTTTTTGTTAAGTTTGGAGAATAATTAAAGATTGAGTCAAATTCTGATAAGATTCCCTTTCTAACTGGTAGGGATTAGTTCATTTGATTGAACCCTTCTGTTATTAGTTCTCTTGCAAGATGGAGATTTATTATACCTATTTAGCCTTCCTTGTTCATATCATTTGTTAAAGTGATGAAGGAAGAGATTTTTGTTTGGTTTTGTTGAATAGAAATACAATCTTGTTGTAAGACTATTTAAACTCTATATTCCTTCTTAAGATTGATATGGGATTTTGTTCTATTTAAAAATCTGAAATGTTGCATTTAAAGGTAGTTGTCCTTTAAATGAAATAGTTAAATTCATGTGATGAACTTGTATCTATTTTTGGATATTTTGTGTTTGAGCATAGTTTGGAATGGATATCCTTCTTCCTTGCTTAGAGCTTAGAGATGTATCATCTCAATGTGAACTATGATAAATGTTGTAAATGATTTCTTTTTTGTTTAAAGGTAATTGTTAGGATCAATTAAACTTTAATTTTGTAAGGTAGATGTTGTGGATTATATTTGTTCTTCTCTTAGAAGTGAATTCAAATTGGTTAATGTACTTCTTTTCCATTTGCTATTACTTATATTGATATTTATGATGTAATAATTGTCTCATTAAAGTAGAGTTGTTTTAATGGAACAATTATTGGAATGCACTTCATTTTAAGGCTTAGTGCTTATCATGCTCAGTTCATTGAATTGACCCATGCTAGCAATTTTTGTAGATGGACTTCGTAAGTGATAAAAGAAGGCAAAACTTATATGATGCATTGGCTGATTTAAGTCTGATTCTTTGTGAAGAATTTTGATTTGTTCTTGAGATTGTAATGAAAAAGAAAAGTAGTATTATTTTATAATGAAGGTAGGTTGTTATGCAGTATGCCTAAAATGCATAAGGCTTGTAAATGTATAAGTTATAAAGATGAATTGAAAGTTGAGAATTTACTTGTATTGGTTGTGTAAATTATCTTGTACTTGTATGAAAAGATGGATTTCTATCTTGTTGATATTCTTCATATTATTTTATGCTTAATTGGTTATCCTTTGATAAGTGGATAAAGGGATTTAGTTTAATTTCCTAATTGTGATGCAGATTGTTAAGTTTCAGAGAATATGATGTTCTTTATCTAAACTATATAACATAGTAATGTAATGTGTGATGAACATACATTAAGAAATATGGATATTGGGTAGGATATACCCTAACACTTAACATGTAGATAAAGACTCTTTCTCCTTCTTAATTGAATATAAACCAAAAAGGTTTGGAAATATGATTACAATTTATTAGACTTCATTTTGTATGAAGTCTACTTTAATTGGATATATACTCAAATGTTGAACTTTTCTAAAAGTTATTGTACTTTTTAAATAAAACATATGATAACGTTGTTCAGTTACGGTTAATTGGTAGTTTAACTATGTGATCAAACATTAAAAACAACCATGAATATAACAAAGTTCTTAATGGACTAAATGAAGCAAATTTAGGAAAGAACTTATTGAGTTTGGATTAGGGTTTGGTAGGGTTGTTGTAATCAAGAAATAATCTAAACTAACAATGTATTAACAATCTCCTGGGGGTATGTACATCTCGATGAGGTAGTTTCTATAGGATGTTGGCACACGCCAACTGTAGGGTACTTACTTTTGAGAAGGCTTGGGTCTTCTCGAGAATACAACATTGTAGTTGACATGTGGCATCACCCTTCCACATTGATCATCTAGATCTACACCCAATAAGAACTTGACTTGAACTTAGTTTCCCTCTAGGTCTGGATAGGAGCATATTTAGGATATGAATTAGCTTCCAATGGCTCAGGGTACGTTGGCACATCCGGTCAACTTAGGTCAACCGAGTATGCCCATTTACCCTAAGCCATTGTGAGCATCTTCCTATAATAGGTTATGTTCCTACCTAGGTCTAGGGTTAAACCTAGAACAAGTGGACTGATGGTAGTCAGTAAAGACCAATCATGATAATTGAGGAGTGAGGTGAAGGACGTATTCCAATATGATGAGTATGCCATCTAGGAATAGTGACATACACAGTATGTTATAAATATTTGGCCAAAGTATCGCAAATTGCTAGTTGCATTGTCCTATGTCACCAAGTTTAAAACAACGTGATATCAGATGAATATTGGTAGCAGATATTCAGATATGTTCTTTAAACAGATCACTCAATACCTAGTGTAGGGTAGGATGACAAAGTATATGAAGTATACGATATGTATTCGATACATAAGATAACATAAATAGATCGGTAGCTTATCGAGTTATGAATGATAGATCGGTAAATAATCGAGTGATTACAATCGCATATGTTTATCCATTGAATTTGATTGGCATGGAATGTTTGTTCTAAATAATGCTTTATTTAGAATAAGTGAACACTATAAAAAATTCCCTTGTTTCTAAAGTCTTAAAATGGGAATGTTACAAAAGTTAGAAAACCCTCATTCCAAAATTCATCATTTATTTCTCATAGATCCATCTTCTTTTCGTAATATTTTTACACATTTTCCTTGATCAAAATCAACCAAAATCCATAGAATTTATATTCACCACTTTGATAGATAGTTTATTCTTCCCATCATTCTTTTCACATGACCATGGCAATTTTACTTAACCATTCACATAAAATGACAATCTTACTTAAGATTCCCTCTTAAGGTTGATTTTCCATCTGATCTTCCCCAATCCCATCAAGTTTCCTCCATCCTATTTTCCCCACCCCTCACCATCACCATCTACTCCAACAAACCATTCCACCTTCTACATCCTTATACATTTTTTTATCTTTCACCTTCCATTCATCATCATTATTAGTTTAAATATTACTTAACCACTCATAGCAACATGGAAATCTTACTTACTTTTAGTCCTCTTAAGGATGATTTATTGCATCTTACCATAAAAGGGCCTCATATATCCTCACCCTTCCCTTTTTCTCATGTGACCCATCAGGTCACATCGTTTTCATTATCCCTTAGCTTCTCACCAATTTCATATATTGACTTCTATTTTTATTCATCATCTCCATCATCGCTTTCATCTGATTAATATCACATAAACATTGTTGAGTCTTTCTTTAGGTTAAGACATTATGATCAACATTGTCATTTTTCACATTCTTCATTGACTCACTCTTCATTCCCTTGATTGAATGTTCCTTCCTCCTAGGTCTACTAACCAAATTTTTCTTGCCATTATCTTTTCTCAACCTATCATATCATCATCTCATTCACCATCATTATCTTATCACCACATTCCTTTTACCATTTTGCCTCTCCTTGCTTTCTCCATCATCCTTCATACCACTGATTCTTCCACTATTTTCATGTCTTGTTTGAGGTCACCTTTACCAAGTCATAATCCATCCTATCATCCTTTCTCATCTTGATCTTGTCACTAAATCATCACTATTGATTTATTTAATATTTTACTATGCTTCTCTATTCTCCCACATTATTCCATCATACTAAGGTCATTATGTTGACTGGTCTCCCTAAAATTAGGCATCATCATCTGCATTTCCACACTAATAGTATTCATTGTCTTCATCCTTACAAAAAATCACTCGCATCATTCTCCACTTCATTTTCAAGCATCTTTTGACCTATCCATTTGTTTTTCATCAATAGAAACATACAAGAACATGCCAACAATATAATTGTTGGTATACATTTTGGTGAAGACACCAAATTTGGGTCACACTAGATTTTATCCCCTTCAATAAATTAACGTAATATATTTAATTAATCATGACACCATTAACCCATTATTAATTATTCATCTTCAAATTATTAATTAATTTAATTACTTTAATTGAATTCATTTCCATCTCTTCACACCTCCACCTCATTTTGCATACACTTAAGCTATTTAAACCCATTCTAGTGGAATTTAACTCTCAAGGGTCCCTATGTTATCAGCCTATGTTGAATCACCATGACCTAACTTAAGACTTATTATGGATTCTAACTTTACTTTTCTAAAAGTTCGAGCCTACTCTTATTGATCCCATGAAATCCATGTTTTATGAGAGTGTTTATAAATGAGAAAGGATGAATATCTTTGGCAAGATCATGATTTATCATAAAGAGATTTTTCCTTAATGAGTAACTATTTATTCCTGAATGACCATATCGGTATAATGGTGATTATCATTGATTAATTTATTTACAATTTTTGCAATTATAATTTTTCTAGTGATTGGTAATTTAATTTTGGGAGAGCTATTGCATTCATATGTTTATCAAAACCTCTGGATGATCTAAAAATCACAACAATGTCATAATGTACCCTTTCATCCCACTCTAATATTAATTTAATTAAATTAATTCATTATCTCACAATATTTATTATTTAAATATCCTAATTGAGATAATGCCCACATATCCACCTCACCTAGACACCTCATCTAGCCACCTCACCCTAAGACCTATTCTTAGTAAGTTGCCATAACTAACTAAGACCTACCCAAACCCTAAAAATCAAAGCCTATATTCCCTCTAACCACATTCCCATGTCCATTGAAGGAAGCTTCCATTCTAATCCGTGGAGAAAAAATGAACGAGATCCAAGAAAATCAAGGGATCTGCCCAGTTTAGAAAACCTAGGAAATCCCACCCTAACCGACGCCGGTTACCCTAAACCACCACCGGTCAACCCGAAACCACCTTCAGTTACCATTTAACCCCAAAACAACCTTATTTATTTTGAGGTTGGCACATTTGAGAGAGATTAACACATTTTCGAGAACAAGTGATGAAACCAGAGCTACATGCAAAGTAAACAAGCATTCGTACACACATAGAGCACCCATACCAACACAAAAGCAACCACAAAGCCATTTTCCTTCATGGGAGCATCCGAGGAAGTGCCAACACACACCAAGTTCCTTCCATTTGATCACCCACCATTTCCAACCAGACATCAAGCTCGTATAAATAAGTAAGTTTTGTTAACCAACACTAGTTCATTATCATTTGAGTAGATTCTTTTACTTTTGTTATTAGTTTCTACTCCCATTTCCATTCCCCACCATTTTTACCTCCATGAAAACTTGACCATCCTTCACCCACACCCTTGAACTTACCCATATCTAGATTTTAATCATTCTTGTGCATACCTAAGACCCACACACGAACCTTTCCATTTCCCTTCCATTTTCATCTAGCCTTAGATCTATCTCACCCCACCAAGTTTTTATTGAGTTTCCTACTATGACCATACACGCTGGTTACCCACAACCATCGCCGGTTAACCTAAACTAACATCGGTCATACCAGACGACGATGTCGTCTCGTGTTTTGACTAAAACCAAGAACAGAGCTTAAAACCTCCACCAAATACCCAAAATACCCAGAACCTCACCCTGACCAATACCAGTACCCTGACCAAGACCTTGACCTTCAGATTCAGTCATAGCTTAGCCTATTGTGAATGAATTTGCTTATTGTAGATGAATGAGATACCTAAATCATTTTAACTATAATAGGATTTCCTTTATTATTAGCATTAAGTTGTTTTAAATAAATGGATTGACAACCATCTAAGAAGTATCACACTTCCGGATCTAGCATACGCTAGGTAAGTCCACTGCATATATTGTTTAACTTTTATTTGGTGGTCTTGTTTTCCATTTCAAGTAGTTCCTCCAAGAAAAAAGGAAGCTCTCATGATCATCTGTGGATCTAGAAGTCATATGCGTGCAACAACCTACAACCAGCATTTAACAGGTATTCCTCCTAGCCCTTTACCCTTATCTATTTCATCAACATTCAAAGAAATGCTCTAGAATCAGGTGAAACATTTTGGCATGCACCCAGTGGGACCCATTCGGGGTTCTTTGCATTCTTTCATTTCTAGGTGAAAATTTGCATGTTTGTTTCCTTTCTAAAAGGTTCTTACATTAAAATTTCTCCCGAACCTTCTCTTCTTCTATTGTCTAAAAGAAATCATATTTTGGTGCTTTAAAAAGAACACTTCTTCCCTTTCATTAGTATCACATTAGTGAAAGAGCATCCCTTCTCCTATTCATATTTTTGTGTCATCAAATTCAACATTTCAATTTGGGTTTAAAACTCATTTCATTTCATTCTTCTCTGCATTAGCTCACATTAATTGAGGGCAACCTATACGCTGGAAGTCATGCCCAGACTGATGGTTGACAAATGAATGTAGAAAAGCACTTCCTTTCTTTTTCTCTCTCGAGTCTTACCAAACATCACAAAATTAAAAATATATACACATTCTTAAACAACATCTCACCCAGAAGAAGTTGTAGGTGATCACACGATCATGGACACAAGTGGGCACCCCGCTGGTTATCTCTATCCAGTACCCCATCAGAGGATGGCCCACCCCCACCATAACATACCTAAAACCTCTCCTTGTAGATCTCCTTCTTCGTAGGAAGCCATCCTCACCAAAAAAATTCTATTCTAAAGTTCATGAGTCAGTCCTTAAATAGCATAAGCTAAACAAACATAATAGAAAAAGCACTCTTAGGATCATATTTTTCTTAGTGTTTCTGCTTGGCTTGCATTTTGAGGTGAGAGGTCACGTTCTTCATTTTCTTATTTCCCCTTACATGCTCCTCATCATAGTTGGTGTATTCTAGCTTCATCTGAGTGTGCCTGGACCATATTCTCATCATTCTCAGAATTCTGGGTTTGATTCCACATCTAATTTTAACTCACAACCACATTTTCTTCATCATTGTTTCAATTTCATAAGAACGGTGTTTCACCGTCGACCATCATCATCGTTACCTTCTGACCATCATCAGTTTTTCCTAACCAGCATCGTTTACTATTCTTTTGGTCAACCTACCCAAAAGGACACCTGCTTCACCTTTTTGTTATTTAGAGTCTCTATTATTCTTATCATATTCACTGACCTGGTAATTCCATCAGCATCTTGCATACTTGGCAAAGTATTGGCCTTTTACCTTGTTTTGACCAACTATCCACTTTCCACAAGTGACCGACCATGGTTACCTATGACCGGCATCAGTTTAACCTAACCGCATCAGTTAGCCTATGTAATTTTCTAGCTGACATTTTAACCCCAATTCACCTACCACCACCTATTTATCTATCTCTATTGTATTTCGTGTCATTTATAGAAAGCAGTCCTACCACGTTAGTGCTTGTTCACATGGTGCTGACCCAAAGCCAAGAAAACACCCTCATATTCCATGCTAGTCATCAACCACTCCCACCTAGTCCTTCACCACCTTCTATTTTATCACCCATGGATCCTACCCAACCTATCACTATCACCACAGAGATGAGGAGTTCACGACTCCTTGACCAAAACCCTTCCACCTTGTAGTTTTATCTTTCCCACTCATCCACTCGAGATGCCTCGGGTCAGTTGATATATGACATGCCCATATCTATTCCCCCGACACTCACTCCTACTTCTACTCCAACCTCCTCTAGCTCCACGCTACCCACACCTACCTTGCCCCTAGTCATTTCTCAGCTAGGCCCCATACCTACTATGACCGCCATGTCTGCCACATCTATTGCACCCGCCACATCCACTATACCTTCACCAACCACCTAGAACATAACCTCATCCACACCTATTGTTTCATATATACCCATAGCTACACAACCACCCCGTGTTGGTGACCCCTACCCCTTTTCAAAATGTTGTTCTTTCTATTCCACAATCCTTAGCCCCCATTGCCACTAGGGTCACCATGACCCTTCCACCTCCATATACGTACTATCAGCATCCTCCCATTTCATCTATCATTCATTCTGGGTACATACCCCCTATTTCACTTCCTCCTTCTCAATCTACCTATACAACATCACCATATACAGGAATGCCACCTCCATCATATGTCCAACACCAACCTCCTTACTACTATAGGAGGTACCCAACAATCACAACCTACCAATGACCTAATCAAGTTAATGATGGATAAGATGTAGACATTGGAGGCATCGGTTTCTGGCACACACAACTCTCTCACCTACAATGAGATTTGTAATGAGCCCATCCACCCATCCATTCCTATCCGTCCATATCCCATACATTGGGAAATGCCTAAATTTAACCGCTTCAATAAAGAAAGAGGACCTGCAACAACATTTGTGGTCTTTTAAACATGGGTGTTATCTGATCACCCATGATGATGCTTTGCTTCTGAGGACCTTTCCCATGTCTCTGACTAGGCCCGCATTAGATAGATTGGTATAGTGGGTTACCTAGACACTCTATCTTCTCATTTAATCAGTAGCCCAAGCCTTCTTGGATCACTTCTCCATCAATGTGTTAAGAAAGGTTACCATGAATGACCTCTACTCTACGCGTCAGTATGATGATGAATCTATCACAGATTTTGTTCACTCATTGGCATAGCCTGATCAATCAACTCACATTCCAACTACCACAAACCAAACTCATAGATCTTCATGTGGGCTTGTGCTAGACATATCTCACGACCCTATAGGTCTAGAACTTTCCAAACCTTCGATGAAGCATTCACCATGGCATGAAAGCTAGAGATTCGGGCCATCAAGAAAGAAAATCCAACTACAATAAGAACTCAACATTCAAATCAAATGATACCTCTTCTTCTTTGAAACCATAGAATAACAATTATTCAAAAGCCAAGGGAACCACTAACACAGTGGTACTCAAGGCTGGCCCAGCTCATCCATCAAATCAAAGCTAGTCCCTCATCTAATCTTTCTCCTATGTCTAGACTTTTCAATTTAGATGGGAACAATGGAAATACACCCCAATTGGGGAACCTTATTCTTCTATCTTAGAAAAGCTCATTAAAGCTGGGGCCATCACCCTTCCTCCCATAAAACCACACACTGGTTTTGACCCTACTCGCCCCACACCCACATGGTATAAAGAACATGACTTCTGCAACTATCATCGAGTAAAGGGTCATAGTGATGGAAATTGCATCACTTTCAAAAACATTGTCCAAGAAATGCTTGAGAAAGGTGAGTTAACCTTGGATAATCCTAATGCACCTACCAATCAAAACCTACACATCTTCAAGAAACCATTTCCTAATCATGCCCCTTCTTCTGATCAAACCGAGAGACCTCAACTCATGATAGCCATACCCGTGAGGTCCATGCTATTTTCAGTGATGCACCCGTTGCTTCCCAATTACCTCATATTCCTTCCATCGAGGAAATCCTAGCCCAAGTCCTCCACCTACACTTGAACCCACCTCACCTATTCCTCCACCCACAGAGGAACACCCTTCATCTCCTCTCTCACCCATGAAGGAGACTCCTATTAACATCAAAACCATTTCACCTTTGACTTCTCCACCTAGAGATCCATCACCCGTGGTACATCTTAAGCCTCAGAGGAAGACCCATCATCCATGAGAGAGCACTTCATTCATCTCCTCCACCCACAGAGGAGCACCCATCATCTCCTCCACCCATGAGGAGCACCCATTATCTCCTCCACCCATAGAGGAGCACCCATTTTCTCCTCCACCTATCGAGGATCTAGTAGAAATACCTTTACCTCTAGGTGACCATTCTCCATCAACTACCCAAGATCCTGTGGACTTACTTTCGGCTCTCTTACCCATGGAAGCCGAAGCTAGAAAATTCCCATCTCTAAGACACATTTTATGGGAATTTCCATTGGATCCTCATCAACCTCACCTACAACAGTGCCTTTTTCATGCCTAGCCGATCACCTAGATTATGTGGATAGAGCCTTACTTTGGGGGCATCTTCTACTTCCTATCTCAACACAAATGTAGATGTCACTTGCTGACACTTCCACTATCTACCCAAAAATATTTCAGCCAATCAAACCAAACACAACTACAACTATCAAAAATTCCACCACGATACCACTCATGGCTCAACTCACACCCCTACCCATAACCCAACATGCATCTACATCCAAGCCCACACCTACATCATCTTCCTTGCCTAAACCTATTACTACCTTAGGGGTCATCCCAACCACCAACCTTACTCATCCACCCATCAAATTAGATTTAGCTACATCCTCCAAAGCCAACACCAAACCTACTCCAACACCCAAACAGAAGAACCAATCCCATAGATCTCATACTCCAACCTCACCGATCACACCTTCATCACCTTCACCCTTTCCATCCATCCTAGGACCTCACCCCTCCAAACATGGTTAAGAAACCTCCACCCACCTAGTAAACTAAAAACAAGCAACCCATTCCCCTCGCAAACCTCTACCATACCCAAGCACCCGACATGACTTACACCCACACCTGCAACATCTTTACCACCCATACCTCCAATACCATCGATAGCTTCTTGCATTACCCCCAACATTTTAGTCTCTTTCCCTCACACCTCCTTCATGACCCATGCCATCTACCTTCACAACACCTCTCATTATCCCCATGGGTAACACCCCTTCCACCATCCACCTTTCCCTCTAGAGCTCATGTGCCCATATCACCTTTACCCAAGAAGGTGCAACCTAAAGACAAAAATCTACTACCCTCCAATAAGGTAGTCAAAACAACCACACACTCTCCTGCCAATTCATCTACCATACCCCTACCCAAGCAAAACATGACCAACACCCAAGATCACACCAACACCTAAAACCATAGCTCGACCCACTCCCCCTCATGCAAACACCCTTCCTCTACAGTCAGCCACACCTATACCCAAACTCACTTTCACTTCCCATTGTGATCCACTAGTGGGATCCTATGCCAAAATTTTAACCAACCTCCTTGAAACTTTTGTCATCACATTACCAGCCGCTCAGACCTTATGACCCTCTCAAACCCAAACCAAAAGGGTTTGATGACACCAAAATTTTATGCCTACCATCATGTGTTAGGGCATGATGTAGAGAACTGCAAGGCTTTAAAACCATTCTTATCTAGTTGTGTCCTCCTCCAAAGAAAACTTTGATGATGATGACCTTCTCGATGAGGACCCCATTTCACCAACACCCATTCCCACAGTTCTTCCTCACTACCTACTCAATGACCAGACCTTCACCCCCACAACTCCTAGAGCCACCCCAAGATTCAAAATTAACATGGTTTGCATCAAAGAACTCGCCAAACCTCCACCCAAATGTCGGTGTGCTCAACTCATCTCACAAGGTTCCTTCCCACCACTTGGATTTTTCCCTTCATGTCGCTATACCTTTCATGGCTCACCTACTCACCTACCTCCCCACCTCAGATCAACATGATCCACGTTGCTACCCATGCTCTAGAAGGACAAAGGCAAGGAAAAGGCAACCGACCCACCAACCAATCCTATACCCAACATACCATCTGCACCTACACCTAAAATCACTATCCGTGGCCCCACATATCCTATTTCTAATGGGGTTACACATCGCACCATGCTCAAACAATTACACCAATCCCCTCAAAATGTCCCTATATGACCTCATCCAAACCTCGAATCCCATCATCAAGCTCTCATGGAGGTCCTTCAATCTATTGAGGTTTTACCAATGACCCTACACCCATAGCCTCCATTATTACACCCCATCATGTAGCCTCTCTCACCAAATTACCACCTTTATCCACACCTCCACCTACTCACCAAGTAGCCTCCTTAGCTTCTCAGAGGAAGAGATCACACCGCACCAAACCGATGACCTAGATCCAGCTCTCTTCATCTCTATCCACATCGATGATATATGTGTATGACATGTTATGATCGATGGGGTGCTAGCATTAATATCATTTCCTCCCATGCATTCACTCAAATGTGCATACCTGACAATTACATGCATAAACATCCCATCATGTTGTCATTCATTCAATGATGCTATCACCTCTACACTTGGCACCATCATCCTCCATGTTACATGGGCCCCTCACACTATTCCAGAGTTATTTTACATCTTGGAGGGGGAATTTCAATATAACATTGCTTGGTAGACCCTGGATTCGTGTCATGGGTTGTGTTCCTTCCACTTTGCATCGTTGTGTAAAGTTTGAGCATGAAGGACACACCTATACCATTCTGGCTGACCCATCACCTTTCAAAACTTGCAACATGCTTTACTAACCCAATGACATGCTTATACCCATTAAAGCATCTACCTCCATGACCACTACCTCTTCACCTACACCTCCACTCACTAGTGCAGCCACCGCTACCTCAATCACACCTACATCCTCCATTCCTACCACTGCCACAACCTCCATGGCCAAACCATCAGCCTCCCAATCTATTAGCTCCACCTCCGATCCGACCTCTGACACATCATCTATTCTAGCTACCCACATATACAACCAACCACCGATCCTTGGAAGGCATTTTTCAATGCCTCACTGGGGAGTATCACCTATATAGTGTCAACACATTCCTTACTCCACAAGAGTATGGAAGTCTTCACCAACACCCTCATTATGATCACCATATAGAGAGACCTCCTTTATGGTCCTCCCCACCTTCATACCAATCTCACCTATGGGGACTTGATACTACCACTTACACACCTGAACCACCATCACAAACCCACCCATTTTCTGCTGACTTCCAATCACTCACCAATCACCATTTCACCCACACCTTCCTGCACCGATGTGCATGGAAGGGTTTTGGTTTTGGATTTTATGAGCAAGGCCACCATACTATTATTCCATGTACTACCCACAAACATAATGACCGTAGTGGTATCGGCTTTGCTAAACCACCTACCAAGAAGCCCACATTGAACTCATTGAGGACATCAGCCCTTCTCCACCTTCTTCACCACCATCACCACCTTCACCGATGGAGTCGATGGATCCAGAATCCATTCCTCCTAACTTTTTTTTTTTTCATAAACACCATTTCCTTGGGGCTCTCGACTTATCAATGTGAGGGTGAGGCTCCTCTTCTCTTCCCTTCCTCGTATCCTGAAATGATCAATGATGATACACCTTCGATTAACATCATTCAATGTTAGGATGATGAATCTATACTCACCTACCTTGGTGTAGAAGACTCATATATTCATCGGTCATTACCATCTGAGATGCAAACCATGTTGAATGAATCGACTATCAAAATCAACATTCATACTCAGGATGACCCGCACATTCTAAAGATAGGACAATCTTTAGATGTTTCGAACAAGAAGCCATCACTTCTTTTCTCAAAAACCATAACCATGTTTTCACTTGGTCTTACACAGATATGCCCTATGGTATTGACCCCACTATAGTGGTCCACAATATCATAACCATTCCGATGCCAAACCCGTCAAACAAAATCTGAGGAAAATGCACCCTTGCATTGCTCTTCTAGTCAAAGAAGAACTTCAGTGCCTCTTTTCTGTTTCCTTCATCTTACCCATTGATTATCCTCGTGGATTTCTAACATTGTCCCTGTCACTAAGGTGACAGGGGACTCGTACATTTGCATGGATTTTCGTGACCTCAACCTAGCCTGCCCAAAAGATGACTTTCCTCTACCTGGTATTGACCAACTAGTTGACCTTACCACTGGTCACAAGATGCTATCACTCATGGATGGTTTCTCGAGTTATAACCAAATCTTGCTTTCCCTAGAGGATCAACACAAAACCACATTCATCACCCCTTTGGGGACCTTCTGCTACCGAGTCATGCCTTTTGGCCTTAAAAATGTTGGGGCCACCTATCGGGCTATGACTTATATCTTCCATGACATCATGCATCATATATTAGAAGATTACGTGGATGATCTCCTGGCCAAATCTAAATGCCGCTCCGAGCACCTCGCCATCCTAAAAACCATCTTTGACCACCTTATTAAATATCATGTTTCACCTTCAACCCAAGAAGTGTGTCTTCATGGTTCTCTCAGGAAAGCTCCTAGGATTTATCATTTCCTTACATGGTATAGAGGTTGACCCTGCTAAATTCAAGGCCATTCTTGAAATGCCTCCACCCACTAATCTTAGGCAACTCCATAGCCTGCAAGGCAAGTTACAGTCTATTCACCGCTTCATTTCACAATTATCTGATCGGTGTCAACCATTTCATCATCTTCTCAAGAAGGATGTCTCTTTTAAATGGGATAATGACTACCACAAAGCTTTTGAGGCCTTAAAACAATACCTTCTCCAACCACCCATACTCATTCCACCTAAAGATGATCAACCCTTCTACCTATACATCTCAGCCTACCGATCACTCCTTGGGGCCATGCTTGCTCATCGTGATGAACAACATAGGGAGCAAAGTGGTTTATTACATAATTGTACTCTTTAGACTATGAAACTGATACACCCATGCCAAAAACTTTCTTAGCCTTATTTTTCATTACCATGAAACTCTGCCATTACCTACTTAATCACAAGACTTATGTTGTGACCAACACCGACCCTTACACTTCATGTATGCCAAACCTTACCAAAATCAATGTGCCACATGCTAGCTCATGCTTTTGGCTGACCTCGACCTCAAATTTATCCACCAAAATTCCATCAAGGGCCAAGCCATCACCAACCAATTGGCCGACGCACCTATTTCTGGGGATCAACCTTCTAATTTTGACTTTCCAGATGAGTCAATTGCTTCCCTTTCCTTGGACGAAGCCCGCATACCAAATGACACTCTTCTTCGATGGTTCCAAGTGTCGCATGGGGTGGGGCAGGCGTTATCCTCATTCCGCTTGATGGTGAACCCATGCCTTTGTCTTTCAAACTCGATTTTGATTGTATAAACAATATTTTCCGAATACGAAGCACTCGTATTAGGTCTCCAAGCTGCCTATGCCTTGGATGTCAAATCCATCAACATCTTTGGTGATTCCCAATTGGTCGTAAACCAAGTCAATGGTATATACCAATGTTGTAATGAGACACTTCAAAAGTATAAACATCACGTAGACATACTTTTGACCACCTTCGATCGCTACGCCTTCAAACCGTCCCACGTTCAACCAAAAATTTCAGATACCATGGCCTGCTTGGCTTCTCAAATCCCCACTTCACCTGCCGATTCTAAAATATTTGTCACCATACAAAGACTCCAATCACCCTCTTATTTACCTTGTGAGGTTTACTCCATCGAACCACTACCCTTGACCCGAGTGACCTTTGGTATAAACAATACTCAGACTACCTTTCCCATTCCATCTTGCCTCCCGACCTCACTCGTAATGGACAATGGGCCTTTCTTAAAAAGGTCTCTCGTTACGTCATCATGGGTGGCCTCCTCTATAAACATGGCTTGATGGCATTCTCTTATGGTGCCTTACGAGTTCTAAAATTCCTTATACCATTAAGGAAGTTCATGATGGCATATGTGGAGGTCACTTTAGTGGCCTCATTGTTGCTAAGCATATTCTTCACCTAGGATATTACTGGCCAACCCTTAACCATGATTGTTGCAACTACGTCAAGCATTGTGTAAAATGCCAACAACATGCCAACCTTCATCATACACCCAGTCATGCCTTACAGGTCACCCGTGACCTTTGGCCCTTCTCTCAATGGGGTTTGGATCTTTTCAGAGAGATCAATCCCCATTCTTCCCAATGACATCAATGGATCATCACCACTACCGAATACTACACAAAATGGGTTGAAGCCATACCTCTCATTTCCACGAAAGCTGAGAAAATATGTGAGTTCATCAATCATCACATCATTTGTCACTTTGGTGTCCCACATCGCCTCATCACTGATAATGGACAAACAATTCAAAAATAAAATATTGTGAAAACTTTACAACGCCTTCAGCATTCAACTAAGTTTCTCATCACCTTATTACCCACAAACCAATGGCCAAGCCAAATCCACCAACAAAACCCTAAACAAAATTCTCATGAAAGTGGTTAACGATACTGGGAAGGATTGGCATACACACATTCCTTTGGCCTTGTGGGCATACCACACTAGTATTCACACTTCCACTGCTGCCACACCTTTTTCTCTGGTCTACAATACATAGGTTGTTCTACCCCTCAAAGTCCAAATTCCCTCACTCCACATTTATCTCCATGACATGCTCAATGATGATGAATTTCGTCAGACCATTTAACACAACTCGAGTTATTAGACAAACACCGTCTTAACGCTCTTGACCACCTTCAAGTTTACCAAAAATGTATCAAATGTGCCTATGACAAATGTGTCCATGAGTGAACCTTCCAAGTCGATGACCTTGTCCTGAAGGAAAATCAACATGTAACCAAATTAGAAAAAAGTAAACGGGGAAAATTTGCTCCTAATTGGCTTGGACCATACATCGTGACTCATACTTATGGATCGTGTGCTTATATTTATCTTCACTCGATGGTAAACCCAAACTGAGCCCCTTAATGCCTGCATCTTCAAAAATTATATTGTTGAATTTTAGTCCTACCTCACCTTCTACCTCTTTCCATGCTCATCCCTTGAGTGACTATCCACTTCCTACGCCATCACCAATGATTAAATAAGAATCATGTGTGTACCGCCACTTTTTTATCTTCTCTTAAATATGTGTACCACATGGCACTACACATATCATGATTCTCATGGATAATTTTCATCTACCTTTAGATGAGATCCCATGGTCATTTCACCATACTTTAAAAAAGAATCCTATTCTTCACCTTAGTCTTGTCCATGACTTAAAAGACCTCACATGGGATCCAACTCGATTCAAACTTCCAATAAAAAGATGACTCCCTCAAAAGGACATCTTTCTCTCTACATCTTCTTGCTATAAATAGACTGCTCCTCAAGGACAGCTATGTAAAGCTTCTTTCAAAAAAAAAAAAGAAGAGACAAGAATCAAGCTTTCCCACATCAATCAAGTTCACGAATACCTCAAGGAGTTAGATTTCTCATCCCATATAGACTTCCCACATCGATGGCCTATCTCAAATATCAGTCAAAACAAAAAGTCTTTTAGTCATGGACTTGCCCATTGTGATCTTGGATCTCTTGCCAAAATGGCATGCTACCTAGTACCATATAAAAACTAACCACTTTTCACCCTCTCACCATTCGCACTTTCATTTCCTACCACCTCAAGGGACCTATTAGACCAAGACATTTGGTGATCATGTGACTACTTTCTCACCTTTACGATAATCAATCATGCAATGCTTTTAGGGTCTTATATTCATCAACCCATCTAAGGTATGATCCACCCATTATGATCCTTACCAATCAAGTCACTTTCTTGCCTCCTCTTATATTTTAAACCTTCTTCATTACATATTGATTACCTTATACATGACTTGATACTCGACACTTATTTTTGGGTAATTTTCCTGTTTCCCCATAATCAACTCAAAATCACCTATACCAATGTGCCCACAATTCACCATATACCTAACAAACCTAGAACCCAATCATGCCTATAACATACCCACCCATACTCATACCTCCTCACATTCTTCCCTATTATGGGAGAACTACATCGCCCGAGGTCCCTTTTCAAACGGGACTAATAGGAAGCACACTCGAGGGCATGGGGCCCTTGTTAGCTCGGCCACTCTTTACCCTAACCAATTCATCTTTTATTTTCCTAACTCACATACTATACTATTTAAATTTCTTTTTATATCAATAATTAGAAATTAAACCCGAAGGACAAAAACAAAAAAATTACTTTCCACCTTTATCATCATCAAACATCCATTCATTATGTCTCACCTTTTCTTAACCATTATCATGTATATACCGTTGGTCGATTCATCAATAGGACTTTTAGAGAGCATTATGGATCTTGTCGGAACGCTCATGCTAAAAGTCCTATTATAATGGGAGAGGTTCACCTTATTCTGAAACGAACTTATTTACAAATATACAGTAACATTATTTTATGGTTAAACTTGGATTTCATTACGTAAAAAGTGCTTTTCTCCATGAAAAAGTCCGGGATCTCAAGTCCTACACAAGGATGAGGAAAAAGAATAAGAAGATGATTCTAACATTCGGGAAAATTTTCTCCTAGATATCAGAATAATACATCATGATGCGATAGCTTAAAAGATTTAAGACAAGATCATTTCAATGAGATTAAACAAGAGACACAAAGTTCCATAAATAACCATTCTTTGTTTTATTAGTCAAGGACCTTAAGTTCCTTCTTTTATGCAAGAATCGAGTATATCTTCAAAAATCACCAATGATTAAATCGAGAGACATGCGAGTTAAGAACCTTGATCTTCTTAAATATTAAAGGAAAACACAGACAACAAGAAGGACGATAGACAAAGAATGGAAACTTTTCATTGACCTTTAAAGAGTCTATTTACACTTTCCTCAAATATCCTAGTTCTTCCTCCTTTGAAAATGGCGTGGAAAGGCCATTATATAGATTACAAGTCAGCTCATTTCAAACTCTTGACCTATTCACAATGACTAAGTGACTAATTTTCTTTTAACTTAAAGAATATTTTCAATCATGACCAAAATTTTGCCTTAACTAATAACCCTCAAGGAATACGAAAAGAAAGGGAAGAAGAGAAAAAAAGGAGAAGGAGACAGTGTCAAGGGCTTCCCAGAAGGACATCACTAAGACCTCAAACCGCCGCTTGAGTTTTTTTTCCATCCTCATACGATTTTGCCACGACATTGGATCACATCTGATACTCAAATTTCATCTTGAAGATGTCAATCGGGATTTTAGTCATGAAAATTCATGTAACTGGACTCTTCAAAATTCGCCCTAGTACGTGAATCGCTTCTGAAATTTGACTTTTGACCCTCTCACCATTCATAACTTATTTTTTTTTTTTTTCATTGACATTTAGATATTCAACTAATTTCGGGAGAAAACTAAGTGTGAATGACTTTGGTACGCCTTCACCTGGGAGACGCGAACCACTATTATGTAAAACACGGGGCTCCTTAAACAGGAGAAGACGACAAATGTATTTTGGACACTCTATGGGATGATTAGTTAGCTTTTTTATCTATCGTTACCTTTTCGGGAGAAATCAAAACGACATCGCATACCAAGTTGGGACATTCCTCATAAACATACATTTATTACTGTCTACCATGACATTCTACCATATCATACATCCTCACATTTTTATCTTAATGGAGCACTACAAAAACTTCAGTCCCAAAAATGGGACAAATTAGGAGGTTTCACCGCATGGGGCCCCTGGAGAACAAGACACTTTCATACCCTAAATGGGATCCAAATTTGATTTTAAAATCACACAAAACGACCGTATTTGTTTTTTTTTAATCAATAAATGGAGAAAAACACTTAAGACTCAAATTTTGAAATTTTACTCATCATCTAAACGGGAATTTTGATGTGGACAACAATACCATAAAAATATTAACTCCAGTCCATATCATCATTCACTCGCACAAATTAATGAATTACAACTATGACCCAACTCAACCATGCCTACAACCTAACTCCACCATGCCTAAAACCTGACTCAATCCATGCCTAGACCACAACCTAACTCCACCATGCCTAAAACCCGACTCCAACCATGCCATGCCTACTCACCCATGCCTACAACCTCACTCATCCATGCCTACCAAACCTAACTCCACCATGCCTACAACCTAACTCGATCCATGCCTATGACCTGACTCTATCATGCCTACACTACTTATATTTTCCATAACATATACACATCAAAATAGCAAGATAACCACAACCATGTATACACATAATGACCATAATCATCATCATCATCATCATCATCATCATCTCTATAAATAAAAATATCCAAATGTGTGTCTCCATATACATAATATCAAATATCTTCATGCAAGACGCAAGTACATATAATCAAATCTCTCAAAATCAAATATGACACTCACCATTTTCGCACACAAGCTGATATATGATCAAAAATATACAAAAATCTCAAACATCCTCACTCTCTTTGGCATGCAGTGTCTCATATATATAAAAATGAATCAAAATACATCAAAATAAAGGATGTGTATTCGATGTCATCCTACTAGACATTCTCCATCTTAGTCTCACCTATCTCTCTCGCCCTCTCCACCGGCTGACCTTGATAACCTCTCACCACCCGCCATAGGTCACGGCCGGGCCCTCTATTGTACATCACCTAGAGCTGGCCTCCATGAGCTAATGGCCTCACTTGATCCTATCTCGTGGATCGATGGCCCCTATGCTCTCCACGCTGAATATAGGATCTAGTCCTCTCACTCGAGGCCTGTTGTGCCTGTACTTCCATAGGATAGGGAATCTATCCCGATTGCTATCAATCGATCCTCGGTAATATCCGGCTTCCCTAAGGCATCCCATAACCTAGATATGGGTACGGTTTGTGGTGGCCCCATAGGCTCTTGGCCATCGTACCTATCCTATAGGACCCCGTCCTATCCCCTACCTATGAACCAGGACCTTGTCCCCATGCATGTGGAGGTGCCATCGGCCCCACATACCTATGCATGTACCTACACCGTAATGCCCGAATCTGCACTGTGTAGTTTCCAATTGCCCCTCGCAAACCTATAACCTACACCGTAGGGAAGCTACCTTCCTCTCATCTCCCTCTCGTCTCTACCCTAGGCCATTTGGGCTATGTAGACTAGCCACTGCATGAAATGTGACCACTCGCTACGATATCGCGAATACGCCCCTATACCATCCTCAACTATGTAATCAAGGTCACCACTTGCCCTCAAGGGCATCTCTCTACACAGTGATGGTGGCTAAATTTGGTTTCCCGAGCTTGAGAGGTACTTCTCGTGAATCGGGATGCCCACCACTGTCTATACCTATCCATCACTCCGACATCATCAATCCATCGGTCTATAACCTACTCCTCCTACCCAATAGGTACTGTCGGCTGTGGAAGTGGCAGTGGTCTCTCCACATCATCCCTCCGGTACTATGAGAAGGGTGGTGGTATATCTTGTAGTAATCTAAACTACCATCGGACCCTATCTACAAGGATCATCTCATGCTCTCCTGCACAATGCCCCTCTATCCATCTGAGTAGTTTAAGGCCAGCTAACTCTCAACCGTCTATCTCGCATGAGGGATAACACATGAGACAACAAGAATCGATAGACAAAGAACGGAAAGCCCTTTTTGTATTGATTTCTTTTAAGGTCTATTTACACTTTCCTCAAATATCCAAGTTCTTCCTCCTTTCAAAATGGCGTGGAAAGGCCATTATATAGATTACAAGTCGGGGCTTACTCTTCAGAACTGCTTTCTTTTAACTAAAGAGTAGTTAAGGACCGCCAATCGCAATGCCTTAACTAATTACAAGGAATACGAAAAGAAAGGGAAGAAGAGAAAAGAAAGGAGAAGGAGACGGGTGTCCGCTTCGAGAAGGACCCACTGTCTTCGTAAACCGCCGCTGAGTTTTCTTCCACGCCTCAGCCCACGTCTTTGCCACGAGGGACACACACCGGATGTTTCATCTTGAAGATGTCAGTGGATATCTTTGAAAACTGATGTAACCGACGCCTTGAAAGTTTCGTCCTTCAGAATCGCGCTTCTTGAAATTTGATTCTGGATTGATAGCATCGAGCCGCAACTTAAATTCTTTTTTTTTTTTAAAAACAGCATATTCGGGTCGAAAGGGAAAACTAAGTGTGAATGACACTTGTACGCTTGGGACAGTGAGACGCGAATGCCAAACACGCGGCTCGGGCTATAAACAGGAGAAGACGCACAAATGTATTTGGGACAAATGGGACGAAAAGTTCCGGAGTGCGCGGTTCGGCCGGGTTCGGGTGAAAATGGAACGACTCGCACTTTTTACTTGGGACATTCGGGACGGGAAAGTGCTAAGTACGCGGAAGGATGATTTGGCCGAAATGGAACAGCTTTGCATTTTTGGCTTTAGGGCACTTGGGACAAAACTTCCGACAGTGCCGAAAATGGGACAAATTTGAGGTTTCGGCCGATCGGAGAACAAGACACTTTCGCACTTGGGATGAGATGGGACAAAAGTTCTCGACAGCCCGAAAATCACACAAAACGACCTGCAACACATATTTTTCGAATTCATGACTTAGGCACCTCAGAGAAAAACACTTAAGACTCGAAATTTTGAAATTTTACTCTTATCAGAGCGGGGAATTTTGAGTGGACAACAGCTGGCTCCTTCTGGGGATGACTTGGTGTAAATTCAAAAAATGAGACAAGGCAAGAACTTAGAGAACTCGGTGAAGCAGACCAGTGCCTTATCCATTGGGCAACGGAGTTGAAAACAAACCAAGACTGAGGGCAACACACACAATGTAAGGGAAACACACCAAAAGCAAAAAAGCAAAAACACTGCATATAATATACAAAGGGACTCCCTAGTCACCAGACTTGAACAACTTCAAACACGCCCACTATAAGGAAGTGGGAGGGGAGAACCATCCATGTAATCAAGATAGAAAGAGTCCTTACCAGCAAAGTGTCTTATCTTGAAAGGACCAAGCCACAGAGAATCAAATTTTCCATGGCTACCACGAGGTTCATGTCTTTTGTCCCACAACAGCACGGTATCACCAACTTGGAACTCTCTGCTCCTAGCTTTCTTATCAAACAGAATCTTCACCTTCTGTTGGTGGGCAGATATTCTGTCAGCAACCTCCAATCTATCCTCGTTCAGCTTGTGCAGGTACATGATCCTTTTGTCGAGCATCACCAAACTAGTGTCTTCAATGGCCTTCATCAGTGCAAGGCCTGGTAGTTCCATCACACCGGCATTGAGCCTCTACTCCATACACTACTTGAAAGGGGGACATTCCAATGGCTCTTTAGGTGTGATCTCTGTCTCGCCCAAAGAGCATCATAAAGCTTCTTATGCCTGGGCCTTTGAGATTCGTTGACCAACTTCCATGATAGTCACCGATTTTGTTGGTAGATTCGCATGTCCATTTCCCTGGGGATAATAATCAAGAATGAGCGAGAGATGCCATACCATGAAGGTAGAAATCCATTATCTCGGTTGAGGAGAAGTTTGAGGCATTATTCTGTTACAATCTTGTTAGGTACACCATACCTAACCAAGATGTTCTCTTTGATGAAGTCGCATACTACTTCTGAAGTGGTGCTCTTGACTGGAATAGCTTCCACCCATTTGGTGAAGTAGTCAGTGGCAGTTAGCACATGAGTGTGTCCCGCACTAGAAAATGTGGTTGAGTGTACCAATGAAGTCTAGACCCCACTGCCGAAATGGTTCCTCGATCACAACCGGCCGAGAGGCAAAGCGGCGCCTTGGGTCTTCCCACAAAAGTCTGACAGGCCTCACATTTATCCACCCACTTGGATGCATCTTTGAACAAGGAAGGCCAGTAATACCCTCCACGGAGTATCTTATGAGCTGTGACTGTAGATGAATAGTGCCCTCCACATGCCTGATCATGAAAAGCTGAGAGCAACTTTCTCTGTTGTTCCTTGTCTACACACTTCAGAAATCTCCCGTCCAAACCACGCTTGAACAAGGCATTTTCCCACAATACATATTGTGCTGATCTCAATTTAACAGTCCTCTTTTCTTTAGCAGTTAAATGAGAGGGGCATTCCCCGTAGGTGAGAAAATGGGCGATGTCAGCATACCATTCATCAACTGAACTCAGGAATAGAACAGTAGGAAGGTCAGCTTTCTTCTCCAATAACTCATGTTGGGCTCCTTCAGCAATGAGCTCGCAAAGACCTTTTCCCCGAACCAGCTTGGTTGGCTTGATATCAAGGTCATACCCGGACCTTAGCCACCCGGCTTCCCTCTTGGATCCAAATTCTTGTTGCGTGAGAATTGACTTTACAATCAGATCCTGGGACCAAAGCACCGTAGAGTGAGAGTTGAGGATATAAAACGAATCGCTTGATGCTTTGACTCTTACCGCAAAGGCATGCTTCTCCATCATGGTGTACTTTAGCTCATGGTTCTTTAGGATATAGCTCATGAAGGCAATTGGTAGCTCATGTTTATCAGATCTTCCAGGTTAAGACAATGACAGTACTATCTCAGAAGCGTAGCAATAGATAATGAAATCTCATTGAAATCGTAGTATGTGCCAAAGCGGAGTTTTAGCAATAGCTTTCTTGATACCCTCAAAGGATTCCTTTCCTTCGTAAGACCAACCAAATGCTTGCTTTCCTTTCATCATCTCGAGAAATATTCAAAGTTAATTCAGCAAAATCAGGATGAATCTTCTTAGAAAATTGATCTTACTGAAAAGGAATGCATGCCCTTTTTACTAAGTAGGAGAGGAATCTGCTGGATGGCTTGAACTCGCTCTCAGATCAATCTTGATGCCATCCTTTGAGACAATGTGTCCTAATAGCTTTCCCTCTCGTAATACGTAAGATGCATTTTTTAGGATTCGGGGAGATTCTATGCTCTCTACATCTCGCGTAATCAAGTTTCGTGTGATCGAAATGATCTCGCTCTTGTCTTTGAAAACACTGTCACAAGGTCATCAAGGTATATGACAATACATTTCCCTTTCAAGCTCCCAAAAGCGAGATCCATAGCTCTCTGAAAGTGGCACCGCATTAATCAGCCCAAAAGGCATTCTCTTGTATGCGAAGGTACCCAAGGGGTTGTGAAGGCATGTCTTATGTTGATCAAGTGATCAACCTCTACCGATTATATCAGGAAAAACCATCAAGCATAGATAACATCTCGAGCTCGTTACCGCTTGCAAAATCTGATCCATCATGTGCAGAGGGTAGTTATCTTTCGAGAGAGGCTCCGATTCGTGTTCCGAAATCAACACAGATGCGGATCTCACCATTCTTCTTCCTAACAGGTACAATGTTTGCAATCCAAGTCGAATGGTGAATGGGAAAGATGATTTTAGCCTTCAGCAGTTTTGAATCTCCTGAAATATGGTGTCAGCTATCTTTGGGTTGTACTGCCTCTGCTTCTGCTTGAAAGGCTTGATTCCTGGCTTGAGAGGGATAGAGTGCTGCATTTCTTTTGGCTTGAAGGCTTTTAGATCTTCGTAAGAATAAGCAAGCACATCCTTATATTTCCTTAGAAGGTCAATTGCTCTTCTCCTTTCATCTGATGTGCAACACTTCCCGATATTTACCAGCTTCGGGCCATCAGAACTTCCAATATCAATCTTATCATACTCAGCTGATTGCTGAGGTCCAGTGGAAGCTTTAGATCTCACGTATCTGTCATGTTTATCAAACAACTCCTCCAAACTCACTAAACCTTTGGGAATCTTATTTCCTTTGAGCTTAATGCACCCTTCCTGATCAGTTTCTTCTCCTTGGGTGACGGCTTGGTCAGAAGACACGCTCTCACGAGGCAGGTTGTCACTTCCTTCGAAATACAGTTGTTCAAAATTGCCCTTGAGCTCCAGGAAGGAAAGCAAATGCTGGTCGTCGTTGAAGACTTGCCAGTTATTAGTATTGTCAGGGACACTAGGTCGGTGGACCATCTCAATAGTGAACTTATCCTGAGAAAATTCAGGATGAGGAATCAACAGTGACCCTGAGACAGCCAGTGAATCAGCTCTGCTGTTCTTTTCTCTGGGAATTGCTTCAATGGAGAAGGCATCAAGGAATTCAATTGAATCCCAAACCTGATTCCGATAATGCTTCAGCCTCCCGTTCTTTACCTGAAACAGGCTTCTGACTTGCTTCACAATCAACTCGCATCACCACGAGCCAAAAGATTTTTAACACTCGTTCTTTCGCCACTTATAGCCCAAGGATGAGAGCCTCATACTGCTTTGTGTTGTTAGTGTTCTCAAACTGCAATTTAAATGAAAAGGGGCAGGCAGCCTTTGTGTGATATTAGCAGAACACCAGCTCCAGAGCCAGCTGAGGAACAACTGCCATCGAATTCTAAAATCCAGACACCATTGGGATCTTTAGGTGATATTTTGCAGGTCGGATTTCATGAGGATAAAATCATGTAATTACCATGGCCCCGTCCTCATAGAGTATTTGTGCCTTGGGATCATCGTCTTGCCTTCGCACAATGTACTCTGGATCGCTTCTCGTGTAAGTAACTTCTTCATTTGTCCATGGACAGTATGAGTGCGTGTGACCAATCCATTTGAATCTCTCCACCCACATCTTTACGTAAGTTCCTACTAGCAACATTCCATAGGAAGGAGGAATGTCTCGCTACTAGGATGGTAGCAAGACCTTCTTTCTCGTGTAAAGCAGCAAAAGCCACTTGTGCATCTTTAATCCTTCCAACTAAAGGTACTTCCTTACTTTCCATGGAGTAGCAAGATCCATAAGTGCGAGTAAGGGTCAAGCCTAAAGCATGAGCTACCTTAGCAGGCATCACATTATCTGAGGCTCCGGAATCTATGACACAGTTACTGAGCCTATGGCCAGCTATAAGGAGTGTTACATAAAAAGGCTTGATTTTGTCTCAGTGAGGTGTGGCAAGAAGCTACTGTGCTAGGTTGTGGTGCAGAAGGAGGTGTGGGCAAAAGGCCTTTAGAGGTGGTCTTGGAATGGGAATTTACAAATTGGATCATCTTGGCAAAAGCTTTAGGGTGGGTTTGGTAGTATTCAGCTTCTGAAATTTGAACTTTAGTCCTTTTAAGGTGATCAACAATATCAAAGGATCCAGAGGTGGATGGGCCATCATCATTTGAAATTCTAGGCTTATCAACTTTGGGAGAAAAAGAAGAAGAAGAAGCAACTTTGGGAGCAGGATTGACAGTACTTACCTTTGGTGCAGATGAGGTAGGGATAGGAGATCCTCTTCTGGCAATTACAGGGATAGTTGGCGGTTGCTCCTTAGATTTCTTTAGGGGCTGTGTCACCTTCTCCTTCGCTTGTTCTGTTTTCGAGTCATGACAAAGAAATGATTCACTGTTCATGTCTGCTACCACTTCATCATAGTCATCTCCATCATCAATGCCTTCAGTGGTAAAGAAATTGACTCGAGATCCTTCGAGTTCTTCTGCCTCATCATCGAATTCCTCCAGGAACTCCTCACAAGCTTCATTATCATCTTCTCGCTCTTCGACCTCACAAGCCGATTCACCGGAACTTCGACAGAGGTCCTTCAAGTGCCGCCTTGTGTGGGGAGTGGCAAACGGTTCCCGGGTTTGAAAATTTCTTCTAACGCTCTGCATATGGTGCATGCTTTGGGCTAATTGTTTTTTATAGCCACTAGATCATTTGCAAGTTTCTCGGACTAATGGATCAAGTATTGGGTCCAGAGGTGGAAGAGGAAGAAGCAAGAGATTTAGATTTAGGAGGATCTCTTCTCAACTTCCCGACATGATCAGGTCATCCTCGACACTCAACAAATGAGCTTGATCTAGAATTAACGCCTCGAGATTAGCCCTTCTTAGAGCATAACCGACTTTAGGCGCTTGGGCATTCAAAAAGAAACATTTCTGAATTTGATCAACCTTGGTCGAGTATTTACAGGAATTTTGTTGATCAACTGCTGAACGAGCCACAAATTCTCTCAGGTTCTTGATGGATCTTTCTTTATCTCGAGAAATGGGCAAGCAGGCATGCACATCTTCGCCGCTCAAACGGCTTTCAAATTGAGTTCTCATTGTATTCTGGGCCGGTGATGGCACCACCAAGGTGATAGAATCCGGCCAAAGCATTATCCCGTAACGCCTCAATGAATAGTCTTACCGAGACGCCTTTCATGTTCAACCCCAAGACTCCACAGCAACTATGAATGCGCAATATGTTCATCGTGGTGAATTTTGCCATCTCCTTTAAATTTTGGGAAGTTCTTTTCGGTTACCTCTAGGTAACTCATGCAAAGGTCTGCAAGAAGAGCCGGGGCCCACACGTTGACCCCATGGTAATTGTGCCATTCTGGAAATACGGCTTGGAGGGGAACTGTAACACCAGCAAGGATCAAAGCTCATAGATTAGGACTAGCAGCTCAAGGAATACCACCGCGGGACTTCTATCTTGGACAGTGGAGTGCTCGTCGAACGAGTTCTTCTACTGGAAGGGAAAGGAAACCCTATTGCTCCAAAAGTCAAATCGAGAATCTTCGATACCAAGGGCCCTTCTCCCTCTAGTGAAACGTGGAGTCGCCAGATCAAAGGATGATCGAAAAATTGCAGTACTGGAATGCGATTTTCCCCAGCGGAGCTGGAATGCAAATTTCCTCCCCAGCGGAGTCGCCAAAAACTGTTGGTCGTCAAATAGGACTTTTTAGAGAGCAACAGACAGGGGACGAAAAGTCCCTCCTCTTTAATGGGAGAGGTTCCCTTATTCTGAAACGAACTTATTTACAAATATACAGAACATTATTTTATGGTTAAACTTGGATATTACGAAAGTGCTTTTCACCAGGATCATCAGCTACGCAAGGACTGAGGAAAAAGAATAAGAAGATGAGCAGAACAGCAACATTCAGAATTATAGATAGCAGAATAATTCTTCGTGTATGCGAAGCTTCAAAAGATTTAAGACAAGATCATTTGAATGAGATTAAATTTAAAGACACAAAGTTCCATAAATAACCTTCTTCGGATTTATTAGTCAAGGACACAAAGTTCCTTCGTCAGCATAAGATCGTCAGATTTGCAAAATCGACAAGATGCAATCGTGAGAGACCAAACGAGTTAAGAACAAAATGATCTTCACAATATTAAAGGAAAACACAGAGACAACAAGAATCAGATAGACAAAGAACGGAAAGCCCTTTTTGTATTGATTTCTTTTAAGGTCTATTTACACTTTCAGCAAATATCCAAGTTCTTCCTCCTTTGAAAATGGCGTGGAAAGGCCATTATATAGATTACAAGTCAGTTACTCTTCGTAACCGTTTCTTTTAACTAAAGAGTAGTTAAGGACCGCCAATTGCAATGCCTTAACTAATTACAAGGAATACGAAAAGAAAGGGAAGAAGAGAAAAGAAAGGAGAAGGAGACAGGTGTCCAGTTCTGAGAAGGACCCACTGTCTTCAGAAACCGCCGCTTGAGTTTTCTTCCACGCCTCATGCCACGTTCTTTGCCACGAGGGACACACTCATGACGCTTCATCTTGAAGATGTCGGTGGATATCTTTGAAAACTGATGTAACCGACGCCTTGAAAGTTTCGTCCTTCAGAATCGCTTTCTGAAATTTGATCTTCGGATCGATAAAGATCGAGAGCCGCAACTTAAATTTTTTTTTAAAAAACAAGATATTCGTGTCGAAAGGAAAACTAAGTGTGAATGACACTTGGTACGCTTTGGGACAGTGAGACGCGAATGCGCGCAAACACGCGGCTCGGGCGAAACAGGAGAAGACGCACAAATGTATTTGGGACAAATGGGATGAAAAGTTCCGAGCACGCGGTTCGGCCGGTTCGGGAGAAAATGGAACGACTCGCACTTTTACTTGGGACATTCGGGACAGAAAGTGCGAAGTACTGCGGGAAGGATGATTCAGTCGCCGAAATGGAACAGCTTTGCATTTTTGGCTTTGGGGCACTTGGGACAAAAACTTCCGACAGGCCCGAAAATGGGACAAATTGGAGGTTTCGGCCGATCGGAGAACAAGACACTTTCATACTTGGGATGATGGGATAAAAAGTTCGACAGCCCAAAATCACACAAAACGACCTGTAACACGATTTTTTGAATTCACGACTTAGGCACCTCGAGAAAAACACTTAAGACTCGAAATTTTGAAATTTTACTCTTATCGTGAGCGGGAATTTTGAGTGGACAACAATACCATAAAAATATTAACCATAGTCCATATCATCATTCACCGCACAAATTAATGAATTACAACATGACTCAACCATGCCTACAACCTAACTCCACCATGACTAAAACCCGACTCAATCCATGCCTAGACCACAACCTAACTCCTTCATGCCTAAAACCTGACTCAATCCATGCCTATACTACAAGCTCACTCACCCATGCCTAAAACCTAACTCCACCATGCCTAAAAATTGACTCAATCCATGCCTATGACTCCGACTCTATCATGCCTATGTTGCTTATATTTTCCAAAACATATACACATCAAAACAACAAGATAACCACAACCATGTATACACATAATGACCACAACCATCATCATCATCATCATCATCTTTATAAATAAAAATATCCAAATGTGTGTCTCCATATACATAATATCAAATATCTTCAAAGCCACGCAGCGAAGCACATATAATCAAATCTCTCAAAATATCAAATACCCTCACCATTTTCGCACACAAGTGATATATGATCAAAAATATACAAAAATCTCAAACATCCTCACTCTCTTTGGCATGCAGGTCTGTATATATCAAAAATGAATCAAAATACATCAAAATAAAGGGATTTGCATCGATGTCGCCTACTAGACATTCTCCATCTTAGTCTCACCTGCCTCATCTCTTAGCTCCTCACTGCGGCTGATAACCTCTCACCACCCGCCATAGGTCACGGTCGGGCCTTCACGTACATCACCTAGAGTTGGCCTCCATGAGCTAATGGCCTCACTCTGATCCTATCTCGTGGATCGATGGCCCCCTATGCTCTCACGCTTTGAATATAGGATCTAGTCCTCTCACTCGAGGCCTCGTTGTACTCAGACAGACTCTCCATAGGATAGGAATCTATCCCGATTGCTATCAATCGATCCTAGAATATCGGCTTCCCCTAAGGCATCCTCAGAACCTAGATATGGGTACGGTTTGTGGTGGCCCCATAGGCCTTGCCACTTGTACCTATCCTATAGGACCCGTCTCCCTACCTACCTATGAACTAGGACCTTGTCCCCATGCATGTGGAGGTGCCATCGCCCCACATCCTATGCATGTACCTACACCCGTAATGCCCGACCTGCACTCGTGTAGTTTCCACCGCCCTGCAAACCTATAACCTATGCCTGTAGGGAAGCTACCTTCCTCTCATCTCCTCTCTGCTTCTACCCTGGGCTATTTGGGCCTATAGATCGCCACTCGCCATGCAATGCAAAAGTTGACTCTTCGCTCGATATCGCTAATCGCCTCTATACCATCCTCAACTATGTAATCATGGTCACCACTTCGCTTCAAGGGCATCTCTACACAAGTGATGGTGGTGGAATTTGGTTTCCCGGCTGCAGAGGTACTTTCTCAGAATCGGGATGCCACCACTCTGCCTATACCGTCCATCACTCCACATCATCAATCCATCGGCTTTGTAGCCTACCCTCCTACCAATAGTACTGGCTGTACCGTGGAAGTGGCGCGGTCTCTCCACATCATCCTCCTCCGTACTATGAGAAGGGTGGTGGTATATCATGTAGTAATCTAAACTACCATCACCTGAATTCTATCTACAAGGATCATCTCATGCTCTCCCCGCACAATGCCCCTCTATCCATCCGAGTAGTTTAAGGCCGCCTAACTCTCAACCGTCTATCTCGCATGAGGGATAACCCACATACGGTCTCCATATAATGTCTACCCTAGACAATCCCTCCAATAGTCATTAATAGTATGCTACATCATGTGTAGCCCTGTCTGATCACCACTCTCCAATAATAGGCACCCATCGCCTATACCCCACCCACACAAAACTTGGCTCTAATGCATCTGCTCGGGGCATACCCATACTGATGCACACAAATAATTTGCTCATAGGCCCACAAAGTTGAAGAATGAATGTACAACATAGGTTGAACCTATGGAGCCACCTATATGCCCATGGCTCTTTATATAATCGCACTCAGGAATGTTGTACCCAAGAAAATCAGGTCCTCTTGATCATCATGTCATATAACACTCTCATCAATGATATTGGGAATCTCCACCCTCTCGCATCCAGCAGTAAAAGCAGAGACTACCTCCATCGATAATACTACTAGCCTCGCCTCCTCTGGGATGGGCTAGGTACATCTCTCTATAGCTCAGCCGGCACTATGAATGTCGGCTCTACCATCCCTCACCAAACACCATCGCATCATCTCCTCGTGATGCCTCTAAGGAGATCGAATATACCACGTACTCCAATATAGGTAACCGCAAGATCCTATACACATCCTCCAAGGTGACCTGTCATCTCACCCGCCAATATGTGGGACTTGTTGGTCACCGAATCCCATCTATCGATGAGGGTGACCATCGACTTGGTTGCTTGGACTACATGCCAGAAGGCGATGCACCCCAACCGTGAACACCTCCTCAACATGCTCCAACTCCTCAACTATTGATGTGCCTCAAATCACATGAGCAAGAGTGGCACCTATTTTATATCCTCACTGATATCTCACTCGCATCCAACAAAAACAATCACATTATGCAAATACAACCATATCTACATTCACCCATACCCATTCCCATTACCCTACCTCTTTTACTTCGTTATTTACCCATTTATCCTATGGCCTACCCTTCACCCCAAACCAACCCACTCCTCCCTACTCACCCAACCCAACCCTAACCTCACCGACCTACCTACCCTAACCCTACCCAACCTAATATCACCTCACTTATTAAACCACACTAATACCGATGCACTAACACCGACGCCGCCTAACCTTCAACCCATGCCGTCACTGTTAAGGTAAAAACTCACGATGCCCAAACCCCATTTTCCCTCAAAATCCACTTTTACTCCTTCACCCACCCAATCCTACCCAAATTCCCCTTACACCCTTCCCCACCCCTTCTTCACCCAATCCCCTCCCTCCCCATTCCTATTTTACTTGATTTCCCTCCCATAATTCAAAATTTATTTTCCCAAAAAGAAAAACCCATTTTCACCCACCCGACCTCTAATTCAATCTCATAAACAAAACAAAGCGTAGGATTGAATCTTACCTCATCGCTATTGGTTGTCCGCATGGTGGTACCAGACACGCAATTGTGGTACCCCATATCCCCTCTCTCCTACCTCTACCATCACCAAATGACCCTCTCACTCTCCAACTAATCAATCAACTCAAATCGATCCCACCTAGCTTGTGGATCCACCTATCAACCAACTATCACCTACCATGTGGCTCGCCAACTCAATCCTCAGTCTCACTCTGTCACTTCCCACCTTCTCTCTCTCTCTCTCTCTCTCTCTCTCTCTCTCTCTCTCTCTTTTCATTTTCCCAATTCGCTAAAAGACAAATGATTTGAAAAATACGGTAATTTTTCTTTTTATAACCTACCCGACCTAACCGATGATGGTTTTACCTTAACCGACATTAGTCGTATGCCCTAAGCTTGTCGGGGTTAGTCCATCGTGACCGGCATCGTTGCTTTAAACCATCATCGGTCATCCTACTTAGTCTTTTTCCTACCCCCTACCTCCAATTGTTGACCTGAATCCTTTTTTACCCCACCCACACCTCACTTGGACACTTCACTATATCCTCTTGACCTTATCATTTACCCCCTCACCTCATCCTCATTCAGGGGACTCATTATTTTGCCCATACCTCAGCCCTACCCATGTCGTGACCTAGATACTTAGACCTGGAACATTGCTAGTGATCTGTGACATCATGTGTTCACTATACCTTGTGGCACTACACATGTGATGGACATTCGACCTTACCTTGCCTCTTTCCGTCATTGCTTATCTTGACTCTAACCTTTTATGTCACTAACATACCTAAATGTTCCCGCACTTGACCTCCATCGTGTTTCTACCATATCTTATACTTGGATACGTAATCACTTCAACCTTGTTTCGATAAACCTATCAACCTTAGACAATGTAGAGTTTTCCTACTCTTCAACCTCGCACTCGTGTTATAGTTTATATGTGTGCATGCATTTGATCACATTACCTTTCAATTTCACCCATTACCTAGATTACTCGAGTGGACCTTTTTTCCTTTTTACCTGTGTTTCCCACCTTCCTCTTCATCACCTTCACCTTTTATCAAACCACTCACCGATTCTACCTTCGCCTTGTCGGTTCCTAGTTTGAGGGGGATCACCTTCACCCACACATGGGGTAACCACATCTTATTTTTTGCTTAACGTCACTTACCAATACAAGCTACATGAAAAAAGGGGCAAAATGTAGACACCAAAATGGGGTCACACTCCCTCAATCCCTTGTTAAACAAACACCTTGAACATATTTACCTAGCCATAGCCTCTTTCATCCCACTCTACTTTTAATTTAACTAAATTAATTCATTATCTCACAATATTTATTATTGAAATATCCTAATTGGGATAATGCCCACATATCCACCTCACTTTAGACACCTCATCTAAAGTCACCTCACCCTAAGACCTATTCTTAGTAAGTTGCCATAACTAACTAAGACCTACCCAAACCCAAAAATCAAAGCCTACATTCCCTCTAACCACATTCCCGCATCTTAAAAGGAAGCTTCCATTCTAACTGTGGAGCCAAATGAACGAGATCCCAGAAAATCATGGGATCCGCCTAGTTTAGTAAAACCTAGGAAATCCCACCTAACCGATGTCGGTTTACCCTAAATCATAGCAAGTTAACCCTAACCACCATCGGTTACCATTTAAACCCCAAACAACCTTATTTCAAGGTTTACACATTTCAAAGAGATTAACACATCTTTTTCGATAACCTGTAGATGAAACCATAGTTGCATGCAAGTAGAACCAACATTCATACACACCTCTGGAGCACCATAACCAGCATCGAAGTGACCACAAAGCCATCTACCTTCACGAGAGCATCCAAGGAAGTGCCCAAACTACATCAAGTTCCTTCCATCTTATCACCCTCCATTGCCAACTGCATATCAATCTCACTATACAAACAAGAAGTTTTGTTAATCAACACTGGTTTTATATCTCGAGTAGATTCTTTTACTTCGCATTAGTTTCTACTCCCATTTCCATTCCCTCACCATTTGTCTCCATACAAACTTGACCATCCTTTTACCCACACCCTTGAACTACCCATACCTAGATTTTAATCATTCTTGTGCATCCCCGAGACCTACACAAATCTTTCCATTACCCTTCCATTTCCATCTAGCCTTAGATCTCGCACCCCACCAAGTTTTTATGGATTTTCCTGCACCATGACCATACATACCGACGCCTTTACCTAAAATTGTCACCGGTTAACCTAAATCGACATCGAGTAATACCAGATCGACGTTCTGTATCTTTGTTTTTGACTAAAAACTAAGAACAATGTTTAAAACCTTCACCCAATACCTAAAACAGCTTGTAACCTTACCCTAATAATTCCCAGACTGACTACGCGGAGACCTCGACCTTAGATTCAGGTCATATCTTATCCTCGTTGTGAATGAATTTGATTTTGTAGATGAATGAGATACCTAAATCATTTTAACTACAATAGGATTTCCTTTATTGATTGCATTAAGTCATTTTAAATAAGTGGATTAATAAAGTGGTCTGTGAAGTATCACACTTCCCAAATCTAGCTACACGCTAGGCGCTTCCAACGCATATATTGTTTAACTTTTATTTGGTGGTCTTTTTTCCATTTCAAGTAGTTCCTCCAAGAAAAAGGAAGCTTCATGATTAGTTGTGGATCCAAGTCATACGCAAGATAAACAATCTCTTACCTCAACATTTTGACAGTATTCCTCCTAGCTCCTTTACTCCTTATATGTTTCATCAACATTTGATGAAACGCTCTAGAATCGGGTGAAACAACTCAACCACAAGCCGTAAAGAAAGCATCTAGCTCTCATCCTAAGGCATTAGAATGTTCACGGGAACTCTCTACAGAGTATTGACGTGAAACTAAACACAAAGGCTCCTCGCTGGATCAAGTACTATCCTCCTTCACTCTATCACCCTCTGCAAAGTGCAAGTAAGTATACATGATTTTAATCATTTTGTGTTTCGCTTAAAGTTTAGATCCATTACTTCTTCCATTATACTTTACTTCCCCAGACTTTTCTTTCATCTCCACCTCACCAATCCATTAACCTAATCACCTACAAATTTTGGCTCTCCATCTTTGCCCCCTATGTATTTCACGAGTCTTCTGGTAATATTACAAACCCAACCACTTCCTTTATTCTCTATGCAATCACGAGAGACTATTAAAACTACTTTTATTTAATTACTACCAAATTTTCCTCACCGAGGCATTGGTCACCTTAACCGTATTCGGTCTCACCTCCGTACCAACATCATTCACTAGACTGCCACTCGGCCATTGTGTATTTTTCTAAACCTCCACCAAACAACCCATAACTCCACCAAATTCCATCCAGACCTTACCAGATATCCAGTGACCTTACCTAACACCTTTGTGACCTTCCCCAACCGAAACATACCTTGCCTAATGCTAGATTAGTTTGTATTTCAATATTTTGTTTAATCTAGTGTGTTGATAATGTTTTGAGATACCTAAATCAAAGTGTTAGCAATAGGACCTTTATTTATTTTATTTACTTTCATTAATTTAAAATAATGGATTGATAGCCATCTAGGAAGTATCACACTTCCCAGAACTAGAAATCGCTAGGTAGTCCACTGTCATTTACTATTTAATATCATTTGGTGGTCTTGTTTTGTTTCTTATATAGGTTATTCCTCCTAGCCAAAGGGAAGCTCTTGCATTCAGTCTGATCAAATTCTACAACATGCACATACCATCTACATAATCACAAGTATTCCTCCTTGATCTATTACCTTATCTATTTTATCACATACTTTGAGGTGAAATACCCTAATGTCCCTTCATGTCATTTCTCTTCTATTCCCCATTCCTTTTAACTTTCTTCACTCTTCCTCTCATCCTTCACCAACAATAATTATTGTTGATCTTCCCTTTAACATTATTTTTCGGGCATAGCCTCTCTATCATTCATTCTATCTTTCCTCACCACCTCTCCATCTTCCCTTTTCCCTTTCAATATCTTTATTGTCTTCATCATACATCCTTTGTCTATTTTCTCGTAATCCTCTTATCCTCATCTCACACATCTCAACGGATTTTCCAATCCATGTCATTCTTCCCATATTTCTCCTCACTACTTTTCTAATGCTACCCACTCTCCACATAATATCTCCATTCTTCATTCCCTTCCTTCTACATCATTTTCTCTGTCCTCTTCTCCTTCCCAATCTTCATTCTTGTCTCTCTCTTTCTTTACATATTCTTCCCCTTTTTCTTCCTACCTCCTTCTTACTTCTGCTGTTACCTTGTCTCTTTCCTCACTATCCCACCTTTTTTATCCTCCCACCTTCCACATGCATTTCCATGTGGTCTGTACCATATTCCTTACCTTGTCTTCCTTCACATGATAGCCTTTTGGTTCCTTCAATCTCTCCCTATATTTACTTTATCATCTCCTCTTCCTTGATTATTTTCACCTTCCTTCTCTCCTCCCCTTCTTTTATCTATCATCCCTACCCTTTTCCTTAATTTTTTATTGATTTCTCTTCCTTTATCTTATCTCGGTCAATAGTTTTCTTTATTTTATCCATTCTATCATCTCTTTCATCTTATTTAAATTCTTCATCTTCCTCATATCCTTCATTTTTCCATACTTTTCTCCCTTTATCTCATCCCTCCTCTTCACTTTTATATTTACTATTCCACTACCTTCATTTTGCACCTTTCTCTCCTTTTTCCGGATTTCACCCTCTTCTATATCATATTTTCTCATCTCATCTTCTTCTTGTTAATCCTTCCTTATTCCCTCTCTCTCATCACCAATATTTATTATTCTTTTCCACTTTTTTTCTCTCCTTAGTCTCGTCCTCTCTCTTATATGCCTTGATCTTATCCACATCATCCCACGATCTCTTCTCTAGTTTCTTTCTTTTCTCTATTCTATCATCTCTTTCATCTTCTCCATTCTTCCATCATTTCTCTCCCTTCATCTTCCTCACCTTCACTGTGTATCTTTTCTATTCCACTACTTTCATATTACACATCTCTCCCTTTTTTATACTTCTCTACCCTCTACTCTATCATCTTCTCTCTTCTCATCTTGTCTTCTTCTTGTCCATCCTTCCTCATTCCTTATTATACTATCATCCTTCTTTATTATTATCTTCCACCCTCTTTTCATTTCTTTTATCTCTTCCTCCACTCACGCTCACTTTATTCCACACCCTTTTCTTCTTCACCTATGATGTTTATTTCCTCATTCTTCACCTACCCATAATCAACCACTCCTCCTATCCATTCATTTTTTCTCTTTCCACTCTCAATCATTACGTCCCTTCACCACATCTTCACACTTAACATTCAAGACCAATTACAATATTTCTCCATTTGTGCACCACAGTCGATCCATTACATTACATACTATCCTCGTCCTCCTCTCTACAGATTTTACCTCTCCTCTTTTCGAGAGCTCTGTCATCTCTTCCATTCTTGCCACGGCCCTCTCGAGGAGAATCATCACTAATCACATCTTCACATGGATTTTTTTCTCGGAGGATACCATAACATTCATCGCCTACCACCTTCTATTCTCCAAAAATATCTTCTTTACTTTTTATTAGAAAAGTAGATTGAATTCTTCCCCATTCTCATAAGATTTTTTTCCTTTTGAGAATGATTTCTATTTTCTTCTCTAATAATTTCATATCAAGGGAATTCCTTCCTTAAGAATGATATATTCAAAACCATAAATCCCTTTTCATGGAGCATATTCACCCTTTCCATTTGGGACAACTTGTAATGAGCCTTAAAAAAATTTAGAGAAGAAGTCTTTGAAATATATGTTAAGAGCTGAAGGTGCAATAGAAAACCCCCATCTCATTCTTTAGATCCTAATGCAAGTCATGGAATTGCAAGACATGTATGAATCTAGTATTGAATCTTCAACTAATTCAAAAACAAATCATGATGGAATAAAGAAAGGTGAAAATTTTGATATCCCTCTTGAAACAATGATTGATAGATTTAATGATGAAATTGAAGTTTTATCTTTTCCATTCAAAGAGGAAGATTCTTTCTATGATGAAAAAGTTGAAAGCGAATATTTTAGAGTCCTTTAGAGATGAGACTCTACAATAAAGAAGTAGCGTAATGAAATGATATTTGGTATGATAAATCAATTCCTCCAAATTGTTTCCTTGAATTTAAAAATAAATATTCTTCAAATGAATGTAAAGGTGAGATTTGCGCTTTCAAAGAAGGATTTCGTGCAAGAAATATTCAAAGCTGCTATGCAATGTTTAAGATCCTTGAAAGCTTTAGTCTTGACATCTCTGATCATGTTATGGCCAAGTAAGATAGGTATGAAGCTAATTTTTATTTCTCATTCAATGCATTAATTCTCATGATGAAGTAAGACAAAAATATGAACTTAATTCCCTTCACAAAATGCTTTTCAATGATCATTAATACGGAAAGAGGATAACTTAGAAATATCTAAATAAATCTAATCAAGTAACATGTAATTGAACAAGTA
>CM031239.1:521250201-521344314 GCA_018340775.1 Taxus wallichiana var. yunnanensis
CTTATCACATTCCTATACACTAGAAACATATTTTTCATCATTATACACCAAATGCACTCATTCTTGATCAGTGGCACCTAATCATAGGATCGGGGTGCCTAAGAGCAGTGACACTAGTGACTAGATCTCTGGGTGCTCATGTCCTAGGATTCAATAGCACCCACACCACTCTTGTCCGTGTCTAAAACACCACAAAAATTAAAAAACTCACACTTGAAAAAATTAAACAAGAACGTACTACTACACCATACATTTTTTGAAAAACACCACACTTACCAATTCCATGGTCGTACATGACGCTATGGTAGTCGCCACCATCTCAAACCGACTAGAATGCACCGCTTGCTCTCACTTCACTACATCCTCATTGACTCAAAGCTCACTATCACAATCATGAAAAATAAAAATGAAGTAACTAATAACTTTTTCATCTTACTATTTATAGTTACTTTTCACCAATCACTTTACTATGGTCATTATTTTGTGCTTATTATCACAACTAATACACACTACACCGTTTTTGTCATATCTTGAGTGTTTTTAATCGATGATACTGCTTAAGCCATGCATTCCTTTTAATCCAGCCTAGTACCATAATAGACAATTTTTTTGCATGTTATCTCTTTGACATTGTTTTCCATTTGACTTACCCACATTTTTGTGATTTTTACCACTTTCTACATATATCGTGCTTACTTTTGGCTTAGCGTTCATTCTTATAATCACTTCCCTTTCACCAAAAGGGGGGCATATCATTGGGGCCATCCTATAATTACCCCTACATTACCATGCAATCAATCAACATTACCATCTCATCATTTTCAAACATTTAGTAGTTCATCGTGGCGACATCTCACCATTAATTCCCCCTAATGACCAAATATGGGGGAACAAATGTACAAATCGTGAGGGTGTAGTTAGAGATTGGGGAATAACACACTTTTCTCCTTACACTCTTCCTCTAGTGGCAGGGGATGCTCAAATCCTCTCGGTTGATTATTTGTATACATGTGTTTGTGTCGTGAACTAATCACTCCCTACCCCATCTCATCGTCATCACACACATTCGAAATCATCAATCATCCAAGATTTCTATAATCACTTGCATTTATTTCACTTCATCATGACATTCAAATTTTCATTACGTTACATGGATAAACACGCTAACCCATGGTTTGACACGTTATTTGGTTCTTTCATCATGCTTTTACTACCATATTTGTGCATTCTACTATAGCATAGGATTCTCTCGAATTCTTCTCTCAGTGTGTGCATCTTTATCTACTTTATGTTACCGAGATTTCTTCTCACCAACATAAAGTGGGGGAAAATGTAGTCACAAAATCACACACTTTCTATTACATTTATACCGCCAAATATGTTATTTTATACACGGATCTCGCGTAAGTAAAGTATTCGCTAATGAACTATCCCATAGTCTTATCGCGCTAGTTGGTCATCATCATTTGTTTTACACACTCATCGTTGTCACACATTTTTTCCATCTTTTAGGGAGTACTAGGTGTTATTATTTAGTAATTTTTCATCTCTAGTCTTTGACTAGGTATCTAGGGTAGTGTTGGGGTGCCCACGGCGCCCCGGTCCTTATTTTAGGTGCCCTAGTCCCGGCAAGAATTGAGTCTAATTTAGATTTTTGAGGTCAGTCTTTACAAGATTCCTCTCATTCCCTAGGAATGTTTTGACATGTTGGGTCATTAGTGTCAAATTTTGAGCAAGATATCTCTATATAAACATAACATACTTACTATCTTATGAGCGAACTATCTACTATCAAGTGCTAGCTATCTCTAAGGAAACATGACTGCATTTGGGCATCATTACATCACACACATCGCATAGGAAGGGTCATATTCATTCTATTCCATCCACCATTTGCATTTACATCTAGTTATTTCCCCTTATTTCTACGTCATTGGTGCTAGGGAACTCTAGGCACACAATTGCACACACAAGCATATGTAACTACATTGGGTCTTGAATGTAGTGTAACACTTAGTCAGTACGTCCACCATTATGGTAGCCTAAGGTCAGTTTTGACCCCTTCATATGCATCTTTATTTTTGAGGAATCGATGCTTTGTATGTGGTTATGCATATATATCTTTGTTACAAGTTTATGGTGACATAAGCGAAGTTATTGCAGTAATCACACAATAAGGATCGAGACATTGCAAAGATACAATGACAATCCAAGATATAGATTCTAAGATTTTTTGTAGACTAGATCACCCCTAGTGTAGACCTGGGGTGCACTCACAAGTGCCCAGGCACCTCTTACATGTGCCCTAGTCCGCCGAATCTTCATCTTCTACAATTTCTTTGGTCGCACCTTCATACTCTACTTGCGTCGTACATCATCATGTTCGGTCTAGAATTATAACGAGGAAATTAATTTTCAGGTTAGTACCTTATCCCTCATATATTAATTATTACATTTCATTTAAATATTAAAATAAAATATTTAGCATCGTATGTCAACTTATATCATTTATTGCATTTATGTACGTACTTAGATTAACTTAAAATATAGATCTCAATTTCATATTTTAGATAATCAATGCTAATACCATCACATCAAAGAAAAAATATTAATCAAATATAAGTGTGTGTGCATACTAAGTAGTTTTTCCTATAAGTATGCAATATTCAATTACACACTTAAAGGAGGGGTAATGTAGACACTAAAATTTAGTATCCGGGTCCTTTGGAAATGTCAAGTTTGGTTATGTTCCTCGCTAATACATATTCACATCTAGAACTAAGAAGTATATATCTTTATCTCTTTTGTGATTAGTTCATCTTTACACTCGCTCTATCAAAAATGTAGGAAATATTAATTAATCAAAGCAATAAAATATCCATATATATCATACAATTTTTTTATTTTTATTTTATCAAAATTATCGTATCCTAAACCATACGATTTGGTCATGATGTGAAATCCGATCCTAGCCAACTTGTACAATCCTAACCTTTGACATCTCTCTTACTCATTTTTCAATTTTAATATATTTATTGTGTCATTTCACCTTCATAGGGTTGGCATTATCATAAAATTTCACCTACATAAGGCTATATAAGAAAATTAATATCACTTTATAACTCGCATGGAATTATTACTAGCTAATATTGTAATTATCATTCCAAAAGCACTCAAGGCTCTCCAAAATCTTCCTAATTTAGTGGAACGTCAATAAGATCATCCCCTACTACAAATTTGAAGCACCAAACCAATTCAAATATTATATATTCCTCTATTTCCAAGAATGCAAAGTTCTTAGAGCATGTCTTAGCAAGATAAAAGTCAGCCCAAGAATTATCTAATGGATTCCAAGGAATAAAAGATTGTTTCATGCAAATGAAGCATACCATATCACATTAGTACTATGTTGGGTAAATATTTATACTCTTAAATTATCCAACTATTATTTGTATCAAGATATAATAGGGAACCCATAAGGTGTTGGCTTAGATCATATTCACACTTACACAAACACCTAAGAGAACTACATCATGTTTGATCCTACATAAGGGCATGTAAAACAACACATGGATTGGTTTGGTTGGGCAAACCACCAAGGGTAGTGCATCCTCACCACATACATGATTTCACCTTTTGGTTATCTAATGCTCTTATGAAGGGTATTAAATATTTCTATGCTTCTTAATTTATTGCGTTGTGATTACAGGTCATCATGAGGTTGTGTGAAAAAAGTGACAAATAGTGAAGTATATTACCAATAAAATTAAGCACATAAGAAGTTGAAAATTCCAAATATCAAAGGTTACAAGATAAAACACTTCTAGTTAGGACCATACAACTCATAGTCTGTGACATACATACTTATGGTCATGCACTAACTTAGTTTGATTGATAATGAAGTATTTCCGCTTCGATTGTCTTTTCCACCTATCTATACATATGGATCTTATCTTTTGACTTTGTATAGCTAAGTTTTCATATTTTTTGTGTTTTTGAATTATCAATTTGTTGGTTATCAATTGTTGAAACTATTGATGCATTATTCATGTTAGGTATAGTTAATTATAAATTAATTAGATCATAATAATCTCTTATAACAACCCTTACATCTTATTTATCACCGTGAAATTTCTATAACATAAATTTATTACGGTGTAAATAGCCATCCCTAGTGGTATTTGAGCCAATATCTATAAGTTGAGGCCCCTTCACCAAAAATATCCATGAATTTTATATTTTACGGTGGATATACATTTGGCAATGACACATGAGTATGTGAGTGGAAAATTGTGAGTAGTTAGTTAATTTCACACCACGAAATCAAAAGGATGGTCTCGATTTTGAAATGGAATGAAAATTTTCACCACTTGAAGCTTCTAAGGATTTAAAGAAATAAACAAGAAACAATTGGGAAATATTTGAAAAATGTAGACATAAAATCTATGCACTTGGGTGCATTTATAGGTCCTAGAGCATACTAATATATACATGATTCCTAAATAAGAAAAATAGTAATTGACAATGTCTTTTGGGCCTTTTTCTTTGTCTCTTATACATTTATCTACCTTACACCCCCTACATTCCTATCAAAGTATTTGGTCGATTTATCTTTTATGGCCTTAGAAACTAGCACCCATTTAAGAAAGAAGCGCCAAGCACTCTTGTCCCTTTTGGTGCTCCTAGCCTTATTTCCTTTCTTCTTAATTTTTGAGTCTCTTTTACTTTTGAGTCATCTTTTAGAAATTTGGGTTGGCGTTTCAGTTGTCAATTACAAAATTCAAACAATGGAATCATATATATACATAGTCATAGGTCTCAAATAAGGGCCAAACACTAAGCATTGTATATTATCACCTAAACTTGCATCCAAAGGCACAAGAGAACTTCAAAGGAATTCATCTAACACATTCATTCAAGGGACAAGGAATGTATTATTTAACATATAAAACATAGGAGGGGAAGTTTATTCTATTACATCTCACACAAACTATACATTTTCTACATTCTAGATCTAGCCCGCTATCGTTGTGTAACTTGAACAAGGGAATCCCATGACACCATTACACAATGTAACTACATGGAGTCTCGAAATGTAGTGTAGCGCTTGGTACTAAGTTCACTCTTTGGGGTGATCATTGGGAGTCAGGTCCAACTCCACATAGTGCATCTTTATTCTTTAGATTTGATGTGGTTTGTGAGTATGTGCAGCTAGACATTTATTTTTCAAGTTACATGTATAATCAACGACATTGAAGAAAGATTAGAACGAAAAAAGGAAACTAGTAGTGAAGCTCCTCATGTACATAAGAGATAACATCCAGATTATTCACACAAACACTAGCACCCAAAATGGAGGCTGATGTCCAGGCACTCCTTTCTGTCGTCAGGTGCTCCCGATTCGCATAGTTTTGAGTTTTATAACCTCCAAGTGAGAATTAAAAACTCATCTCATTTTGTTACAATGGTTTCTCGTACTCACTTTCCACATGCAGACTACTTCCTAATAATTTCCTTTGCAAAAAAATAGTAATTTGACAACTATATTTGGCCTCTTTTATTTGCCTCTTATTTTTATTTGGTATTACACACCCTACATCCTAGTCAAAACTTACCTTATTTATTAGTTATGGCTTTAGAGATCAAGGTCCATCCAGACAATAGTGCTTCGATACTCCTATCTCGTATTGGGTGCCATGACCCCTTCTTATCTTACTAACTCTTTCTGGGTATCTTTTATCTTTTGGGAATCTTTTTCACCGATGGGTTGGCCTTTCAATTGTCAATTACGAAATTCAAACAAGGAATCATATAAATACATAGTTATGTTTTCAAAATAAGGACCAAGCACTAAACATTACTATCATCACCTAAGCTTGAATCCAAAGGCACTAAAGCACTCAAAAGGAATCCATCTAACATCCATTCAAGGGAAAAGGGATGCATCAATTTTGCATACACTACATAGGAGGGGAAGTCTATTCTATTCCATCCACACATACTATACATTTCTACATTCTAGATACAACCCGCTATCAAGTGCAACTTGTACAAGGGAATCCTAGGGCATCATTTCTACACACACACACAAGAACTACATGGAGTCTGAGATGTAGTGTAGTGCTCGATTATAAGTTCACTCTTAGGTGATTGTCATGGTCAAATCGACTCCACATTCTACATTTTTATTAGATTTGATGTTTTTTGGACATGTGCAAGTAGAATTTGTTTTGTAGGTTATACCTTATGATCAAAACCCTAATAGTGAATATTGGAGAGGAAAATGAAAACAGACAATGAAGACCTTCCAACCTAGAAAAATTAAGAATTTGAGCACCTATCTAGATTCACTAGTGCACTAGATCTAATCATTAGCTACCTAGGGTGCTCATGTCCTTCCTCCTTGCTGGTGTGCCCTGTCCCTACATTGCACCATTTTGAGTTATAATTTCCGGTGATCATCAATTACACTATCTACAATTTTTTCAACACTTTTACCTGCCTAGATCACTTCCAATGTTTTTTAAAAATCAGCTAAGTCTTCTTATCTCACTCTCTTGCTTAAGGTTTCACATTGTACATGTTAGTTTTCTTGTGTCTTTACTTATATGTTATCATTTGTTCATCATTATTTACAATAGTTACTCTAAAATTAGATTTAATTAATTTCAAATTAAATTAAATCATTTGGTGAACCCCACTTCAGTGATCGGTCATTATGATCCTTATTTTTCTTTGGCACATTACCAATTTTTTTCATGGCTCCTAAGGTTCCTCAAGTCTCCTTGCATGAGTTACTTCAAATGCACCCACCTTACAAAGATGTTCTCCAAAAATACCTAGACACATTATCTATCTCCCTCGAAATACACCACCTGCACAAGTAAGTGCCATTTTCGATCATCTCTCTGATGACCCTATCCTTAGTGATACCACACCCAATCAATCCATTTAAGTCAATTCAAGATTTACATTATTTATTTCAAGACAAATTTCAAGCTATGGAAACCACGATTACATCTCTCAAATCTAAAATCCAACATCTTAAGGATGTTTCTCATGCCCATGCTATTTCTTCTTCTACACCTCATCCTAATCTATGTCTTCTACATGTGCTCATATCAATGAACCCCAAGTCTTACCACTACCCACACCTCTCAAGTTTGATCTAAATACTAAAAACATGATATTATTCCTGAGCTCCTCAATCACCAATTGATCAACTTTCCAAATACTCATTGCTACCCTCCTTATCGGCTTGTCAAATACCAAAGGTCTCCCATTTTGCAATTATCATAGAATTAATGGACATAATGAAAATGATTGTTATGCTTTAAAACAAATAATTAAGCACCTTGAGCATCAAGGTTTTATCTCATTTTCTACACAAAATTTCTGCTTCATGCATCATCTTTAATTACTAAATCCCAATGGGCTCCTAAATATGGTCCATCCATGTCTCATGAGCATCAATCCCTATTCACTAATGTTCCTTCTCTAGTCAGTCAAGAGCAACCTATCCAACCTATTCAAACTAAAGCCTCCTCTCAAAAAATGTCATCTATATCCTCCTCTTATCAAGAAACCACCACTCAAAATCTATTATCCATCCTATCCTCCTATCATCCTCCTCTCCTCGGTATTACCAATTCCAAATCAATAACCCCAACCAATAAATACCAACAAACCTAGATAACCTCTTTATACTTACTCCTTTCAACCCATTCCCTTTTCAACCCAAAATCCAACCCTAGTTCTACTCTTTCTTCTTCCCTATTGTGATATGATCTCTGACATAACACTCTATCACACACTGCATGGTATCTCTTAGGTTATCACATAGATCTCCATCATTGGAACACTTATGGGGCATTTCACTTAACTCCCCCTTCCAAATATCAAGTTTCTTTAGCATTTACTACCACACTTCATGTTCTATGTGCAGTATAGTCTAATCTTTCTAAGCACTCTCATACCCTTTGATACACACATTGTATCATCATTACCCTATGATGCACTCTAGTTCCATGATTCATACTTGACTATTGAGGGTATAATTATGAAAATGAACCTCACATCATTCACATTTTATGCTTTATGCTTCATGGTACATATTTTCTAGCATCTACTTTCACACACACACTCATTACCGATGATGACACTCTTGTTCTATGGTTCATTCTTGATTGTTGAGGTTTTATAAATGAACCTCATCTCATACACATCCATTGGGGGCACACTACTCCTATCATCATATTCACATTTTTCATACCATCATCACACTCATACATTGCATTTTCATATCTTGGTTACATCTATTCTTGCTAGCTTATTCTATTTACATGTTACACTTTTTTTCCATGCTAGATGGATTCTTAGTATGTCATCATATTTATATATATACAATATGCGTGTTCACTTGGTTTTTTGGTGAATTAATATCTCTTAAAAAGTTTTTACACGCTGCAATGATGCTTGGAAGTGTACCTTTACTAGTCCCATCGAGGCTCATGGGGGCATCTATTTCTCTACTATCACATACTACACATGTTCTATTACATTTTACATCTCATTACAATTACTTTACTTTTGTTATTATATACATGCTCTTGACATACTATTTATCTTTCTAACATGCTAATGGGTGCTTCATGTGTAGCATTTTCTTGCAGACTATATTCACCATGGCTATCTATATTTTTTCTTTCCATTTGTTTTCTATTATATACTATATGTTTTGGGCTATGCCATATGTCTTGCTAGTGATCATTATATTGATTTTTTACACTTTGGACTTGATTTTCTTGTGACATTGTGAGCGATGTCCCATGTTTGAAACCACTTTTTGGTCCATTCTATATTTTATTGTTTTCACACATGCTTTTTTCTATTAACACTTTTCTTTCATGTTAGCTTTTATATTACCACTTTTTACTCACAGTATCCACTTCCTTCACATCAAGCATTCTCCTGGGCCACATTGTTGCATGCACCCAAAATGAGGGGGAATATATTGGGTGAACAAATCACCCCTACAATCTCTAGAGTATAATTAGATCAACACAATACAAAAAAATCACATCAACACGGTTCAAAAATGACCCAAAATCGACTTGGGTCAAAATCATATAGTAGGAGATACCAACACCCATAATCATACAATAGTATTTAGGAATTTGTGTCCTCCTGGGCACTAATGTCTTGAGGGTAGACACAATAATTTTCTCAAGACATCATAATCTACAACAATTTACAAAGTAATTTACTATAGTTTTGGAACAACCGACCTTCAATCACAAAATACATTCTCTCTTATAATCAATATACTCATAACTAAATTAGAAAAAAGGAACAAATGAACGAATGGGACTCACCATCTACAACATGATGATTATTGGGAAGATTCATGGAAGGAGATTAAAACTAGACCTCTCTCCCAAACACTTTCTCTTTGGCATGAGATCACCCAAAAACTCACCAGAAGGAGAGTAAAACTTAGACCTATCTCCCCAACACTTTCTCTTTGGCATGAGATAGCCCCAAAAAACTCGTACTTGGCATGAGATCACCCAAAAAACTCATATTTTCCATGAGATCACCCAAAAATCTCACTCTCTTGGCATGAGATCACCCAAAAACCTCACCTTCAACATTCGGATCAACAACTTAAAACAACAAGACACTTTTTACTCTTACTCTTCCACATATCAGGTGCACACTTTTCTTTTTACACACTTTTACATAATTTTATATACTTATGCATACTTTACTCATATTTATCAAATACAAATCTTTGACTATTTTTTTCTTATTTTATAGGACCATCCTTACAAGAAGCAACTCACACAAGCTACAAAACAACATAGTAGTAAAACACATATGCTTCACCCCTAGGGTCACTTTCCTTTCCTAGTCTCCACACTTCACTTTATAATCATTCCACACTCCACTTGTCCACTCGAACACTCTATTTACCACATTCTCTACAGGATCATAATGTATGCACATCTCTCTATCTAATTTATTTTATCAAGTATTCACTCAACAACATAAAGTAGGGAAAATTTTGACGTAAAATCATGCACTTGGGTACATTTCTAGGTCCTAAAATCATGCTAGCATTTACATGATTCCTAAGAAAGAAAACTAGTAATTGACAACTATATTTGGCCTCTTTTCTTTATCTCTTGTTTCTATTTGGTCTTTCACACCCTATAATACCAATTGTAATTAAACTTATTTATATTTTATGGCTTAATACATTAGCTCCCTACTAGGACAACAAGTGCCCAAGCACTTATGTACCTCCTAGGTGCCCTTGACCCTTTTTTATCTTACTCACTCTTTTTGGGTCTCTTTTATCTTTTGGAAATCTTTTTCACTTATGGGTCAAAATTTCAGTTGTCAATTATGAAATTCAAACAAGGGAATCATATAAATACATAGTTATGTTTTCAAAATAAGGGACCAAGCACTAAGCATTACTATCATCACTTAATATTGCATCCAAAGGCACTAAAGCACTCAAAATGCATCCATCTAGCATCCATTCAAGGGACGAGGGTTGCATCAATCGTACATACACGCATAGAAGGGGAATTTTATTCTATTGTATCGACACATACTATACATTTCAACATTCTAGCTACAACCCATTATTAAGTCCAACTTGTACAAGGGCATCCTAAGGCACCATTTATATACATAATCACAAGAGCTACATGGATTCTAAGATGTAGTGCAACACTTAGTCATAAATTCACTCTTTGGGTGATCACCATGGTAAGTATGACTCCACATTCTACTTATTTTTATTATATTTGACGTGGTTGTTGGAAATGCGCATGTAGAGATTTTTTTGTAGGTTATAAGTACAATCAGAACCCTAACAAAAATCAATTTGACAAAATGAATATTGGAGTGAAGACCTTAAACGGAAAAATTCAAAATTTGAGAACCTTTTTGATATTAGCACCTAGATCTCGGTCAATTTGAGAACCTAGATTTGGATATTAGTGCTTAGGTGTTCCTAAAGGTTCATTTTAAGACTCCTCTCTATAAAAAGAGTTTATAATTGGTGGGGAATCTCCAAAATAAAATTTTGCATCAATGAAATATTTCTAAAAAACCATTTCTGGAAAATCGAATGGTTTGTACATGAGATGATGAATGGCCATCCGATCTAGGTTAGATGACCATCCATTTTATATCATCCAACCTAGCTACCTAGCCTTTGGGTTGGATGACTATCCATCGTTTTCCATCCAACCTAGTCGCTTCAACCTAGGTTGGACGACCATACATTATCTGGTTATCCAAAATTTGGTCCAACCGGGTTGGGACGATACCATACATTATTTGTCATCCAACCCAACCATCCAAATTTGGGTTGGATAGTTTTCCATTTTTTGTCATCCAACCTAGCCATTCAATCTAGGTTAGGTATTTATACATTATCTTTCATCCAACCCATTCATCTAACCTAGGTTGGAAGACCGTATGTTAGCAATCGTTTAAGCCAGGTTATCTAACCTAGGTTGGATGCCTATCCATCATCTACCATCCAACCTGGGTTGGAATACCGTACATTATCTATCGTCTAACCCAGCCGTCAACCCGGGTTAGACGGTTATACATTATCTATCTTCTAACCTAGGTTGGACGACTGTACATCATCTATCATCCAACCCAACCGTCCAACCTAGGTTGGAAAAACATACATTATCTCTCATCAACCCATCCATCCAACTTTGATTGGATGGTCATACATTATTTGTCGCCTAACCCGATTGTTCAACCTCGGGTTGGATGACTATTCATTGTATGCCGTTCTAACCTGGATCATCCAACCTGGGTTGGACGACCGTACATTATCGTCATCAACCCAATCATCCAATCTGGGTTGGATGGTAGTACATTATCTTTTGTCCAACCTAGGGATGAATAGGTTGGATGACACACAATAGATGACCATCCAACCTAGGTTGGACAATAGACAATGGTTGTCTCGTCTAACCTAAGTTGGATGGACAATCACTCTTTGTTAGATGTCTTTATTAAATGGGTACCCCTACAACCCCCAAGCTATGTATTATACCTCGGTGAATACATGCATAAGTTAATTTTTACATATAAATAGTAGGCAAACTGACCCATACAAATGAATTGTCAACTAAAATTTTGGCGAACTAGGTGGCAGCCGATTGCTGAAAATTCACCATTTCCAATTTCCAAAATCTCTAATATTCATGATTTTACGAAAATTTTCCACTAAAATTTTCACAAGCGCTCCTATCCTTCCATGGGTGCTTATGTTTTGCACCGCTTTCTTATTTCCATAATCTCCATTGAGCATGAACGACATTGTCTAGAATCTTTTCAACACTTTTACCTACCCATATGAACTCCAATTTGTTCAAAAATCTAAGTCTTCCTATCTCACTCTCTTTATTAATGTTTCACATTTTACATGCTAGTTTTCTTATGTCTTTACTATATGTTATCATTTGTAGATCATTATTTATAGTAGTAACTCGGAATATTATATTTAATTAATTTCAAATAAAATTAAATAACCCACATTTGAACACTAGATATTCATCTTAACCCTAAGTACCCTTAAATCCTCACATTTTCATCAACATGAGTATTTTTCTCCCTCTTTCTTGTAGGCCCATCCCGAATATAAGAATAAAATACAATCTTTGTTTTCTAATATTTACCTCAATCCTCACACATCTCCAAAATATGTTTACCATAGAATTATGTAACACTTTCTTTTAATGAAGAGAATATTAATTTTATATTGGCTGAAATTTATTCTCAAGATGTTTTAGATAATAATTCCCCTCTTTATATCCAAGTTAAAATTAATAACATAGGGATTAAATGATCTTTAGTAGATAAGTGATCTAGTCTTAACATTTGTAATCTCACATTACTTCAACAAAATGGCCTCTCTAAAGCTACCTTAACTCCACCATTTATCTACATTTGTAGCTTTGATAACATTCCCAAATGGGTCTTAGGCACAATCATCCTTCCCATTACTATTGGACCATGTACTTTTCCTATCTCATGTCATGTAATGCCTAATAATCTTAATTATAACATTCTCCTTAGACGGCCTTAGATCCATGCTATGCATGTGGTTCCCTCAACCCTTCATACACAAATTAAATTTTTATATCAAGGTGTGGTCTATGAATCCTTAGCTGATCCCTCCCCATTTTATTTTTGCAACATCATAGATCACTCACCAACTACCCTCCCCGACACATCTTCAACCACTTTTATAAAATATGATCTTAGATATCAATATATGATTTGTTACATGACTTCACCAACATTGAGTTAGGAAAATATGGAAAGGGAATTATAGAACCTCTTTCCATTCCCATACAATCCACCAAGCTTGGCATCAACTATCTCACCCCCTTTCCTCATGAGATATGCAATATTTCACACACTCATCACCTCACTCTATTATACCCTGAGCTCATTAATGATTTTTTTCTCCCACTTGGCCTACATTGGATACATTTCACACTAATGATTATTTTTTAGAATACATGAGAACTTATGACCATCTCCCCCTTACCATCATAAAAACACTCTCCATTTTTCCTTAACACTACAACTTACTTTAATGAATAAGCTCCTCCCGCTGAAAATACCGATACTCCCGACACTATTCCTATTAAACCCTACATCGAAGACCACTATGAACTTTTAAATGAAGAAACTATTTAGTACAACCTTAGTACCCATGAAAACCCCCATATTATTCTCTTAATCCCTTCTCTTACACCTTTAGAGAAAGATGACATCAAACAAGTGATTGATGATTTCTCAAATATATTTGTATGGGATTATAGCGATATGACAGGTATAAATCCTTCTATTGCAATGTGTACTATAGTCCTTAATCATGGAGCTAAACCAGTTCTTTAGAAAATTCAAACAATGCATCCTAAATTTGCACTCTTAGTCATAGAAGAAATGCAACGCCTCTTGGATGCAAGATTCATCTGTCTTTGTGGAATACCACTGAATGGTTCTCTAATATTGTTCCCATTATGAAACCCAATGAAAAAAATTGTGTTTTTGCACCAAATTTTGTGATCTTTATAATTCATGCCCCAAATATAGTTTCCTTTTTCCACACATAGATGTTATAATTGATTCCATGGTCGGATACAACATTCTCTCTTTTATGAATGGTTTTTCAGCTACAATCAAATTAAAATCAGCCCCGATGATCAAGAAAAACATCATTTACCATGGGGTAATTTTTCTTATATTGTTATGCCTTTTATACTTAAGAACACTAACACCACCTAACAATGTGCTATGACGTACATCTTTCATGATTATATCCATAAAATCCTTAAGGATTACATTGAAGAGATACTTACCAAGTCTCACGGGTGTGCCACTCATGTTGATGATCTACGCACACTTTTTACATGCTTGTGACAATACAATGTACACTTAAATCCTAAAAATGTGTTTTTGGGGTCATGACTGGAAAAATCCTTGGTTATATCATTTCTTAATGTGGAATTTATAGTGATCCTAAGAATATTTGTGCCATAGTCGACATGCCTCCCCATGAAATCTCCATCAATTATGTTCACTCCAAGGAAAAATCCATACTATACACCACTTCATTTCTCAATTAGCTGACAAGCCCCATCCTTTCAAAAGCCTCATGAAAAAGGATACTAATTTTTTTATGGGATAATCATTGTCTCCATGCTTTCAAGTACATCAAAACTTATCTACTACATCCTTCAGCTTCTCATGCCTCCCATAGCTGATCAACCCTTCTTGTTATATATCTCCGTTACATTTCATGCCTTAGGAGACATTCGCACAACATGATGATGTTCACCATGAATGTGTTGCCTTTATTACATTAGTCGTACATTACTCCCTTATGAATGCAACTATAGTTATATTGAGAAATTATGCCTTGGCCTTGTCTTTGTCATGGATAAATTGCACCACTATCTTCTCAATCATGAGATCCATATTATCACCAAAGTTGACCCTTTACGATATTTATTATCTCACACACATCTCTTTGGTCGCCTTTCTCGATGGGTCATGTTACTCACAGAATTTTATTTCAAGTTTATCCCATAAAATTCCATCAAGGGCCAAGTCATTGTTGACTAGCTAGTGATGCTTCTCTTCCCGACCCTTCTCCCATCTACGAATCTTTCCACGATGACTTCACTACCTATATAATTGATACGACACACTAGGACGATGTATTTTATGGTTCTCATTATGCGTGAGAGCTGGTATTGTATTCGTCACCCCTCGTGGTGATTATCTCCCCTTTACCTCTTTGCTTAGGTTTTTCCTCTACAAATAATATTGCTGAATACAAAGTTATTATCCTTGGCCTCAATGTTTTCTCGAAAATTCTTATTCGTAATATCCATATTCATGGAAAATCCCAACTATTTTTTAATCAAGTCAATGACACATACCAAACTAAAGAAGAGTGGATCATCACCTATAACAACCTAGTAAAAGCTATATTGGATACATTAGACTCTTACTCTATCACCACCATCCCTCACAAAGATAATCATTGTGTTAACACCATGGCTAGTGTCATCTCTCTCATCCCATAAGATATCAATGATGATCAATTCACATTTATCATTTGCCACATATGTCATCCCTCTACCGATAGTCTAGTTTTGAAATCTCATGCCATTACACGAAGCCATGAAAATCTGAATGGTTCTTTGTGATCTTTAATTTCCTATATTAACAAGCCATCCTCAACTTACAGCCTCATGAAGCTTGTTTACTATGGTGGGAAGCCACAAGCTACGTAATCATTAGAGCCTTATTGGTGAGAAAAATTTTCGGGTGGAAAAATTTGTGGGTTTCTTTCCAACGCTTTGGGATTTGAAGTCCCTCTACTTAGATGGTGTAGCTTTTGTATTTGCATGTGCATGAATAGGTGAGTTTTTCTGGTGTCTTTGTAGTCGGAGATCACACAGATTACTCCACTTGACCCTACTACAAAGCTAGTAATCACTTTCTAGAGATGAATTTGTATTAAGAGTGGGAAAGGGAGTGAGAAATAAGAGGTAGGAGAACTAATTCTACAAGTAGAAAATCATATTCCTGCACATACTAGTTAGAAATTTCATCACATACATTAAAGAGAAGAAAACAACAAGATTTTAATGCTACCAACTAGAGGAAACCATGCATACAAATATGCACACATTCATATCTTTGTAACATTCCCATTTTAAGAATTTAGAAACAAGGAAATTTTTTTAACATAATGCTCTCTGTTCTAAATAAAACATCATTTAGAACACACATTCCATGCCAATAAATCTCATAAAGATAACCATATGTAGTTGTAAATGACTTGGTGATCCACCGATCTATTCATTTCATAACTCGATGATCTACCGATCTATTTATGTTAACTTTAAGTATTGAATACTTATCATATACTTGGTTTTCCTACCTAAAACCTAGTATTGAGTGATCATTTAAAGAACCTATCTGAATATTTTTACCAATATTCATCTCGACATCACGTTGCTTTAAAATAGGTGACATAGGAGAACATAACCGTAGCTTGCAATAATTTGGCCAAAGATTTTCAACATATCATGTTTATGTCACTATTCCTAGATGACATACTCGTCATTTCGGAATACGTCCTTCACCTCACTCATCTGTTATCTAGAATGGTCTTTACCGACTTCTGTTAGTCCACTTGTCCAAGGTTTGACCCTAGTCCAGGTTACAACATAATTTATTATAGGAAGACGCTCATGATGACTTAGGGTATATGGGCATACTTAGTCGACCTAATCAACCAAATGTGCCAAGGTACCCTAAGTCATAAAAGGGCTACTCCCTATCCTAAACATGCTAATAACTAGACCTAGAGAGAAACTATGTTCAAGTCTAGATGTGTGTAGATCTGGATGATCAATGCAAAAGGGTGTTGCCACATGTCAATTGCAACATGGTATCCTCGAGAATACCCTTGTCTTCTCAAAGGTATAGTCCTACAGTTGGCATGTGCCAACATCCTATAGAAACTACCTCATCAAGATGTACATACCCCAAGGAGGTTATTAATAAATTATTAATTTGGATTATAAAATAGATTACAACAACCCTGTTAAACCCTAATCCAACACTCCATAAGTTCTTTTCTAAATTTGATTCATTTAGTCATTAAAGAACTTCCTTAACTTATGATTTCTTTTAATGTTCGTTTTACTTGGCTTAATGAATAGATATCCAAAGGACAGGTCAACAACATCATAAGTTCCATTAAATGTAACTTAACCATTCAAGAAGGTGTAGCAACCACATAGGTCTAACTAAAGTAGACTTCATACAAAATGAAGTCCTATGATTTACAATCATATCTCCAATCCTTTTTGGTTTACATTCATTTAAGAGAGGAAGAGTCTTCCTCTAAATGATTAAGTGTCAGGGTTTATCCTTCACAATTCTATAGTTCATACTGCATGTTCATTACACATCACATTACTATGTTAAATTGTTTAGATAATAAACATCATCTTATGCAACTTTACAAGTTGCATCTTATAGGGGAAATTGAACTAACTCCCTTTATCCATCTTATCAAAGGATAACTAGATAAACATATAAATAATATGAAGAATATCAACAAGATAGAACTTCCATCTCCTTTATAAAAGTATGAGATAATTTACACAACCAATGCAAGTAAATCTCAACTCATAATTCCTCATTATAAACTTATATATTTACAAGACTATGCACTTTAGGCATACTGCATAACAACAACCTTCATTCTAAAAAGTATACAACTTTTATTTTTCAATACAACTAAAGAATGAATCAGAATTCTTTACAAAGAATCAGACTTATATCAGCCAATGCATCATATAAGTTTTTGCCTTCTTTTATCACTTACGATGTCCATCTGCAAAAATTGCTAGCACGGGTCAGTTTAATGAACTAAGCATGATAAACACTAAGCATTAAAATGAAGTGCATTCCACTAATTATTTCATTAAAACAACTCTTCTTTAATGAGATAATTAATATATCATACAATAAGCATAAGTGATACCAACTGAAAAGAAGTACAATAATAAATCTAGATCCACTTTTAAGAGAAGAGTAGAATATAATCCACAACATCTGTCTAAAAACTTAAAGTTTAATTGATCCTATCAATTACCTTTAAACAAACAATAGATCTTACCATCCCATTATTTCATAATTCTATCCTAATAGAATACAACATTTATCTTTTCTATAAGACAAAAGAAGTGTTTACAGCATGGTTCATTTTAGGATGATTCATCTAAATCTTAAGCAAAGAATAAGAAGAACCATTACGTACCATACCCAAACTCAAAACATCCGAAAAATAGATCAGGTTCATAACATGAATTATCTATTTCCTTTTAGGGATAACAATCTTATAAATTCAACATTTAAGATATACATCTAAATAGAATTCCATATCAATCCAAGCAAAATAGTCTAACTGCCAAATCTACTTCAAATTCTAAATGTTATAAGTTATCATTCAAAGATCGAAACCAACGTTTACAAATCAAAGGTCCCATACGGGAGTTAATCTCTACTCAAGTTCACCCAAAATATAGAGTACAAGAGAAAAAAACCTACTCCTATCCATCCGAAAAAAGCAAGACTTAGTCAACAACAATCGATCAAACAAGTATGCATTCACTTATCAACATACTCGACTTAGCTACTATCTTTCTACATCATTACAATAAATGATTCAAACCAAATAGACCAACAAACCATAAAGAAATCACCATCTCATAAGAGAATTGAGTGCAGAGGATTTCAACAAATGAACTTATCCAAACGAAAGAGAAAAGGGATCTCTATTAGGAAAGGTCCATATAATTAATCATTTCGTTAAACTTAACAAATTAATTTCCTCGTTTCAATTCAAATCTGAGTGAAAAACATATTACAGTCCCAAAAACAACATACTGATCCCAAGAGAGTAAATATTTCCTTTATCTTTAAAAGAAACCTAAGAACTCATTCACTGTATCTAACAAGAATAGAATCCCAAAATAGTAAGCTAACAAGTTCGAATTATCCACAAACTCAAGGACTGAAGACTCATAAATGCTTCAACAACTTAATATGAAGAGTAAGTAGTTCATGATTCAAAAATAACTATACACAAAACAAGCGAAAAGAGAAGTAATCCTTCCCTTATGAGTTCAGTGTATAAGGGTAATAACTCAACCTTCCAATGAGACCCAAAACTTATTTTAAAGGATCTGAAGAGAGAGAAAGAAACCCAAAAATTTTAAGTCAAAAGATGTCCCATTCTTACCTCCAATGTAACTGACATGAAATCCAAAACTAGACTTTCACAACCTCATAACTGTGGCAGAGGAGACATTACTTCAAACAAAATAGTCAACCCGTAATGCAGGTTTTCTCAAAATGAGGGGAAAAGAACATCCTTAAATTTCATGCCATTACCATCGTAGAAGATGACATAGTCCTAAAAATATAAGTACCACATTCATTTAAACAAGATGTTTCTAGTTCCAGATCTTGAAGAGATTACCAAACAACTCAGCCAAACTATCTCCCAATTTTCTTGTGAGTAAGTTGTTCCATAAAGGAGTTATAAGCTTTAAAATTTTAATACAAGTAAAACCCAACACAAAAATACCAGAACATAATTGAATTCATTGATTCAATTAAAATTTCTTAACACTCAAGTACCAAATATGAGTACAAAGTGTCGAACATGAGCTTCACACAAAAGTTCATAACTTCACAAGTAATAAAATACGAGTACAGTGCCAAATACGAACTTCAAGCAATAGTTCAGAGTTACAAAAGTTTTCTAAACACTTTGGTCAAGAACAACACAAAGCTCCAAATACAAGTTTATATCGAAACAAAATCCCTAATACAAGATCAAATGGAACCCTCAACATTCACCTAGCCATGGCCCCCTTCACCCCACTAATATTAATTTAATTAATTAATTAAATTAAATTAATTCATTATCCTCAATATTTATTATTTAAATATCTTAATTTAAATAATATCCACACATACACTCACTAGACACCTCATCAAGCCAACTCACCTAAGACCTATTCTTAGTAAGTTGCCATAACTAACTAAGACTTACCTAAACCCTAAAAATCAATGCCTACATTCTCTAACCACATTCCCACATGCTTACAAGAAGCTCCTAGTCTAATCCATGGGTTAATGACATGAGATCGAGGAAATCAAGAGGATCTCCCTAGTTTAGTAAACCTAGGAAATCCCCTGACCGATGCCGGTTACCCCTAACCACCGCCTAAGTTAAGCTAACTAAAACCACCGCGGTTACCCTTTAACCCCAAAACAACCTTATTCTCAAGGTTGAAAAGGTTGGAAAAGATTGGAAAATTTGGAAAACATTAGCACATTCTAGAGAGATATCACATCTTTTGAGAGTGAATTTCAAGTGAGAACACACATGCAAGGAAGGAGATCAAGCATCTTTTCCTGCACAACCATCCCAACAATGATCTGATCTAACCAAGCAAAGAGGAATGTACATGCAGCCCATGCAGAAGCTTTCCTTTAGTTGGTGATCACCTGCAGCCTTCAAAACCTCTCATCAACACCTCCATCCCTCACTCACAGCATCCAGACTAGAATCCAAGTAAGTAAACATTATACTTCTCTGGTTCATTCCATTTCATCATTATATTATCATCTATTGTTTACCTAGCCACCCATTGACCTCCTCCAACACTCACCCCTCCATATACCCATTAAAACCTCACCAAATCCTACCCAAATCACCCAATACCTCATCCCGACCAACCAAAGTCCTTTGTGCAATCACAAAGGAGACCTAAATCTCATTCTGTGGCATTCCTATTTTCCACAAGAATCGACACGCACCGTTACACCTAACCACCGTCGGTCACCCTTAACCGACATCATCTCTGTATTTTCCCATACAACCTAGAACAGTGACCTACCCACCTAATTCCCTCTCACCCTCATTCACCTGTGATCTACCTGAGACCTCTCGCTCGAGACCGCAGAGAGACCCAAAACTAGTTATTTGACCTTCAGATCCTATTCTAACCTAGCCTGTTAGATTAGATCTATTTCTTATTGTGTTTTAAGTGAGATACCTAAATCATTTCAAATTACAATAGGTTTTACCTTATTTACCACATTAAATTGTTTAAAACAGTGGACTGACAACCATCTAGGAAGTATCACACTTCCTCGGATCTAGCATACGCTGCTAGTAGTTCACTGCATATATTGTTTAATTTTTTTTCTCGTGGTCTTGCTTTTGCATTATGTAGTTCCTCCTAGCCAAAAGGAAGCTCTCACAATCAGCTATGGATTCGGAAGTCATACACGCGCAACAACCCATCAACCAACATTTGAACAGGTATTCCTCCTATGCCCGTTACCCTATCTGTTTCATCAATACTTCAAAGAAATGATCTAGAATCAGGTGAAACATTTTGGCACACCTGGTGGGACCCATCCGGGGTTCCTTGCATTTCATTCATTCCTAGGAAAATTTGTGTGTTTTTTTCCTTCTGAAAAGCATACACATTAATTTTCTTCCTTGGTAACCCACCTTTTCTTTCTATTTTGCTCTAAAGGAAACCTTTCTTTTGGTGTAATTAAAAAGAACCATTTCTTCATGTTTTTTGCATTAGTAGTGAAAGAGCATCCCTCTTCCTCTTCATCTTATTGTGTCATCCAACTTCACACTTCGATTTGGGCTTAAAAATAAGTGCATTCCATTCTGATTTATCACATTAGCTCACATTAATTGAGGGCAACCTATACGCTGGAAGTCATGACCAGCTGATGGTTGACAAATGAATCCGTAGAAAGCACTTTCTCTTCTCTCTCTCTCTCGAGTCTTACCAAACCTCACAAAAATTCAAAAAATAAACACATATTCTTAAACAACATCTTACCCCGGGAAGAAGTTGTAGGTGATCACACGATCATGGATCAATGGGTACCCACCTCTCGCTCGCTATCGAGTCATACTTCAGAGTGAAGCCCACCCCCCACCATAACATACCAAACCTCACCTTTAGATCTCCTTCTTCGTAGGAAGCCATCCTCACCAAAAACTCTATTTCAATTCATGTGTCACTCCTTAAAAATAGCATAAGCTAAACAAACATAATAGAAAAGGCACTCCTAGGATCACATTTTTCTTAGTGTTTCTGCTTGGCTTGCATTTTGAGGTGAGAGATCACGTTCTTCATTTTTCTTGTTCATCCTTGCATGCTCCTCATCACAGCTGGTGTATTTCAGCTTCACCTGAGTGTGCTGGGCCATATCATCATCATTCTAGAATTTTGGGTCTGATTCTACATCAGATTTTAATTCACAACCACTTTTCTTTCATCACTATTTCAATTTTCAAAGAATCCATCATCGTTACTCCTCCACTCATCATATCGGTTATACCCAACCGATGTCGGTTCTCAGGTCCTTTTGTTAACCTACCCAAAAGGACATTTTATTCATTTTCTTCCACTTTTCACAGTCCCTATCACTGCCATCATTCCCATTGACATTGTAAAACACCATCAGATTTGGCATACCTGTCAGATTTGACCTTCTACCTAGTTTTTCACTCACTGACCATTTTCTACAGTGACCTGAAAGTGGTTACCCCTGACCGGCATCGGTTTTCCTTAACAGCATCGTTAGCCTATTTCACTTTCCAACCACCATTTGGTACCTAATCCACTTTTTACCATCAGATTCACCTATTCTTGTTGTTTTTCTGTGTCATTTAGAGAAGCAACCCTACTTGATCAATACTGGTTCACATGGTGCTGACCCAAAGACAAGCAAGCACTCGTATTTCATGCCAGTTGTCAACCACTCCCACCTAGTCCTTCACCACCTTCCATTTTATCACCAGCCATGGATCCCATCCAACCTATCACTATCACTACAGAGATGAGGAGTTCACATGACTCCTTGACCAAAACCCTGCCGCCTTGTAGTTTTACCTTTCCCACTCATCCACTCGAGATGCCTCGGGTCAGTTGATATATGACATGCCCATATCTATCCCCCCGACTCTCACTCCCACTCCTGCATCAGCCCCATCTAGCTCTGTGTTTCCCGCATCTACCTTACCCCCAGTCATTTCACATAGCTAGGTCCTATACCCGCTATGACTGCCACATCTGCCACCTCCGTGGCACCCCGCCACATCCACCATACCCTCGATAACTACCCAAAATGCAACCTCATCCACCCCTAATGTCTCACACATACCCGTAGCTACACTACCACCTCCCGTGTCGGTGACCCCTACCCCTTTTCAGAACGTGGTCCTTTCCATTCCACAATCATTAGCCCCCATTGCCACTAGGGTTACCATGACCCTTCCACCTCCATATACATACTATCACCACCTCCCATTTCATCCATTATTCACTCAGGTACGTACCCCTATTTCACTACCTTCTTCCCAATCAACCTACATGGCAGCACCATACACTGGAGTGCCACCCCATTATATGCCCAAAACCAACCCTCTCACGCTACAAGAGGCACCCAATCATCGCAACCTACCAATGACCTAATCAAATTGATGTTGGACAAGATGCAGACATTAGAGGCATCGTTTTAGCTCCCGCAACACTCTCACCTATGATGAGATTTGCAACGAGCCCATCCACCCATCCATTCCTATCCACCCATACCCCATGCATTGGGAAATGCCTAAATTCAATCATTTCAATAGCAAAGAAGACCCACAACAACATTTGTGGTCATTCAAACATGGGTGTTATCTGATCGCTCACGATGATGCCTTGCTCTTGAGAACCTTTCCCATGTCTCTGACTAGACCTGCATTAGATTGGTATAGTGGGTTACCTAGACACTCCATATTCTCATTCAATCAGGTAGCCCAAGCCTTCTTGGATCATTTCTCTATCAATATCATCAAGAAGGTTACCATGACCGACCTATACTCCACGCATCAATATGAGGATGAATCTATCACATATTTTGTCACTCACTGGCGTAGCTTGATCAACCAACTCACCTTCCAACTGCCACAAACAGAACTCATCGAGCTCTTCACATGGGCTTGTGCTAGACATATCTCACCAACCTTGCAGGTCCAAACCTTCCAAACATTCGATGAAGCATTCACTATGGCATGAAAGTTAGAGATTCGGGGCCATCAAGAGAAGAAAATCCAATTACGCAATAAGAATTTGGCATTCAAGTCGAATGATACCTCTTCTTCTTCCAAACCACAAAACAATTATTCAAAGGCTAAGGGCACCACTAACATAGTGGTACTCAAGGCCTGGCCCAACTCATCCATCAAATCAGGCTACCCCCTCATCTAATCTCTCACCCATCCAAACTTTTCAATTCAGATGAGAGCAATGGAAATACACCCCAATTGGGGAACCTTACTCTTCTGTCTTAGAAAATCTTATCAAAGCCGAGCCATCACTCTTCCACCCATAAAACCACACACTAGTTTTGACCCTGCTCACCCCATGCCCGCATGGTATAAAGAACATGACTTTTGTAACTATCATCGAGTAAAGGGTCATAGTGATGGAAATCTACATCACTTTCAAAAATATTGTCCAAGAAATGCTCGAGAAAGGTGAGTTAACCATGGATAATCCTAATGCACCTACCAACCAAAACCTACACATCTTCAAGAAACCATTTCCCAACCATGCCCCTTCATCTGATCAAACCGGTGAGACCTCAACTCATGATACCCATACCCGTGAGGTCCACGCTATCTTTAATGACATACCTGTCACCTCCCAATTACCTCACATTCCTTCCATAGAGGAAATCCTAGCCCAAAATCCTCCTTCCGCATCAGAACCAACCTCCCCTATTCCTTCACCCATAGAGGAACATCTTTCATCTCCTTCATCACCTATGGAGGAGTCTTCCACTAACATCGAGACCATCTCACCCCTGGCTTCTCCACTTAGAGAACTTTTACCCACAGTACCTCCTCCACCCATAGAGGAGCACCCATTACCTCCTCCACCCACAGAGGAGCACCTATCCATTCCTCCACTTGCAGAGGAGCTTCCATCACCTTCTACACCTACCATAGACCTAGTTGAGATACCTTTGCCTCTTGGTGAGCATTCTCCATCCGCTACCCAAAATCCTGCAGACCTACTTTCGGCTCTCTTACCCACGAAAGCTGAAGCTAGCCAATTTCCCATCTCTAAGACACATTTTATGGGAATTTCCATTAGGTCCTCATCAACTCCACCTACAGATGTTCATTCATTCTCACATTTGGCCGATCACTTAGATTATGTGGATAGAGCCTTACTATGGGGATGCCTTTTGCTTCCTGTCTCAACACAGATGCAGAGGTCACTTACTGATACCTCCACTATCTACCCAAAAATATTTCAACCAATCAAACCAAACACAACCACCTCTATCACAACTCCTTCCATGACACCTATCATAGCTCAAACCACATCCTTACCCATAACCCAATCTATATCTAAACCCAAACCCACACCTATGACATCATCCTCGACTAAACCTATTACCACTTTAGGGGTCACCCCAACCACCAACCTTACTCATCCACCTATCAAACTGGATTTAGCTACATCCTCCAAAGACAACACCACACCTACTCCGACACCCAAACAAAAGCACCAAACCCATAGAACTCATACCCCGGCTGTGCCAATCACACTTGCACCTATCCCATCCATCTTAGGATCTCAGCTTCCCAACATGGTCAAGAAACCTCCACCCATCAATAAACCAAAAACACAACAACCCATTCCTTCCTCACAAACCTCTAACCTACCCAGATGCCCAACATGACTTACCCACACCTGCAACATCTTTACCACCCATACCTCCAATACCCTCAGCTATTGCTTCACTACCCACTACACTTCAATCACTGTCTCACACCCCAAGCACATGACCCACATCATCTACCTTCACAACACCCCCATTATCCCCATGGGTAACTCACCCTCTTCCCCATCTACTTTTCCTTCTAGACCTCATACACCCATATCACCTTTACCCAAGAAGGTGCAACCCAAAAACAAAACTCCACTACCCCACAATAAGGTAGTCAAAACAACCACACACCCTCCTACCCATCATCTACTATACCCCTACCTAAACAACACGACCGACACCCAAAACCATGCCAACACCCAAACCCATAGCTCGATCCACTCCTCCTCTTCCAAAGACCATTCCTCAACAATCAACCACACCTACACCCAAACCCATGTTCACTTCCCATTGTGCGATCCACTAGCAGGGTCCTATGCCAAAATTTTAACCAACCTCCTTGAGACTTCTATCATCACATTACCACCACTCAGGCCTTATGACCCCCTCAAACCCAAGCCAAAAGGGTTTGATGATACTAAAATTTTTGCTTACCATCATGTGCCAGGGCACGATGTGGAAAACTGCAAGGCCTTGAAAACCATCCTTATCTAGTTGTGTCCTCCGTGAAGCCAACTTTGATGATGATGACCTTCTCGATGAGGATCCTGCTTCACCAACACCCATTCCCACACTGCCCACTCAACAACCACAACCTCCACCCTCACAGCTCCTAGAGCCACCCCCAAGATTTGAAATTAACATGGTTCACATCAGAGAACTTGCCACGCCACCACCCAAATGTCATTGTGCCCAACTCACCTCACAGGGTTTTTCTCCTCCGGTAGGTTTTTTCCCATCGTGTCATTATACCACTCACCCTACACCTTCTCCATTTCCAACTCCCCTCAAATCAACATGATACACATCACTACACATGCTCAGAAGGATAAGGGTAAAGAAAAGGCAACGACCCACCAACCAATCCTATACCCAACATACCATCTTGCACCCATACCTAAAATCACTATCCATGGCCCCACGTACCCCATTTCTAATGGCATCACACATCGCACCATGCTCAAACAATTACACCAATCTCCCTCAAAATGTCCCTATATGACCTCATCCAAACCTCGAATCCCATCATCAAGCTCTCATGGAGGTTCTTCAATCTATTGAGGTTTTACCCAATGACCCTACACCCGTAGCCTCCATTATCACACCCCATCATGTAGCCTCTCTCACCAAATTACCACCTTCATCTTCACCCCACCCTATTCACCAAGTGGCCTCCCTTAGCTTCTCAGAGGAAGAGATCATGCCACACCAAAATGATGACCTGACCCAGCCCTCTTCATCTCTATCCACATCGATGACATATGGGTACGCCATGTGATGATTGATGGGGGCTAGCATTAACATCATTTCATCCCATGCATTCACTCAAATGTGCATACCTGACAATTACATGCATAAACATCTGGTCATGTTGCATTCATTCAATGATGCTATCACCTCTACACTAGGCACCATCATCCTCCACATTCGCGTGGGCCCCCACACTATTCCAATAATTGTTTTATGTTTTGGAAGGGGAATTCCAATATAACTGTTGCTTGGTAGACCCTGGATTCATGTCATGGGTTGTGTTCCTTCCACTTTGCATCATTGTGTAAAGTTTGAACATGAAGGACACACCTATACCATTCCAAGCTGACCCATCACCTTTTAAAACATGCAACATGCTTTACCGACCCAATGATGTGCTCATACCTATTAAGCCATCTACCTCCACAACCGCTACTTCTTCACCTACACTTCCACTTACCAGTACAGCCACTGCTTCTACCACACATACCTCCTCCATTCCTACCACTGCCATAACCTCCATGGCTGACCCATCAGCTTCCCAATATTAACTCCACCTCCGCATCGACCTCGACACATCATCCATTCCAGCTACCTACATACCAACCATCGATCCCTTGGAAGGTGTTTTTCAATGCCTCACTCTGGGGGAGTACCACCTATATAGTGTCAACACATTCCTTACTCCACAAGAGTATGGAAGTCTTCACCAACACCCTCGCTATGATCACCGCATAGAGAACATCTCCTTTATGGTCCTCCTCATCTTCGTACTAGTCTCACCTATGGGGGACTTGATACTACCACTTACACACCCGAACCACCACCACAAACTCGCCCCTTTTCCGCTGACTTCCAATCACTTACCAATCACCATTTCACCCACACCTTCCTACACCGATGTGCATGGAAGGGTTTTGGTTTTGGATTTTATGAGCAAGGCCGCCATACCATTATTCCATGTACCACCCACAAACATAATGACCGTAGTGGTATCGGCTTTTTTCCGAACCACCTACCAAACAAGCCCGCATTGAACTCATTAAGGACACTAGCTCTTCTCCACCTTCTTCACCCACTCCACCTTCATCACCACCCTCACCGACGGAGTCGATGGATCCTGAATCTATCCCTCCTAACTTTTTTTTTTTTCATAAACACCATTTCCTTGGGGCCTCTGACTTATCAACATGAGGGTGAGGCCCCTTCCACTCTTCCCTTCCTGTATCCTAAAATGATCGATGATGATACACCTTCAATTAACATCATTCAATGTCAGGATGATGAATCTATACTCACCTACCTTGGTGTAGAAGACTCATATATTCATCGGTCATTACCTTTTGAGACAAACCATGTTGAATGAATCGACTATCGAGATCAACATTCATACTCAGGATGACCCGCACATCCTAAAGATCGGACAATCTTTAGATGTTGCTGAACAGGAAGCCATCACTTCTTTTCTCAGAGATCATAACCATGCTTTCACTTGGTCTTACGCAGACATGCCCAGTATTGACCCCACCATAGTGGTCCACAATATCGTAACCATTCCCGATGCCAAACCCATCAAACAAAAGCTGAGGAAAATGCACCCTCGCATTGCTCTTCTCATCAAAGAAGAACTTCAATGCCTTCTTTCCATTTCCTTCATCTTACCCATTGATTATCCTCATTGGATTTCTAACATTGTCCCTATCACTAAAGTGACAGGGGACTCACATTTGCATGGACTTTCGTGACCTCAACCTAGCATGCCCAAAAGATGACTTTCCCTTACCCGGTATTGACCAGCTGGTTGACCTTACCACTGGTCATGAGATGCTATCACTCATGGATGGCTTCTCAGGTTATAACCAAAATTTTTCTTTGCCCTAGAAGATCAACACAAGACCTCATTCATCACCCCTTGGGGGACCTTCTACTATCGAGTCATGCCTTTTGGCCTTAAAAATGCTGGTGCCACATATCAATGGGCTATGACTTACATCTTCCATGACATCATGCATCACATATTGGAAGATTATGGATGATCTCTTGGCCAAATCTAAATGCCACTCGAGCACCTAACCATCCTCAAAACCATCTTTGACCATCTCATTAAATATTACATCCACCTTCAGCCTAAGTGTGTCTTCATGGTTCTCTCAGGAAAGCTCCTGGGATTTATCATTTCCTCCACGTGGTATAGAAGTTGACCCTGCTAAAGTCAAGGCCATTCTTGAAATGCCTCCACCTACTAACCTTAGACAACTCCATAGCCTGCAAGGTAAGTTGTAGTCTATTCACCATTTCATTTCACAATTATCTGATCGATGTCAACCATTTCATCATCTGCTCAAGAAGGATGTCTCCTTTAAATGGGATGATGACTATCACAAAGATTTTGAGGCCTTAAAACAATACCTTCTCCAACCACCCGTACTCATTCCACCTAAAGATGATCAACCTTTTTACCTATACATATCACTACCGATCATTCTTGGGAGCCATGCTCGCTCATCGCGATGAACAAACACAGGGAGAAGGTGGTTTATTACATAAGCCATACTCTTTTGGACTATGAAACCCGATACACCCATCCCAAAAAACTTTTCTTAGCCTTAGTTTTTTCATTTGCCACCAAACTCCATCATTACCTACTCAACCACAAAACCTATGTTGTGACCAACACCGACCCCTTACACTTCATGTATGCCAAACCTTATCAAAATCAGCATGCCGCATGATGGCTTATGCTTTTAGCTGATCTTGACCTTGAATTCATTCATCAAAAGTCCATCAAGGGCCAAGCTATCACCGACCAATTGGCCGACGATGCACCTATTTTGGGGATCAACCCTCTAATTTTGACTTTCAGATGAGTCAATTGCTACCCTTTCCCTGGATGAACCCCTTACCAAATGACACTCTTCTTCGATGGTTCCAAGTGTCAGCATGGGGGTGGGGCTGGTATTATCCTCATTCCTCTTGATGGTGAACCCATGCCTTTGTCTTTCAAATTAGATTTTGAATGTACCAACAATATTGCCGAATACGAAGTGCTCGTACTAGGTCTCCAAGCCACCTATGCCCTAGATGTCAAATCAATCAACATCTTTGGTGATTCTCAATTGGTCATAAACCAAGTCAATGGTATGTACCAATGTCATAATGAGATACTTCAAAAGTATAAACATCATGTAGACATACTTTTGACCACCTTTGATCATTACACCCTTCAAACCATCCCACGTTCAACCAACAAGTTTACAGATACCATGGCCTGCTTAGCTTCCCAAATACCCACTTCACCCACCGATTCTAAAATCTTTGTCACCATAATGACTCCAATCACCTTCTTATTTACCTCATGATGTTTACTCGATCGGAACCACTACCCCTGACCCGAGTGACCTTTGGTATAAACAATACTCCGACTACCTTTCTCTCTCCATCTTACCTCCTGATCTCACCCGTAATGGACAACGCGCCTTCCTTAAAAAGGTCTCTCATTATGTCATTCTGGGGGCCTCCTCTATAAGCATGGCATTTGATGGTATTCTCTTACGATGCCTCACAAGTTCTGAAATTCCTTATACCATTAAGGAAGTTCATGATGGCATATGTGGAGGTCACTTCAAGTGGGCCTTGTTGTTGCTAAGCGTATTCTTCACTTGGGCTATTTATCGGCTGACCCTTAACCATGATTGTTGTGACTACGTCAAACATTGTGTAAAATGCCAACAACATTCCAATCTTCATCATACACCCAAATCATGCCTTTACAGTCACCCGAGACCTTTGGCCCTTCTCTCAATGGGGTTTGATCTTGTCGAGAAATCAATCCTCATTCTTCCCAATGCCATCAATGGATCATCACTACCGAATACTATACAAAATGGGTGGAAGCCATACCACTCATCTCCATGAAAGCTGAGAAAATATGTGAGTTCATTAACCACCACATCATTTGTCACTTTGGTGTTCCTCATCACCTCATCACTGACAATGGAAAACAATTCAAAAACAAAACATTGCAAAAACTTTGTGATGCCTTTGGCATTCAACTTAGTTTCTCATCACCTTATTACCCACAAACCAATGGCCAAGCCGAATCCACTAACAAAACCTTAAACAAAATTCTTATGAAAGTGGTTGATGATACTGGGAAGGATTGGCATACACACATTCCTTTTTCCCTATGGGCATACCGCACTAGTATTCACACTTCCACTACGTGGCCACACCATTTTTCTCTGGTCTATGGTACAGAGGTAGTCCTGCCTCTCAAAGTCTAGATCCCCTCACTCCACATTTCTCTCCATGACATGCTCAATGATGATGACTTTCATCAGGACCATTTAGCATAGCTAGAGTTATTAGATGAATGTCATCTTAATGCTCTGGATCACCTTCAAGTTTACCAAAAATGTATCAAACGTGCCTATGAAAATGTGTCCATGAATGAACCTTCCAAGTCGGTGACCTTGTCCTAAAAGAAAATCAACACGTAACCAAAAAGAAAAAAAAGTAAACGGGAAAATTTTCTCCTAATTGGCTTGGACCATACATCGTGACTCATACCTATGGATCATGTGCTTATCATTTATCTTCACTGATGGTAAACCGAACCTGAGCCCCTTAACACCTTGCATCTTCGACCATTCTATTGTTGACTTGTAGTCCTACCTCACCTTTTGTCTCTTTCCATGCTCATCCCTTGAGTGCTATTCACTTCATACACCTCACCAATGATTAAACAAGAATCATGTGAGTACCCATCACTTGTTATCTTCTCTTGAATATGTGTACCATGGCACTGCACATAGCATGATTCTCATGGATACTTTTCATCTACCTTTAGATGAGATCCCATGGTCATTTCACCTTGCCTTTTGAACAAGAGTCTTATTCTCCACCTTGGTCTTGTCCATGACTTCAAAGACCTCACATGGGACCAAACTCCTTGAGTCAAACTTCTAATAAAAAGATGACTCCCTCAAAAGGACATCTTCCTCTCAAAAATTGCTGCTATAAATAGACTAGCTCCTCAAAGAAGGACAGCTATGTAAAGCTCTTAAAAAAAGAGAGCAACCAAAGCTTCCCGCATCGATCAGCTTCACGAAGACCTCAAGGAGTTAAATTTTATTCATCCCATATAGACTTCCCACATCGATCAGTCTATCTCAACTATAAGTCAAAACACTCAACCTTTTTGTCATGGACTTGCCCATTGTGATCTAGGTTCTCTTGCCTCAAAGTGCATGCTACCTATACCATATAAAAATTACCCACTTTTCACCCTTCAAACCATGCCCACTCTCATTTCCTATTGCCTCAAGGGACTTCTTGGAACTTAGACATTTGGTGATCATGTGACTACTTTTCACCGTAGAACAATCCATCATGCAATGTCTTTAGGGTCTTACGTTCATCACCTCCACCAAGGTATGATCTACTCGGTATGATCCTACCCAATCAGTGGCTTTATTGCCCCCTCTTATCTTTTTAACCATCTTTGTTTACGTTTTGATTACCTTATACAGGACTTGGTCCTCGATGCTTACTTTTGGGGTAATCTCTCTTCTTTTTCACCACAATCACCCTCACCTACATCATTTTACCTATAATCTACCCACACCTAACAAACCTAAACCCACAACATGCCCAAAAACCTACCAACTCATTTTCATACCTCCTCATATTCTTCCCTAGCTTATGGGAGAACTACATCGGCCTGAGGTCCCTTTTTTCACCGGGACTATGTAGCAAAGCACTCCGAGGGCATGGGGCCCTTGGAGGTTAGCTCGGCCATCCTCTACCCTAAACAATTCATCTTCCATGTGCCTCACATTACATCACACCTAACTTAGTTTCCCTTTTATACCCAAAATTGGAAATTAAACCACATACATAACAAGTTGTTTCATATTTTAAACATTATCACAACATACATTTATTACGCCTACCATTTCTCTATCATCACTATGCATAGATTATACCACATCTCACATATGACCCATATTATCATTCATTGCATAAAATAATGAATCACAACTTCACCTACTTTCAACTCAACCATGCCTAAACAAACCTGACTCAACCATGCCTAAACCTAACCAATCCATGCCTCGAACTCAACCATGCCTAACTCGACTCAAATCCATGCCTATAACCGACTCAAACCATGCCTATAATAACTGACTCAATCCATGACTCAATCCATGCCTAAACAAACCGACTCAATCCATGCCTAAAAACCGACTCAATCCATGCCTAAACAAACCCGACTCCGATCCATGCCTAACCAACTCGAATGCCTAAACCACTAATCGATCCATGCCTAAATAACCTGCCTACCAACCTCGACTCACTCAATCCATGCCTATACCAACTCACTCCATCATGCCTAACTCACCTAATTTCCATCCATATCAACACAACAAATCATAATCATAAACACATCAACAAATCAAAAAAATACCATGTATCTCATCATATAAATAAATCAATGTGTATCTCAAATATACATGGCTATCTCATCATGTCCATCATCTCAAAATCATCAGCACATAGGCCGATATACAATACAAAATGTCATCGCACGCAGGGCCTCATATATACAACAAAATAATGAATCAATACAAAATCTCTTTGGCACATGTAGGCTATGTATATGCTCAAAATATACAAAATCACTCATACATCCTCACTATCTTCGCACGCAGGCCGGTATGTGATCAAAATATAAATATCTCTCAAACACGCAGCGGTATATATCACAAAAAACTATCATACATCAAAAATAGGTGACCGCATATCAAGCATCTCGGTGGATGTCCTCCATCTCTGTATCACCTGTACCCTCGGCCTCCTGGGTCCCTGCTGGTGCCTCAACTAGAGCTGGTCTCCATGTGCACTGGTAGCCTCTCTACCTGATCGGGCCTCAGAGCTCGCTGACCCCCTGTGCTCTCCACACTGTGAGTGTGGGATCTCATCCTCTCACTGGATGCCTGCTGTGCCCTGTACTCTGACATAGGATATGAAGTCTATCCCAGCCACCATCAGCTGGTCCTGATAGTATCTAGCCTCACCTAGGGCATCCCGTAACCTAGATATAGGCATCGGTCTGTGGTGGTCCCATAGGTCTCGGCCTCGTATACCTACCCCGCGGACCCTACTCCCCACGCCTCCTCGTGAATCGGGACCCCTGCCCTGATGGTGGTGCCCGTGGTGGTGCCCCCCCCCGTGCCTCGTATCTGGGCCTCGTAAGACCCAATCTATGCTCGGGCTATGGCCAACTAGCCCCCGTAAACCTGCCACCGAGCCTCGTAAGGCGCCACCGACCATCCCCTCCCTCCTCTCCATCTCCATCTCCTCCACCACCATCGGGCCGCAGACTAGCCACCTATACATGTAGCTCGCTACCTCCACCTCTCGAGCCCTCAGCTATGTGTCTCGTAGTATACCCAATTGGGTAATGAGAGTAGCTACCTACCCCTGTAGGGCATCTCTCTACACCGTAATGGTGGCTAGCTAGATCCGGCTGCCTGGCCTCGGGGTGGTATGGCTCATAATCGAGCCACCCACCACTACTCGTACTCGTACTATCTCGTGCACCCGTGTCTATCTATCCACCGGTCCACTAGCTGCTCCTCCTACCCTGTGGGCACTGTAGGCTATGGTAGAGGTAAGGGCCTCTCCATGTCATCTCTCCGATACTATGGGAAGGGTGGAGGTATGTCCTGTACTAGCCCAAACTCGCCATCGACTCTATCTACCGGGATCATCTCATCCCCCAACACGGTGACCCTGTATCCATCTCTCTAGCTAGAGCTCAGCTAGCTCCTCATGCATATGCCTATATGAGGGGAATCCCACATATGGCCTCCATATAATGTCCACTCAGACAACCCTCCAAGAATCTCGGAAATGGGCCACATCATGTGGGCCTCTCAGATCTCTCACTCTCCTATCACCGGCACCCATCTCCTATACCCCACCCACACAAATCTCACTGGGAATGCATCTCTGGGGCATCCCTATAGGCCACACACAAACTATGTGCTCATATGCCCAAGCAAAGTGCAGTAAAAATGTACAACACAAGCTGAACCTGCGCAACCACCCATATGCCCACAACTCCCTATACAACTGCACCAAGAATGTTGGTGCCCAGGAAAAGTGGGTCTCATCCACCATCATGTCATGGAGTACCCCCATCAGTGATCGGGGAAAGCATCCACCCTCTACATCTGGCAGTGCATAGCAGCACACTACCTCCATCAATAACCACTAGCCTCATCTCCTCCGGATGGGCTAGGTACATCTCTCCATAGCTCAAACTGGCACTATGGAATCTCAGATCAGCCATCCCCTCTCCAAAAATACACAATCAGCTCCTCTCGAGGCCTCGAGAGGAGATAGAATAAACTTGTGCACCCAATATGGGTAACCAAAGAATCTGAACACGTCCTCCAGGGTGATAGTCATCTCACCCATCGTAGGTGGAACGTGTTGGTCACGGAGTCCCATCTATCGATGAGTGTGACCATCAAACTAGGCTACCGACTACATGTCTATAATGATGAACCCCACTCAACCCACTACCTCCACATGTTGCAGCTCCTCTGGGGTCGCATGCGCCATGCACTGTCACCAATAGAGGTGGAACCCTATCCCGCATATGTAGTTGCGCTCTCCCCTACATCCAATACAAACACAACATTAATTTACATGTATCAATCCATATTCAACCATTATCATTTTCCTATACCCTATTTTCACCCTACCCATCTCAACTACCTAGCCCACATCACTTTTGGACCTTTGTGCCCAATAATCCGACTGTACCGGTTCATCCTAACCGACCCCGATCACCCTTTAACCGAGCATCGGTCACCTATTTGGTGACCGATACCAGTTCACCCTTACCGACCCCGGTTACCCCTTAACCGGCATCATCACCTATTTGGTGACCGATACTGGTTCCACCTAACCGACACCGCCAACAAACTTGACCGACGCCGGTCACTGCATGGAAAAACCCATGATTTCCCAAAACCCCCCTTTCTAAAAAAACCCCCCCGCCCCTTTTACCCACTACAATGACCTAAACTACCCTTGGACCTCCACCCACCACCCCTATCCCATTTATTACCCTCCCCATTCCTCCTTTTACCCAATATTCCCCCATTCCCAAATTTAATTTTTGCCCACCCACAAAAATAAAAAACAAACAAAACCTAAACCAACACTAAAATAATCCTCTAATCTATCAAATCAACAACACGTAGAGTAGAGTGCTTACTCTCGCACACCGCCTCATCTGGTGGCACATCTAGCCACTATACGGTGGCCCACCCGATCCCTCTCTAGCCTCCACCATCACCGAATAGCTACCCGCAACCTCTCACCAATCAAATCCCTCGCAATGATCTGTGGACCCGCTACTCACCAACCAATCACTCATCAATCACACACCGCCACTCACTATTCCATTTCATCTAGACACTTTTCTCTCTTTTCTCTCTTTTTTGTCATTTTCTCACTTCAAAATAACAAATGAATAAAAAAAATGTGGATTTTTTTTTTTTTATAAAAAACCCGACCTAACCGACGTCGGTTACCCTTGATCGGCATCGGTCACATGCCCTACCTAACCATCATCGTTGGTTTACCTATACCGACATCAGTTATCCATGACCGCATCGGTCACCATCACCTACACATTGCCCTAAATTTTACCCTTTACCCTACCCCTACTCCTTTTTTTTTACCTCACCCAACCTTCACCCTGATCATTTACCCCACCCCACCTTTACCCTACCCATTTACCTCACCTTTCCTGACCTCATCATTTACTACCTCCCTTTTTCCTCCTTTGGGGACTCATTATTTTACCCCTACCTTGGCCTTACCCATGCCATGACCTAGATATTTGGACCTAGACCATCGCTAGTGACCTTTGACCTCATGTGTTCGCTATACCTTGCGGCACTATTACCTGTGTTGTTGACCTAATGACCTTACCTAGCCTATTTACCATGACCATTTATCTTGACCCTACCTTTGGTGTACCAGAACATACCTAAACGTTCCTGCACCTAACCTATGTTGTGTTTCCTAACCATATCCTATACCTTGGATACCAGAATCACTTCAACCTTGTTTGGATAAACCTATCGACCTTAGATGATGTAGAGTTTTTCCTCGCTCTTCAACCGTAGTAGTGTGCTATAGTTTTTATGTGTGTGTGTGTGTTTGAATGCTGCTACCTTTGACCCGACCCATTACCTAGATTACCCGAGTAGACCTTTCCTTTTTTTTCCCCGTTACCCACCTTCCTTTTTCCTCACATTTACCTTTTTATCAAACCACTCACCGATTTTGCCTTCCTTCGCCTCATCAGTTCCTGGTTTGAGGGGGATCACCTTCACCCACACATGGGGCAACCACATCTTATTTTTGTTAGCATCACTTACCAATACAAGCTACACAACAAAAAGGGGAAAAATGTAGACACTAAAATTAGGTCACACTCCCCTTTGGTCCCTCGACAAATAAGCACCCTTCATCACATTCACCTAGCCATGGCCCCCTTCACCCCACTAATATTAATTTAATTAATTAAATTAAATTAATTCATTATCCTCACTATATTTATTATTTAAATATCTTAATTTAAATAATATCCACACATACACTTCACCTAGACACCTCATCAAGCCAACTCAACCTAAGACCTATTCTTAGTAAGTTGCCATAACTAACTAAGACTTACCTAAACCCTAAAAATCAATGCCTACATTCTCTCTAACCACATTCCCACATGCTTACAAGAAGCTCCTAGTCTAATCCATGGGTTAATGACATGAGATCCGAGGAAATCAAGAGGATCTCCCTAGTTTAGTAAACCTAGGAAATCCCACTGACCGACGCCGCTACCCCTAACCTCATCGCGTTAAGTTTGGAACCACCATCGGTTACCCTTTTAACCCCAAAACAACCTTATTCTCAAGGTCAAGTAAGGTTTGGAAAAGATTGGAAAATTTGAACATTAGCACATTCCAGAGAGATATCACATCTTCTGAGAGTGAATTCCAGTGAGAACACATGCAAGGAAGGAGATCAAGCATCTTTTCCTGCACAACCATCCCAACAATGATCTGATCTAACCAAGCAAAGAGGAATGTACATGCAGCCCATGCAGAAGCTTTCCTTCAGTTGGTGATCACCTGCAGCCTTCAAACCTCTCATCAACACCTCCATCCCTCACTCACAGGCATCCAGGACTAGAATCCAAGTAAGTAAATGTTATACTTCTCTGGTTCATTCCATTTCATCATTATATTATCATCTTTGTTTACCTAGCCACCCATTGACCTCCTCCAACACTCACCCTCCATATACCCATTAAAACCTCACCAAATCCTACCCAAATCACCCAATACCTCATCCCGACCAACCAAAGTCCTTTGTGCAATCACAAAGGAGACCTAAATCTCATTCTGTGGCATTCCTAGTTTTCCACAGTAATCGCACCGGTTACACCTAACCACCATCGGTCACCCTTAACCGACATCGGTCTCTGTATTTTCCCATACAACCTAGAACAGTGACCTACCCACCTAATTCCCTCTCACCCTCATTCACCTGTGATCTACCTGAGACCTCTCATCGACCTGCAGAGACCCAGAACCAGTTATTTGACCTTTGGATCCTATTCTAACCTAGCCTGTTAGATTAGATCTATTTCTTATTGTGTTTTAAGTGAGATACCTAAATCATTTCAAATTACAATAGGTTTTACCTTATTTACCACATTAAATTGTTTAAAAATAGTGGATCGATAAACCATCTAGAAGTATCACACTTCCCGTGATCTAGCATACGCTAGGTAGTTCACTACATATATTGTTTAACTTTTTCTGGTGGTCTTGCTTTGCATTACAGGTAGTTCCTCCTAGCCAAAAGGAAGCTCTCACAATCAGCTGTGGATTTGGAAGTCATACGCATGCAACAACCCATCAACCAACATTAAAACAGGTATTCCTCCTATGCCCATTACCCTATCTGTTTCATCAATACTTCAAACCTTAGGTTAGATTAAATTCATAACCATTTAGTATTAGGTATTAGTTAAAATAGCCTAGCATTACTTTAGTAATCTCTCCCATATTCATTTAGCACAAAGCTTAGGTTAGGATGCCAACCCAACAAAATAGAATAAGAGGCTTAGATTAGAATGAAATCCAAATAAGTAGACGTAGCTAGAACATAGGTGTTCTTACCTAGCTTAGGATACTATTAGGATAATCGGACTCGAATTCCTCCTTTTCATAAAATAAATTGAATTTTGTTTACGTCCGTTATGTCCTGCCAAGATCAATCACCAAAGACCCGAGCACAAACATACAGATGAATGAAAACACGTTCACATAAGACCAAAGAATTTGTAACATACAAAGTTCAGTCCGCTATGTCCCTCAAACTACTGAATGTCAATTTACCATTCAGTCTATGAAGAAGATTTAAAACATTCCTTGGATCACTAAAATTGATCCAAGGATGAGTCAGAAATAGGAATAAGTCTGCAACTCTTAAAGCCAAATTACAGCTTACCTTTCCAAAGTGAAAATGAATTCTTGAAATCCATACTATTTTAGTCTAATGATTTTAAGAACAAAATGATTTATCCATATCAAGCATGATCTTCAACAGTCAAAAGAACACATCTTTATCAATAAAATCACATGTCAACACTTGAAATGCAAAGGAGGAATATAACAATTGTCAAGGGTGTTACATATGCCATGGAAAATAGAAACTTCTTCCTTCATTAGCATTGAAAATCAAGAGTTGTACATGATAGGAGAATGGAGGAAAATAGAGAGGGGAAAATAGCAGAAAATGGCTAACTCTTTGTTCTTCCACAAGTAGGAAAAATATCTCTCATGAATTCACAAGAATGAAACCAACCACCTCTTGAAAATGTGAATTCTTTTCAATTTATAATAAGAAATTCAACTCTTCCTCTACCCCCAATGACCTTTCATATGTCCTCACGTAACTTAAAACTTTTCAACTTCCTAGGAAAATATTAAGTCCCTTTTTATAACATAAAGGTGACTTTTACATTAGAAACATAAAGTTGATTTTTTTAATTTCATTAAGGACATATGAAAAGTGCACCCCAATGAAGAATTATAATGTTGAAGACAGATAAAGTTGGGGGTGAGAGAAGAGAGAGAGAGATCAGAAAGAAGAAGAAGGAAGAATTATGCCAATGATGAAGAATCCACCTCCGATAAAGTCCACTGATCCTTCTAGATGACTCAATGGAATGCTCCAATGTGATGAAATCTGAATCCCTGAAATCTTTACACCCAGATAAAAATCCTTCGGATGGTCCATGGACACCTTGGATTAAGTCTTTAAAAAACTATTGAATGACTTCACTGGTTACCATGAACACCACTCATGAAGATCCTCTCCGAAGAGATAGGATCTCAAAGCCCGACCATGTCGGGACCTTTACAACATGACCATCTGCTAAGATGAATGGAATGTTTTCATCAATGATCGCAACCTCCACCTTGCACATGGTACATGTATACGTTTGAAAATCAACACGTGACCTTTGGGTGCACTCGACCTCCCGAGATTGTTTCGGGAAAACCAATGTGGAAGATTGTGGGAGTCCCGATGGGAAAATATAGGAGAATCGGGTACTAAGATCAAGTAGTGTGAATTCTTTGGTAGTTGAATTGGTCAAAGGGGAATTAGAGGCTAAGTATAGCTAGGTTCCCTATGTTTCAATTATCTGATTTGATCTGAAAGTTCAAATACGTCATGAGGTTTGTTTTAAGCTAAGAGAGATAAATCTAAATTAATTAAAAGACAAATGTGTTTAAAACTCTTAAGTAACAAGATTCATTCCGGTTAATTGACATAAATGAAATGAATGATCGATATACTTATTTGAAAGGAAATTAATTAACTAAAGGTAATAAAACAAACTAACTAATCTAATATAATATTTTTAGATTTTATGATTTATGGAAAAACAACAAAGGATATTGATGAGAAGAAATATAAAGAAAATACAATTGCTTGCTAAAACTATACTAACAAATATAAACAAATAAATAATCGATGTGACTATTTATCTATGCAATATGGATCTAAACTATTCTAATAAATCAAAAGCTTTTCCAATTTGTATTTTTGGATTTAAATTTTTGTTCTACCTCAGAGACATAGGAAGAAGTAAAATCTTCTCAGAAGCACTTCTTCCTCTTAAACTTCCCCTATAGAAATAAACAAAGATCTAATGAAGATTGCATATTGAAATGGAATTATAATTTCTTTAAACTAATGCATGAGATTTCCTCATAAAATTCTATTGCAAACCCATAGGGATAGGCAAAGAATCAATCAATCACCATAAGCTTTTTTAGACAAAATGGAAGCTAAAAAAATGTATTGATTATTGAATTGAATTGATTTAACTACTCTAGTAAAATTTTGCATGCAAATGAAATAAAGAAATAAAGAAATCTCAAGGAAAACTAAGCACATCCCCAACTTGTAATTTGTAAATCTGTGGCAAAGCCAGTGATGGTTTACTTTGATATCCCATCAGTTTCTTTTCCAACTTTAATGTTTAGGTGAATTTAGGGAACTGTGATGGGTAATGCAGAAGAAAGCAATGAAGAAGTGCTGGAGAAGTGGTGGCTTATAGGAAGTCTGGTAGTAATGTGGGTAGGAGAATAACAATGCAAGAGAACTAGCTTGATTGTGTATTTCCTAGCAAGATTATGACAATATAACAATGTAATTCACAAAAAAAATTTGGCCAATGCTTCGGGAAGAAGCTTGGATTTTATAGAACATAGGATGGGAAATTCTCTAAGCTATTTGGTAACCAAGAAATGTGACTTCACTCAAAGGAGGGGAAATTAACTCTCAATTAGTAATATAAGAGGAAGAGGAAGTTGGTACATATCCATCAAGCCTACAAATAACCAATTTGACCAAGAAATGTGCACAAAAGGTGAGTTGGAAGAAAGTAACACGTGTCCAAATCATGCTTGGAAAGTCTCGGTTAAAATGAATAGGATGCTAGTCTGGCATGCGGACCGGTGGTTACACAACCATCGGGAAGTTACATAATTACCGATGAGGGCAAACCAATGGTTGTATAACCACCACGATGGTTACGTAACTTAAAGTCAAGTGCTAAGGAAAAACATTGCAGAATGATAATGAAGGTAGGAAAAGCATGGAAATGACTAAGGAAAGCATACTAAGCCAAAAATATATAGTATAAATAAGAAATATGACTTGAACATTGTTGGAAAAGATAATAATCATCATTAGGGATTTTGAACCATTTCGACAATGTAGCATGTGTAAATTGGGTGCGTACATATTTCCCCCTCAGAGAAGTGTTCTAGCCATGAAGAGGCATAGAATGTAGAGTCCGAGTATGGCATTCCCAAAATGGGAGTTAGAGGTTATACCTGACACATCCATGTGTCAAAGTGAAGTCAATCCAAAATCTTGCTACCTATAAGAAACAAACAAGAATCAACTACAAATAGATATGAAGTTGACAAAACATACTAAAATCAAAATGACAAGAGGACTTACCATATCCTGCTAGCTCTCAAGTCTTGCAAAACACACACTCAAAATAGAGTTAAAACATGTTATATATAACTAGAATTACTATTTTTAGAAATCATTTTCACTCACCCACTTAGAGAATTTTTGAGCTTTGGATCATTGGTGATAGTTTCATGTAAGAGTATAGTCAATTTGAAGAGTATTTTGATGTGATGGCTACCTCACCAACAAGAGGAGAAAAATTAAGAAACATGTGATTTATTTGCATTTGTTCACTTTCAATCCATAATGTGAAAAATTAGAAAATATCAACCTAGGGGATCATTTTCAATAATTCTATAGTTAAAATGTTCATAAGGGGGCCGCTTTAGATGTGTGTATCTTTTATTTTATGAAAAAAGTAATTTTCACATTTTTTGAAGTTTTGGACCCCAGGGTATGACATGCCCTATTTAACATTACCATTGCTCTGCAAGTAAGTAGCGATTACACAACTACCACTCTACATAGAAGGGAGGTTGCATAATTGTCACGGTGAAAGATAAATTAGACCAAGTGTGATGATTTTTTTGGTTTTATGCCATTTTATAATGTGTTTGATGAGCTTTCTATGCACAAGATGTTTCTAACTTTCTCTTTTTGATGTTTTGAATGATGCAGATTTCCTACTTCTAGTGGAGCCGAACCAGAGGGTGTGATTGGCTTCGGGCATCATAGATAAATTTTCCTAGGTAGATAAGGAATTTTTACACAAATCGGGGTTGGATATTGTCTCGGACAATGTTAGTAGCACCATCTATTCACTTGTTATGTGACCTTTTGAGCTATTGGGATGCATACCAAAACAATTTCAGGCTATCGGGGTCCAAGGAGAGTGGACCATTACTTTAGAGGATTTGCAAAAGATTTTGGGTGTTCCTGTGATAGGAAAGAGGTTGACACTTGATAGTGTGGGATTAATGAAGAGATCACATCAGTGGGCTACCTACATGGGGATGGTCGGGCGTGTAATGTGGGCACTAAGTAGGGCATGAGACTTCTTTTGTTGCATCCGTACCTATCCCTACCTTGTGCAAGGACATTATTTGTATATTGGATTCATGCTTAGTAGGAGATAAGGGTGGGGACAAGTCCTTTACTATTGGGATCCTATTATTGAGAGTATTGAGAAAGCATGGCTACATTTATGACCTTGTCATTGATATAATGGTAACTACTTATCACAATTTTATAAAGAGTTGTCAAACTTCAAGGAAAGTCCCTGAGCCATCCCACCTTGGTTAATGCATTGGGTATATGAGTAGATGATCCCGCTAGAGGGGAGTTGGGATAACGATATAGGGGCTATTAGGGCAGCTAAGTTGACGGACGTGGCTCTCTCTCAGTGGGGAAACATCATCCTATAGCCAATCTCACTACTAATGAAATGGCCACACAACCCTACCGGGACATGGTCAAATGGTGGGATGATGATAGGGTCATATTAATTTCTTTCCATACTACTATTCAGGTTGGTTTACATGATGACCCAGTTGAGGCCCGTCATGTAGGCATAGTTAGTTGCATTAGTTTTGGTTGTCATATGTCAATGCACTCCTATGGTCCCCACAATCTATCATGGAGTTAGAGAGGCTTGAGTGGCCCTAAAGGCCTGCTTGGTTGGGTAGTGGTGACTCTTAGAGTTCCTATCAACATAGCACAAGCTATTCCAGATCTAGCTAGGTTCAAGGTTATACTTGATTGAGGTGCTCCCGCACACAATGGGGAAAAGGAGGATAAGGATTCTATGATGGAGTTGGAGTCTAAGGAGGAGGATGGAGAGGATGGTGGAGAGGATGGTCATGTCGGAGATAGTGACACCAAGTGGAGGGTTATTGGGGATTTCTTTGTAGCAGCACTAATAGAGGCGGCGATGGAGCAGGAGACTCTCTATTATAAGGAGCCTCCTTCTCGCAATGGAGGTGGTGACAAGAATCCCGTGATGGGATAACGAGGTACTTCAGGAGAGGTTGTAGGAGGAGGTTCCTACGGTGAGCTCCACCACCACTAGAAGTACCAGAGACCCTTACTAGATGCCAAGAGATTCGAGTATGTAGATACTCTTCCCTAATAATTTTAGTGAATTACACATTGTACTTATCTTTTTCTAATTTTCAAACATTTTCTAACTCACCATTGTTTTCTTTTTCATTTTACGTCCTTTGTTGAGGGATGGCAAGAATTTATTCACCAAATTTGTGTTGGTACATTATTTCTTCCAATGAGAAAGACATGAGAGGAGCTACTTACGATGTATGGCAGCCACGGATGGTTGGGAGCCACACCGATGTTTTTTTCTCCATTCTAGCGAGCCACATAGGTCTTGACTAAGATGAGAGATGAGCTTGTTGTGTTCAAGTTAGCCGAGAGGAGGTAGCAAAGAAGGCTACCACAGGGAAGATCACCCGCCCCATCTCATAGGCATTCCCATCATTCTATTCATGGAGGATACCACTAACATCATAGGAGCCATAGCAGGAGTCCTCATCGTGCTCATTTATTCGAGATCCTGTAGGGAGGGATAGGTCGTAGGCCTTTATTGCTTTGTTATATTTTTTTATATTTTATGCTTATTACAAGTATTTTGACCAAACTTTTTAGTGTGATGGCATTGTACACAAACTTGATTATTATGGATTTATATATATAATTATTTTTGGCTCAGATATCTTGTGTAAGATTTTATCTCATTAATGGTTTTCTTCACTTGTGTACTCTTAGATGTGTAGAATATTTGATGCTTTATATGCTAACAAAATGATCTCTTTTTATTTTGTTTTATATAATGCATATGCAAACACAATGTAACTTAAAAATTTGATTTTCAAAAAATATTTAGTACTTCTTGTTTTGTTGGAAAAATTTGATGAATGTGATAAAATAAGAGAATGAACCCACTCCTCTTCTAACTCCACGCAACTAGTAAGATGTGAGGGCTCAACACCAAGAGCAGAAGGGATGTGAGTTATATGGTTTTGATGAATGGAAATGATGAAAGGAAGACAAGATTTTGAAAAAAATCCAATTAGGAACCTACAACCTAACTCTACACATAGTTTACTACACATTCGGAATATGATTTTCTTAAAATTTTATCTAGACTTAGATCGTAGATGGCCTCTTGATTGAAAAATCTGGTTTTAAGGTTTTGAATCTCTTGGAACATATACATCTAATTCACTTTCTTGGGATTTGAAGTTTCAAAGAACTTTTTATTTGCTAAATTGTTTATACCTTACTTGACTTATTATGAAAATACCCCCTACACCTTGCCCCATGCTACTAGTAAGAAGCATGGGCTCATCACCAAGGACAAGATATAGGTGAGTAAGGGAACTTCCCTCCTTTCCCAACCTCACACCACTAGTATGAGGCATGGGCTCATCACCAAAGATTGGTAGGGAAAGGAAGTGTAGTTTTATTTGTGAATGAAATATTTTTGTATTTATTGATTAAATTATATCATTTTTTTATTTTTAACTTTGAGTTGTGCCTTTGGGAGGGATACTTTCCCCTAGCCTCAACCCCATGTAACTAGTAAGATGTGAGGGCTCATCACCAAAGGTTGAGATAGGAAAACAAGCAATCTAAGTAAAGTGTTTAGAGTGATTTTTTTACCAAAGAGGTTTCTTGGGAAAGATGTGACATCAGGAAGCTTCTAGAATAGACTATGGGAAAAGACACCTAAACTAATAGAAAAATATAGGTAGAACCAAGTAGGAAGGCCTTGGTAGGATCAATGTCAAAATTATGTCTTAACTTGTTGAAATGATGAAGTGATTAGCACTTTTCATGATAATATGGTGGATATTTAAAGAAGCATGATTGAATGTTTTTTCCAATGTTTATAAGTTTTTGGAAATTGCTTGAAAAGTAAGTTTATTGACTATAATTTTACAATATGATTTGACAAATGAAATGCAATATAGATGTAGTAGTATACAAATGGAAATTCAGATGGACTACACGTGAAAGAGCTTAGGGAAAAGTGAGTTGATGGATGTCAAACTCTTCACCCCAAAAGGTCATAAATTATTCACATGATCTTTAAAATTTCAATTCTCTTGACAAGGGCCTACCACATTAGGTTTAAACTTACAACCCTTTCCCATCATCATATGTATCTGATCATTTAATATTGGTGTATGAGTATCTACTTAAAATAAGTTTCTACAAACCCCTTTTTTACGTTCTCGACATATCATGTGAGCATGACTATCTTGCTTCAGCTTTTTTTGCTTATGTAGGGAAGAGTGGTTATATTTGACATTTTTCATGCCATAGGATTATGTCTTGAGGAAATAATGGAGGAATCCCTAGAGATGGACTTGAATGGTATCACTTCATTCTTAAATCCCTCTTATTTTACTATTTTGATAATTTTTACGCCTAGACCAAGATCATCGACAAGAAGAGAGGCTATACCAAGGAGGCTACCCATTCCTTTTGGTTCAAAGGGAGATTTTCACAATCTCTGCTATGGTTTTGGTGGACATGGTTTTCATGAATACTATTTTACCCTTATCTATTTTCTCTACCTCAAACATTTTAGGGTCAACAACTTCAACCTTCGGGACATTCGGTGTAGTCATGACCAACGTTGTTGATTGAGATAGTTTGTTTAAATGGTTCGTAGGAAGCTTATATTATAAATGGACCCCTTTTTTCTTCTTGAGGTTTTCCAAATGTATGTTGAAGGGCTTAGGATCCCCTTGAGCAACGAATACCTTTCCTAAGTGGAGAAATCTAACCTCTTGGAACAATGTGGAGGGAATAACCTTCATCTAGTGAATCCAAGGTCTACCAAGGATCATGTTGTAATTCGTCTCCTTGTCGATGATGTAAAACTCTGTCAAGATGGTTTTTGGCCCAAGGGAGACAGGAAGAACTATAGTTCCAATTGAGGTGGCCTTAATCTTTGCCATACCCTCGTAACATTTTTTCTTGTAGAGGATCAATTTATCTCTCCATATCCCAACTTATACAAGAAAGAGAAGGGAACCACATTCATAGCAGCCCCATCATCGATCATGGATCTCTTAATGTAATTGTTATAAACCTAGTGTAGACACAAAAATTGGGTCACACTCCCCTTGGTCCTTGTCAAATAACCACTCAAGCATACTCATCTAACCATGGCCCCTTCCACCCCACTTTAATATTAATTTAATTAACTTAATTAAAATTAATACCCATCCTCACAATATTCATTACTTAATTATTTTAATTAAGCTAATTTCCACCTCACCTAGACACCTCACCCAACCACCTCACCCTAGACCTATTCTTGGTATGTTTCCATAGCTAGCAATAACTAAGTCTTACTTTCCTTAATGAGCTAAGATTTGGTCTAACCCTAAAATCTCTCTAATCACATTCCCACCCATTAGAAGGGAAGTTTCCATTATAATATGTGGAATAAACTAATTGGGCCCAAGAAATTAGAAAGATCTTCCCATTTTTGTAAACCTAGGGAATCCCACCTTAATCAATGTCGGTCACCCCTAAACCGACACCGGTCAACCTAGAACCATCGTCGATTACCATTTATTCACCCAAACAACCTTGTTTTTGGGTTGGCACATTCTCGAGAGAAACAAAGGAGATCGGAACTAAATGCAAGAAAAAACAAGCATCCTTTTATGCATCCAGACATCTTGAACCATCACCGGGATCAATCATAGAGCCATTGCATTCACGGGAGCACTCCAGAAATCAACGCTATAGTACCATACACGCATTCTCTAATTAACCACATCTACCACTCAATCATCAGATCCTTAACATAGTAAGTATGGCCTAACCAAAGTAGGGTTTATTTTAGTTAGTAATCTTTATTACTCTTGTTATTAATATAATCTTTGCATGCTTATTGCTTCATCACCCACTTTCCCGTGAACTCAAATTTCCCTTCACCCATATCACCAAATCACCTATCCTCACCTGTTGTATACTTATGAGCATACCTAAGAACTCTACTGACCTTCCCATTCACTCTCCCAAACTTTATTTGACCTCAAATCACCCATGTCATTTAATCTATTTGATTTTCTTTTACCTCGACAATACCGACTACGGTTAGCCACAATTGTCGTCGGTTCTACCTAAATTGTCATCGATCATACCGAACGACGTCGGTCTCTATGTGTTATACTTGGACCAAGAATAGACCCAATAATTACCCTACCGGTTGACCGAAGAACCCAGTCGACCCGACCGAGTCCCTAGAACCTTGACAGACACCTCACCTCTCAGATCTAACTATAGCCTAGCCTGTTGTGATTGGATTTGCTTATTGTACTTGAATGAGATACCTAAATCATATCAACTACAGTAGGAATTTGTTTATTTCTCACATTAACTTGTTTTAAACAGTGGATTGACAACCATCTAGGAAGTATCACACTTCTCAGAACTAGCATACGCTAGGCAATCCACTATCATATATCATTTAACTATCTTTTTGTGGTCTTGTTTTCTATTATAGGTAGTTCCTCCTAGCCAAAAGGAAGCTCTCACATTCAGCTGTGGATCAAGAAGTCAGAATGCATGCAACAACCATCAATCGACCAACATTTAATAGGTATTCCTCCTTAGCCCTTACCCTTATCTGTTTCATCATTTTGAAAAGGTAAAGAAAATGGTGAAACATTTTGGCATGCCCGGTGGGACCCATCAGGGGTTCTTTTGCATTTATTCATTCCTAGGTGAAATTTGTGTGTTTGTTTCCTTCAAAAATCTTTCACATTAATTTTCTTCTTTGGAATCATTCTCCTTCCTTCTATTATCTAAAAACAATCGTATGTTTTTGTGCTTTAAAAAGAACACGTCTTCCTTTCTTTAAGCATTGCATTATTGAAAGAGCATACCTCTTCTGTTCATCTATTTCTACATCAAATATTACACTTCGATTTCAGTTTAAAACAATTGCATTGCATTTTGATTTGTTGCATTATTAGCTCACATTAAAATTGAGGGCAACCTATATGTTGGAAGTCATGCCCAGCTAATGGTTGACACAAAGAATCATAGAAAGCACATTTTTCTCTCTCTCTCTCTGTGTCTTACCAAACTTACACAAAATCAAAATATACACATCTTTCTTAAACAACATCTTACCTAGGAACATCTGTCAATGATCACACGATCCGGTTGGTAGGTACTCCCTAGCTCGTTGCCTTTGTCGAGTCATCATCTTAGAGGACGGCCCGCCCCACCATAACATACTTAAAACCTCTCCTTTTAGATATCCTTCTTTGTAGGATGCCTTCCCACCAATTTTTTTGTTATAAATACACATCAGTTAGTCCTAAATAGCATAAGCTAAACAAACATAAGAAAATCATTGTTAGGATTGTGCTTTTTCTTAGTGTTCTTCTTGGCTTGTGTTTTGAGGTGTGAGACTATGAATATCCATTTTTATTCTTCCTTACACACTCCACCATTGTATTTGGAGTATTCGACTTTTCTTACGAGTGTATAGGGCTTCATCTCCTCCTTCTCGGGTTCTCGAGTTTGATTCTTCACTTACTTTAATTCACAAAACCAATTTTCTTCATTTCTTTATAATTTCACAAATCACCAATGTTGATCCAACGAATTTCACTAGTTCACATCTGACCATCATCGGTTAAACCATTTGGTGTGCTTACGGCTTTCTAGTTACTTTACCTAGAATAGCTTTCATCATTGTTTCTATTCTATTTTTGGCCCTCAGGGCATCATCATATTTCTCCCTGTTGATACTTACTATCATACATAATTTTCATAGGTACACATCCAACATTCTGTTTCATTCTTTGAGATTGGTTTCTTCCACAATGACCGGTATTGGTTTCAGAAACCGTCATCGGTGTTCCCCAACCATCATCGGTCATCCTGACTATCATTGGTTTTCCCTTAACCATCACCGATCAACCTAATCATGTCATCGGTTTCCTGTGTTTATTTTCAAAATATAAACATTGACTAGATTCACCTCTCGGACCCTATTATTCTCTCCCTTTCTACTATTTTCTATATCATCTACAAAATACATACTCACTAGGTCAACACTTGTTCACATGGTGTTGACTCGTAGCATTAATGCCCTCATATTCCATGCTGAGTCGTTAACCACTCCCACCTAGTCCATCACCACTTTCTGTCTTGTCACCCATGGATCCAACTTACCTACCACCATTGTTGTAGGTGACAAAGAGTTTGCACAACTACTTGATTAGAATCCGTAACCTTACGGTTATACCTTTCTCACTCTTCCACTTGAGACTCCTCGGGTTAGTTGATATACGGTATGCCTATTTCCATCTCTCCTCCCCTTATTCCGCTTTGTTACATTAGCCCCTAATAATGTGGCATTACCCTCACCTACTTCACCCTAGTAGTTTTGCAACTAAGACTCATACCATCCATGACCATCTATAGTTTCATTCGTGCTTTCCGTATCGACCACCCAAACCATAGCACAATCTACACCCATTGTCTCACAAATACCCATTGTAACACAACCACCTTTGGTTTGGTGACCCCTACTCCATTCAAAATCTAGTCCTCTCCATCCCACAAACATGGACCCCAATCGCTACCGCAGAATCATGATGACCATCCCACCTACATACACCTACTATCAACAACCCCTATCTCATTCTGTCACCTATTCTAGATATGTGCCTTCTATGTCAGTTCCTTATTCTCAACCTCCTTATCAGCTTTAGTATCTTCCTCCTTATGTCACAGGAGGTTTCCCTCCATCACAACCTACAAATGACCTCATCAAGTTGATGATGGAAAAGAGGAAAACACTAGAAGCATTAGTTTTGGCTCACGCAATTCCCTCTGTATGATGAAATTTGTAATGAGCCTATTCAACCATCCATTCCTATTTGACCATACCACTGTGCATTAGGAAATGCCAAAATTCAACCGCTTGATAGCAAAGAAGATCCACAACAACATTTTTAGTCCTTTAAACATGGGTGTTACCTAATTTCCCATGATGACACTTTACTTTTGAGGAATTTCCCAATGTCCCTGACAGACCTACATTAGACTAGTATAGTGGACTACCAAGACACTCCATTTACTCATTTAATCAAGTAGCCCAAGCCTTCCTAGGTCACTTCTCCATCAACATTGTCAAGAAGGTCACCATGACGGATATTTATTCCACACGATAGTATGATGATGAGTCTATCACTTTGACTTAAGTCGCTCGATGACATAGCCTCATTAACTAGCTCACATTCCAATTACCTCAAACCGAGCTTATAGAACTATTTACTTGGGCATGTGCCGGAGACACATCTCACCAACCCTAGAGGTGCAAAAAATTTTTGCACTTTTGACGAGGCATTCACCATGGCACGGAAATTTTAAATTCATGCTATCAAAGAAAAGAATATTTAACTTGTAACAAGAACATCACGTTTAAATCAAATGATACTTCTTCATCTTTGAAACCCCAAAACAACTATTCAAATCCCGGAGGGTCGGCTAATGTTGTAGTTCTAAAAGCCATCCCCCTCATCAATCAAACCAAGACAAACCCCATTCTAATCTCTATCCTATCCAAGCTTTCTAGTTCGGATGATTACAATGAAAGTACACTTCCTACTAGAATATTATTCTTCCATTTTGGAAAATCTTGTTAAAGTTGGTGCCATTACCCTTGCACCTATAAAACCACATATTGGTTTTGACCCGAGTGACCCATGCCCGCATGGTATAAAGAACAAGACTTTTACAACTATCATTGTGTCAAAGGTCACAACAACAATAACTGTATCACCTTCAAGAATATCGCCAAGAAATGATAGACAATGGAGATCTAGTCTTGGATAGCCCGAATGCACCCGCTAACCAAAACTTTCATATCTTTAAGAGCCCATTTCCTAATCATGCCCCATCTTCTAACCAAGTGGGTGATATGTCAAATAATGATAGCAATGTTCTGCGAGGTCCATACTATTTTGAATGACACACCGGTTGCTTCCCAATTGCCTCATGCTCCTTACATAGATGAAATATTAGCCGAGTTCCTTACATGCACTAGAAATAGTTTCATCTGCTCCTCTAACCATAGAGAACCCCTTCATGTTCCCCTTCACCCATGGAAGAGCCTATCATTAGCACACCACCTTTGACAACTCTAAATTCAGAGCGGGTTGTCAATGACACCTCTCCTACTCATATAAGATGCATGTCCACCGCTTATGCTAATGCAAGGAGAGCCCACTTCAACCTGGATCAACCTCTTCTCTACCCATGGAGGATACTATAAGGTACCACTACATGTATATGACCATTCACCATCAGACTTTGAAGATTCACGATTAATATGCTTTCGATTCTCTTACCCATAGAGTCCGAGGTTAGCCATTTCCTAGTATCTCAAACACATTTTACGAGGGATTTACTCCATCCACATCGGCTCCACTTACAACAATACCATTCTCACACTTGGTCGATCACCATGGACTATGTCGATAGAGCCTTACTTTAGGGATGTCTTGTACTTCTGTTTCAACACAAATGTTGTTATCACTCACGACACCTCCACTATCTATCTAAAAGTGTTTTGAGAAACCAAACCAAATACAACCATAACTATTGGAATACCTTCCGTGATACCACTCATGGCCTAACTCAAACCTTTTCCCATATCCTAACATGCATCTACACCCAAACTCACACCTATATCATCTCCCTTACCTTAACCTATCACTACTTAGGGTCATACCAATAGCTAGTATTATTCACCCACCCATCAAATTAGATTTAGCTACATCTTCCAAAACTAACACCAAACTTAAACGACCCCTAAAATGATGATATAATCTCCTAAATATCATATTCCAACCTCACCTACCATACCCTTATCATCTTCACCCCTTCCATTCATTCTAGGACCTCACCCCTCGACCCTAGCCAAGAAACCCCCATCCACCGCAGTAAACAAAAATGCAATAACCCATTTCCCATCACGGACCTCTAATATACCCAAGCGACCCACACAACCTCCTGCCCTCACCCATAACCTTCTTACCACCCATACCCCAATACCGTCAATAATGTCTTCACTACCCATGACACTTCCTTCTCTTTCACTCACACCTCCCGCCCAATCCACACCACCTACCTCCACATCACCTTTATTACCCCCATGGGTAACCCATCCTCTTCCACCATCTATTTTTCCTTCCACATCTCATGCACCCATATCACATTTACCCAAAAAGATGTAACCTAAAGCTAAAAATCCACTACCCTCTAATAAGGTAGTTAAACCAACCACACCTTCTATTGTAATTCATCTAACATGCCCCTACCCATGTAGATATTGTCGACACTAAAATTTTCCTCCTAGTAATTTCTATTTCATTAATGTATGTATTAGGAATAGGATGTTGTTAAGTATAATTAGTAGTAGCGTCTTGATAGAAGATAACGGCATGCACAAGATCGATGCCATGCCAATAATTTATAGTATAGTAATAGTCAAAAGTACAATAGGAATGTTGTCATAAAAAGTAAATATTTGTAGTAAGTGGTCCTTAGTAATGTTAAAATGTCAAAGTTGGGGTAAGTAGAGAAGTAGGGTCTACATGATTAGGAATTAGAAATATTATATTGGTAATAAGGACAAGGAGTGAGGTCATAAATATTTTGTGTATTTTATTTGTAAAAAGTCTAAAAATGTGGAACCCATGTGAAATGATAAGGTTTATCTTATCTTAAAAGAAAAGCTTACATGTAGAGATAAGAGTTAAGGTATGGAATATGATTCATCCTTAGTGGATTTCTTATCCTATCTTAGAGATAAGATGGATAAGCTGGAAGTTCTATACATAAAGAGGCCACCCCCTCATTTAGCATAGAAGGAAGTAGTGAGAAATATTGTATGAAGTGTGTAAATGAAGCCATCAGTTTAAAGGTGTGTTGAAGAAGTTATTAAGAGGTGTAATTGTAAAGTTTCTTCCATAGTATTGGTGGAAGGCAAGTGAAGTCAATAACACTTGAAGTACCTCATGGGTGAGATTGTAACAATTTCTTGTTAATATTATAATTTACTTTGATATTTCAGATTTGTCATCATTCCTTCTTATCATAGTCGATGGTATTCTTGTGTTATGTTTGTTGTTTTGTTTCAAATTACATCCACCAAACTAAAGGGTGTGCATTAGTAAATAATCATAGCACGAGAAGTTCCAGTGAAGAATTATCATAGTGCCGGATTGGTGATTAAAAAGTTGGGAGTAAGTAGAGAAGTAGGGTCTACATGATTAGGAATTAGAAATATTATATTGGTAATAAGGACAAGGAGTGAGGTCATAAATATTTTGTGTATTTTATTCATAAAAAGTCTAAAAATGTGGAACCCATGTGAAATGATAAGGTTTATCTTATCTTAAAAGATAAGCTTACATGTACTTGAGATAAGAGTTAAGGTATGGAATATGATTCGTTAGAGTGGATTTCTTATCCTATCTTAGAGATAAGATGGATCTGGAAGTTCTATACATAAAGAGGCCACCCCCTCATTTAGCATAGAAGGAAGTAGTGAGAAATATTGTATGAAGTGTGTAAATGAAGCCATTAGTTTAAAGGTGTGTTGAAGAAGCTATTAAGAGGTGTAATTGTAAAGTTTTTCCCATAGTATTGGTGGAAGGCAAGTGAAGTCAATAACACTGAAGTACCTCATGGGTGAGATTGTAACAATTTCTTGTTAATATTATAATTTACTTTGATATTTCAATTTGTCATCATTCCTTCTTATCATAGTCGATGGTATTCTTGTGTTATGTTTGTTTTTTTGTTTCAGATTACATCCACCAAACTAAAGGTGTGCATTAGTAAATAATCACAATACGAGGAGTTCGTGGTGAAGAATTATAGTGTCGGATTGGTGATGTTAAAAAAAGTTGGGGTAAGTAGAGAAGTAGGGTCTACATGATTAGGAATTAGAAATATTATATTGGTAATAAGGACAAGGAGTGAGGTCATAAATATTTTGTGTATTTTATTTGTAAAAAGTCTAAAAATGTGGAACCCATGTGAAATGATAAGGTTTATCTTATCTTAAAAGATAAGCTTACATGTACGAGATAAGAGTTAAGGTATGGAATATGATTTTCGAGTGGATTTCTTATCCTATCTTAGAGATAAGATGGATAAGCCTAGAAGTTCTATAAATAAATAGGCCACCCCCCTCATTTAGCATAGAAGGAAGTAGTGAGAAATATTATATGAAGTGTGTAAAGGAAGCCATCAGTTTAAAGGTGTGTTGAAGAAGCTATTAAGAGGTGTAATTGTAAAGTTTCTCCCATAGTATTGGTGGAAGGCAAGTGAAGTTAATAACACTTGAAGTACCTCATGGGTGATATTGTAACAATTTCTTGTTAATATTATAATTTACTTTGATATTTCAGATTTGTCATCATTCCTTCTTATCATAGTCGATGGTATTCTTGTGTTATGTTTGTTGTTTTATTTCCAAATTACATCCACCAAACTAAAGGTCATGCATTAGTAAATAATCATAGCACGAGGAGTTCTAGTGAAGAATTATCATAGTGCCGGATTGGTGATCACATTTTGGTTCCCGTTCTTTGGGACCATTCCTTGTTGGTGGATTTTCTAGAGAGATATTCCCACTTAGTCAAAAATCAATTAGAGGGTAACCTTGTTTTTACTGTGCATAGTAGTTACCATGGTAAAGTCATTTTTACCGTGAATAGTATTTACCACAGTAAAGTCACTTTTTACCATGAATAGTATTTACCATGGTAAACTTCACTTTTTACCATGTGAATAGTGTTTACCACAAGAAATCATGAATAGTATTTACCATAATAAAGTCAGTTTTTACCATGATAAGTCAAGTTTTACCATAGTTTACCATGGTCATTTCTATTTTCTATTATATTGATTTCAATTATTTGTGCACATAAGTCTTGTTGATTATACTTGTGGGTTGGTATTTCACTACGTGGTTACTTTTGAAAATGGAAAAGATTCCTATTTTTCTACCCAATCTAATGAAGATGCTTCCTCTTTCATTCAAGAGTTTAAATGATCTTGTATTTGTAATGGCCTTATAAGAAGGGAATAATGGACTGAATTTTTTCCTACCTTTTTGGATGGTTCAGCCCTTAGGTGGTTTAAAACACTAGGTGATAATGTGAAAAACTCATGGGATTTATTAATTGAAAGTTTTCTTGAAGAATTTGGTGAACAACAAAGATATGCAGATCTCATGATCGATATCACAAAGCTATCCCAAAGAGAAAAGGAGAAGATAAGGGATTATCATGCTGTGTTCTAGAGCTAAGGAGGAGCTCGACGCCCGATCCGGAAGGAAGGATTAGCGGATGGGTTGATGAATGGGTGTGATAATCTCTATGTAAGCACTTCATTCTTGGGATGAAGCCAAAGATCAGACAACGAGTGAAGTATGACCACCCAACTACCATTGAACAAGCAAAGGAGATTGCAAGAAGGTAAGAAGAAAGCATGGAAGAGGAGCCCAAAGAAATTTTTGCTAAAGTAGAGCCTACACCAGCACCTTTGGTCCAGAATCCATAACCACTCTTGGTGAGCACAAATCTTTCTCCTAGTACATCTACTGAGTATGAAGATCTGCTCAAGAAGATGGGTCAGTTAACTATTAATCTTCTCCAAGGAAAATAATTTAGTTCTCAGGGAGGAGATAGAGGTCCAAAAAGAAATATTTCTGAAGTTGTATGTTATGGTTGTTATAAAAAGGGTCATTATAAGTATAATTGTCCAGATAGAGCTTCTACATCTGGTAAAGGAGATAATGATAAAGGAAAAGCACCTGTGAATTCTTTTGATGTAGTAGATAAGAGCATAAATAATGAAGTAGATGTTTTTGTAACAAAAAGAAAGAAAGAAAAAGATAATCAAGATGGAAATGATCCTAAGAAGATGAAAGGAGAAACTAGTAAGAAACATAGAGAAGAAAGTTGGGTGTGCGTGGATTTTCTCGATTTCACAGGGCAAGGACCATACTCCATCTTGGAAGATCTGTCCAAAAGGCCTATAAATATTACATATGGTCAACTCTTGGCTATGTCTTCGAGAAGAGGCGGGAGCTGCGAAGTGGACTCAATGCTCCGACGAAGGAAGGAGGTTGAGGTCCATTTTTGGAGGAAGAGGCAGATCCCTATGCTCCACAAGCTGAGGTATTATGTAATGGTATTTCAATTCATGATGTCTTAGTTGATGGAGGTGCTGCAGTTAATGTAATGACCAAGTCTGTAATGAATATGTTGGGTTTAAAAATTGATCACCCTTCAACACTTCTATTAAGGTCATTAAATAAGAGGAAAACTAAACCGAGAAGGTGTAGTTTCAAATGTGGTAATATCTATTATGGGTGTTGTATGTGTGGTAGACTTTCGGGTGATGAAAAATGGTACTTGTCATGTGTACCCAATGTTCTGGGAAGACCATGGCTAAGGAGGGTTCATGCAAGAAACTACTAGAATGAAGGATTCATGACACTTGGATGTGGTAGAGAGAGGGTGAAGATAAACGTGATCCCTCGGCATCATAAGGTAGAACTTGTGGATTCAAGTGATGAAACTGATGATTGGACATCCTCTGATTACTCTAGTACCAGTGAAGTGGACACCGAAGATGAAGAAAGTGAGGTTGATGTTTCAGTCATGGATATCCTTCTAGTCACACCGACTCATGACCCCATAAAATTATCTGAAGAAGAAGTTGATGATCGTCTCCAACAAATAAAGATTGGTGATGCTATGATGGAGAGTGAGAAGGAATCCTACCTCCAACTCTTTCAAAGGTACATACACATATTCACTTTTGATTACAAGGAACTCATCAAGTAAGTTGGGTAAAACATTCTATTGAGTGGTAGATGGTGCTAAGCCTATAAAGCAAATGCCATATAAAATGAATCCTAATTTTTCCAAGACAAGTTGTAAAAGAAGAAATAGATAAGTTGCTTGATGCAGGATTCATATTTGCTATGGAGAATTCAGAATGGGTTTCTCCCATTGTGATCTCAATAAAAAAGAATGGGAAGCTACGCATTTGTGTTGATTACAGGAAGCTCAATAAGGCAACAAAGAAGGATCATTACCCTCTTCCATTCTTAGATCAGATCTTGGATGAAGTAGCTGGTCAGGAGTGTTATAGTTTTGTTGATGGATATAGTGGATACAACCAAGTCCGTATAGCGGAGAAAGATCAGTTGAAGACCACGTTCACCACTCCTTGGGGAATGTTTTCTTATAGAGTTATGCCTTTTGGGTTGTGTAATGCTCCAGCAATGTTCCAATGTTTGATGAATAGGGTGTTTGAACCCTACATTGGGAACTTCATCAAAGTATTTTTGGATGATTTTTACATCTATGGGAGCAAGATGGACCACTTGCACCAGATGGAGACAACATTTCAAAGGTTAGATGAAGCACAAGCCTCACTAAACCCTACAAAGTGTGTCTTTGGATGTTCTAAAGGTGTTTTATTAGGGCATGTTGTATCCAGAGATGGTATTGGTACTGATCCTGATAAAGTTTCAAAAATCAAAGATTTACCATTTCCTATGAATAGAAGTAAGTTGAGATCATTTTTAGGCCATGTGGGTTACTATAGAAGGTTCATCAAGAATTTCTCAAAGATTGAACAGCCACTAACCCATTTCTTAAAGAAGGATGTTACTTATGAACCAGAAATAAGGCGCATGAAGCTTTTGACAATGAAGGAAGCCCTGGTGTCTTCACCTGTTTTAAAGAATCACATTGGAGCAAGACATTCATTGTGTACACTGATGCCTTAGATGCAAGCATTAGGAAGTACTTTGAGCCAAAAGGATGAAAATGGGAATGAACATCTAGTTTACTTTGGGAGAGACAAATGAGAAATGTTGAGGTAAATTATACATGAATCGAAAAAGAGGCTCTAGCTATCATTTTTCTATAAAGAAGTTTAGAAATTACTTGTTATGGAAGAAATTTATAGTTAACAGATCATCGTGCTCTAAAATATATTGTTAATAAGCCTAACCCATCGTGGAGGATAGCAAGATGGATAATTTTGCTACAAGAATTTGAATTTGATATTATAGATAGGCCAGAGAGAAGCATGTCAATGCAGATGCACTCTCTCGAGCCTATGATGGTTTAGGATCATCTTATGATGATGATGATTTCCCGATGCAGCATTGTTCTCCCTTGACACAATCCCTAGTGAATACATAGATATTTGGAATTATTTGAATGAATTCAAGTTTCCTGATGGTGCCAATGTAAAGACTAAGAGAAAGATTACTCAAGCCGGTAGTCCATATTCTATTTCGCATGGAGTATTATTTCAAATAGGACACGATGGACAAAGACAAGAGGCGATTGGACGTGATCAAGGGAAGGAGCTGCTAGAAGAATTCCACAATGGTACATGTGGAGGGAACTTCTCTTGGACAACTTACAACAAGAAGGATCTTGGATGCAGGTTATCACTGACCCACTCTTTTTAAAGATTGTTATAATTATTGTAAGACATGTGATATTTGTCAAACACATGGTAACCGTAAGACTTCATCAGCTCCATTATTCCCTATTCTTCCACTTGGTCCATTTGAAAAGTGGGGAATAGACATTTTAGGTCCACTTCTAACTACCTCACACCAAAATAAGTATATTGTAGTTGCATGCATTATTTAACCAAGTGGGTTGAAGCTAGGCCATTGAAAACAACTTCCATGGATGAAGTGGCAAGGTTCATATATGAATGCATTGTCACCAGATTTGGTTGTCCATTAGAAATTGTAATAGATCAAGGAAGCCACTTCATTAATGAGGTGGTAAAATCCCTAGTCAATAAGTTTTCTATTAAGCACAGGAAGGCAACAACATACAAGCCAAGCACAAATGGACAGGTGGAACGAACAAATTTTGTGTTGTGTCAAATTCTAGCAAAAGATGTAGCCTTGTAGGTACATAAATGGGATAAGAGGATTCATGTAGCATTGTGGGCATATAGGGCAACATCAAAGTCAGCAACAGGATACTCCCCATTTCAGTTGGCTTATGGCATTGATCCAGTTCTTCCTATTGAGTTTGATATTCCCACGGTCAGAGTTATGGAAAATGAAAGGATGGATGAAAGTGATTCAGTAAAAGAAAGGTTGGTACATCTTCATTTGCTAGAGGAAATGAGGGAAATAGATAAGGATACAATCTATAAGAAGAAAATGAATCGAAGGAATACTTTGATCAAAAGATCCGTTGGTCTCCATTTCATGTGAATGACTTGGTTCTAGTATATGATTCCAGATACAAAAAAAGAAGATAGAGAAAATTTCTTCCAAAATGGATGGGGCCCTACAAAATAGTAGTTGTGCATGAAAATGGTACATACCGACTGGAGGAATTGGATGGCACTCCCATTACAAAATGGGTCAACCATGACAAGTTGAAGATTTTCCAAGCACCAGAATAGTCTACTCAGGGACGGAGTAGAAGCTAGGAAGGGGGAAGATGTCAACACTAAAATTTTCCTTTGTAATTTCTATTTCATTAATTTATGTATTAGGAATAGGATGTTGTTAAGTATAATTAGTAGTAGCGTCCGATAGAAGATAACGCGCTTTGCAAGATGACGCCATCAATAATGTATAGTACGGTAATAGTCAAAAGTACAATAGGAATGTTGTGGTAAAAAGTAAATATTTGTCGTAAGTGGTCCGGTAATGTTAAAATGTCAAAGTTGGGGTAAGTAGAGAAGTAGGGTCTACATGATTAGGAATTAGAAATATTATATTGGTAATAAGGACAAGGAGTGAGGTCATAAATATTTTTGTATTTTATTTGTAAAAAGTCTAAAAATGTGGAACCCATGTGAAATGATAAGGTTTATCTTATCTTAAAAGATAAGCTTACATGTACAGATAAGAGTTAAGGTATGGAATATGATTCGTCAGAGTGTATTTCTTATCCTATCTTAGAGATAAGATGGATAAGCCTGGAAGTTCTATAAATAAAGAGGCCACCCCCCTCATTTAGCATAGAAGGAAGTAGTGAGAAATATTGTATGAAGTGTGTAAAGGAAGCCATCAGTTTAAAGGTGTGTTGAAGAAGCCATTAAGAGGTGTAATTGTAAAGTTTCTCCCATAGTATTGGTGGAAGGCAAGTGAAGTCAATAACACTTGAAGTACCTCATGGGTGAGATTGTAACAATTTCATGTTAATATTATAATTTACTTTGATATTTCAGATTTATCATCATTCCTTCTTATCATAGTCTATGGTATTCTTGTGTTATGTTTGTTGTTGTGTTTCTAGATTACATCCACCAAACTAAAGGCTGTGCATTAGTAAATAATCATAGCACGAGGAGTTCCGGTGAAGAATTATCATAGTGCAGATTGGTGATGATAGGCCCCCGCACTATCCTAAAAAATTTTATGTTCTAAGGGGAGTTCAATATAACACACTAAACTTGGATCCTAATGCCTACTGTCCCCTGACTTTACATCGATGCCTCACAATTTGAACATGAGGGACATAATACTAACTATTCTTGCCAAACCTTCACTTGTCTCCTGTAACATTATATCAATGATGTGCTTATACCAGTTAAGGAATCTATCACCAAAACCTTCACCCCAACATCCACCAAAAGCGCCAAATTTGGCATCATATTATCCACCTCTTAGACCTTATGACCATACACTCAACATCTAGTGAATCATTTTACCCACATACCAATCATGATCCCTTAGAATGATTTTTCAATGTAGAGAACTCTAAGGCTTCGACACCTTCCTCGACTTCTAATCGGGAACCTCTTTTCAACAGAAATGACATCCACATTGGCGATGATTTTCTTATGGCCCTTCCTGACCTTCCCATAATTCACCTATGGGGACTTGATATTTCCACATATGAACCTCCATTCCCAAACCAAACCATTTTCAATGACCAATTAATCTCACTAACCGCTTTACCACACTCTTAGATCCATCCATGAAAAGGATTTGGATTTAGTTTTTATGACAAGGCCGATATACTATCATTTTTGCCAAACCACCACCAAAATGACAATGCACCCTACTCATCTCACAAGGTTTTATCACCACTAGGTTTTTTCCCTCTCGCCACTATACCTTCCAGTGAGACCCCCTATTCATCCACATTACCATCTTCACCCATTAGTCCATGATCCAATCATTCATCCTAACTATGTTTTTCGTAAAGAGAAAGGCAAGGACAAAGGACACCATAGCAAGGCCCATCAACCTCCCATTACCCAATATGACATGATGATGATGATATTCCTTCAATTAATGTCATTAGAATGTCGAGGATGATTCATCCATCTCACCTACCTTGGTGCAAAAAAACACCTATATTCATTAGTCGTTACCATTTGAGCTAGAAACCATTAAAATCAACATTAATCAATATTAATACTTAGCAAAACCCACACATTATAAATATTGGCCAATACTTAGATGCTACTGAAAAGGAAGCCTTTCACCTCTTTCCTTTGGGACCATAGAAACGCATTTTCTTGGTCCTATGCTAATATGCCTCAGTATCGACCCAAAAATTGTGGTTCCACAATATCATAACCATTCTGATGCCAAACCCATCAAATAAAGTTACGGAAAATGCATCCTGCATTGCTCATCCTGGTCAAAGAAGAGCTTCAATGCCTTCTCTCGAGTTTCCTTCATTATACCCATTGATTATCCCTAATGGATTTCTAACATCATTCTATCACAAAGTGACATGGGGACTCCACATTTACATGGATTTTGTGACCTCAACTCTTCTATCCCCAAGATGATTTCCCACTACCAAGCATTGACCAACTAGTTAATCTCACCATTGGGCCATGAAATGTTATCGCTCATGGATGGTTTCTCGGGATATAATCAAATATTACTAGCTCCTAAGGATCAACACAAGACTACCTTCATCACCCTTGGGGAAATTTCTGCTATCGAGTCATGCCCTTTGGTCTCAAAAATGTTAGTGCTACATATGAGCCATGACTTACATCTTCCATGACATCATGCATGCATATGGAGGATTACGTAGATGATCTTTTCAAATCCAAATCATAAAACTAAACACCTACCCATTCTTAAAGTCATCTTTGACTACCTCATCAAATATTATGTTCGTCTTCAACCAAAAAGTGTCTTTGCGGTACTTTTTGGGAAAACTCCTAGGTTTCATCGTTTCTTTGCGTGGCATAGAAGTCGATCCTACTAAAGTCAAGGCTATCCTTGAAATTCCCACCCACTAATCTCCATCAACTTCGCAGCCTAAAAGGAAAGTTATAATCAATTCATCATTTTATCTCCAACTTTCCAATCATTGTCAACCATTCCATCATCTTCTCAAGAAAGACATTTCATTCAAATGGGATGATGAATGCCATAAAGCCTTCGAAGCCTTGAAACAATACCTCCTTCAACCACCAATGCTCATTCCTCCTAAGGATGACCAACCCTTCTACCTATATATTTCTGCCACTAACCATTCTCTAGGTGCCATGCTTGCTCATCGCGATGACCAACACCGAGAGCAAGTGGTTTATTACATAAGCCATACCCTTCTTGACTACAAAACTAGATATACCCACACCAAAAAACTTTACCTAGCCTTAGTTTTTCATCGCCACCAAACTCCACCATTACCTACTCAACCACAAAACCTTCATCATTACTAATATTGACCCATTACACTACATGTATGCCAAACCTTATCAAAATCAACATGCCACACATTGGCTTATGCTTCTGGCCGACCTTGACCTTGAATTCATCCATCAAAATTCCATCAAGGGCCAAACTATTGCCGACCAATTGGCCGATGCACCTATTTTTGGGGATCAACCCTCTAACTTTGACTTTCTAAATGAGTCTATTGCTTTACCCTTTCTGGACAAACCCACTTACCAAATGAAACTCTTCTTCGATGGCTCCAAGTGTCAGCATGGGGGTGGGGCTGGTGTTATCCTCATTCCACTTGATGGTGAACCTATGCCTTTATCTTTCAAACTTGATTTTGATTGTACAAACAATATTTTGAATACGAAGCACTTGTATTGGGTCTTCAAGCTACTTATGCCTTAGATGTTAAGTCAATCAACATCTTTGGTGATTCTCAGTTGGTCATAAACCAAGTCAATGGTATATACTAGTGTCGTAATGAGATACTTCAAAAGTATAAGCATCATGTGGACATACTTTTGACCACCTTTGACCATTATGCACTTCAAACCACCCCACGTTCTACCAATAAATTTGTAGATACCATGGCCTACTTGGCTTCTCAGATACTTGCTTCACCCGTTGACTCTAAAATATTTGTCACCATACAAAGACTATAATCACCCTCTTATTACCTCATGTGAAGTCTACTCTATCGAACCGCTACCCTGACCCAAGTGACCTTTGGTATAAGAAATATATAGACTATCTTTCCCTTTCCATTTTACCCACCGATCTCACTCGTAATGGACAATGTGCCTTTCTTAAAAGTGTCTCTCGTTATGTCATCATGGGTGGTCTTCTTTTACAAATGTAGTTTCACACATTCTCTTATGATGCCTTACAAGTTCTGAAATTCCTTACACCATTAAGGAAGTCCATGATGGAATTTTTGGAGGCCACTTTAGTGGTCTCACTATCATAAAATGCATTCTTCACCTAGGCTATTACTGGCCAACCCTAAACCGTGATTGTTGTGATTATGTCAAACATTGCATAAAATGCCAGCAACATGCTAATCTCCATCACACCCTAGTCATGCCTTATAGGTCGCATGAGACCTTTGGCCTTTCTCTCAATGGGGTTTGGATCTTGTCGGTGAGATCAACCCCCATTCTTCACAATGCCACCAATGGATCATAACCACTACTAAATATTACACTAAATGGGTAGAAGCCATTCCCCTCATTTCCACCAAAGTAGAGAAAATATGTGAATTCATCAACCATCACATCATTTTCACTTTGGTGTCCCTCACCGCATTATCATGGATAATGGAAAACAATTCAAAAACAAAACCCTACACAAACTATGTGATGCTTTTGGCATCCAACTTAGTTTCTCATCACCTTATTACCCACAAACCAATGGTCAAGCTGAATCAACCAATAAAACCTTGAACAAAATTCTTATGAAGGTAGTCAATGATACTGGGAAGGATTGGCATACACACATTCCTTTCACCTTGTGGGCTTATCGCACTAGTATTCACACTTCGACTACTACCACCCCCTTTTCTTTGGTCTATGGTACTGAGGTTGTATTACCTCTCGAAGTCCAGATTCCATCCCTCCACATCTCACTACAAGACATGCTCAATGATGATGAATTTCACCAGGATCATTTAGTGCAACTTGAATTATTAGATGAAATGTCATCTCAATGCTCTTGACCATCTCCAAATCTACCAAAAATGTATCAAATGTGCCTATGAAAAATGTGTTCACGAATGAACCTTTCAAGTCGGTGACCTTGTCTTGAAGGAAAATCAACATGTAACCAAAGAGGAGAAAAGTAAATGGGGAAAATTTTCTCCTAATTGGCTTGGACCCTATATCATCACCCATGCCTATGGATCAGGTGCTTATCATTTGTCTTCACTCAAAGGTAAACCCAAACCTGAGCCCTTAATGCCTTGCATCTTGACCATTTTATTGTTGATATCAAGTCCTATATCACTTTTTTGTCAATTGATCACTCATCCCTTGAGCATTGTTCACCTTCCATATTACCCATTTTGAGGATCCATGACTAAACAAGAATCATGTGATTACCCATCACCTTTTAGCCTTGTCTTCAATATGAGTACCATGGCTCTACTCATAGCATGATTCTCATGGATACTTTTCATCTTCTTCAAGATGGAATCCCATGGTCATTCATCACTCGAAACCACCTCTTTCATAGTTAATATTTGTGTACTATGATCTTGTCTTTAAAACAAGAACCTAATCATCCTCTATAGTCTTGTCCATGACTTAAACATCTAAAAACAAAAAGGGATACAACTCCTTGAGTCAAACTTCAGCAAAAGATGACTCCCTCAAAAGGGACATCTCTTCTTTATATTCTACCACTATCAATAGACTACTCCCTAGAAGGACAACTATATATGGTCATTACAAAAATATAATAACTATTTAGAAGCTTCCCACATCGATCAACTTCACGAAGACCTCAAGGAGATAATATACCCATCCCATATAGACTTCCCACATCGATCAGTCTATTAAAAAAAAAAAAAAAAAGATGAAATTTTCATCATGGACTTGCCTATTTTGGGATTTGGGTTTCTTGTCCCAAAATACACATCGTCGTACACTAAGTTATGCTAAACCCCCATTCTCACCTCCTCTCCTCTTTTTCCTAAATTCCTCATTACTCAAGGGACTTTTCCGCAAAACATGACATTTCATGATCATGTGACTTTTCTTCACCCTTAAAATAGTCCATTATGCAAGGCCTGTAGGGTCTTATGTTCATAAGCCCATCTAGGGTATGGTAGACTCATTAGGGTTCTTATCAATTAAGTAACTCTTTTACCACCTCTTACCATTCACCTTCCTCATTACTTATTGATTATCCTATACAGGACTAGATCCTCGATACCTATATTTAAAAATCACTCAACCATGCCTACCACCTAAACTCAATCATGCATATGACCTACATCACCCATGCCTAACACCTATCAACCCATTCCGCTATTTCACCCTAATCTTCCCTAGCTTATGGGAGAACTACATCGGCCTGAGGTCCCTTTTCTTGGGACTATGTAGGTAGCACTCGAGGGCATGGGGCCCTTGGAGGATAGCTCGACCTCTCTCTCCCTAACCAATTCCCTCTACCCCTTTCCTAGTCACATTCTACCCTAGTTAGTTTCCTTTTTATATCAATAATTGGAAATTAAACCAAAAAAACAACAATTGCTTCACATCTTTACCATCATCACTCATACATTCATTTCATCTTGTCTACCATTTCTTTACCATTATCATACATTTTCCTACAAAACATCTTAACATGATCCACATCATCATTAATTACACAAATTAATGAATTAAAACTCAACCATGCCTAAACCAACCTAAACTCAACCATACCTAAACCAACCTAACTCCACCACTAACTCAACCTAATCATCCATACCTAATCAACTCAATCCATCCATCCATGACTCAATCCATGCCTATGATGACTCGATCCATGCCATGCCTACTCAATCCATACCGACTCAATCCATGCCTATGACCTGACTCCATCATGCCTAAATGACTGACTCCACCATGCCTACATGACCCTGACTCCATCATACCTAATTCACCTAGTTTCCATCACATACACAAATAATAATGGAAATTAAAACAAGTACACCATCCATGGTATAAATATCATCATCTATAAATCATGACATGTCTATGTATACATACATATGTACACAGATACAAATGAATACAAAAATCTCAAAAACCCTCATGTACATCCTCACCATCTTGGCACGCAGGCCAGTATATCATCAAAAAAATATACAAAACTCTCATGTACATCCTCACTATCTTTGGCACGCAGGCTAGTCTATATCAACAAAATCTATATACAACCCATCTCCGGTGACTAATCATCACCCCACCTAATATATCTATCTCTGCATGTCTCCTCCTCCTCCTCCACGCCCGTGTGACATCCTACTAGCATCTCACCACCCACCATGGGCCTCGGCCTACCCTCGGCTGGTACCACACCTAGAGCTAGCCTCCATACACTAGTAGCCTCACCCTGACCCTATCTCGGGGCTCGATGACCCCTGTACTCTCTACACTATGCGTATACGAGACCTGGTCCTCTCACTCAAAGCCTACTTGTGTGCTCTGTACTCTACGTAGGATGGGACATCTATCCTTGAGGCCATCAAATGATCCTGATAATACCATGCCTCTCCTAAGGCATCTCTGAACCGGGCCATAGGTACCATCTGTGGTGGAGCCATCGGTCTCGCCCCCTATACCGCCTCTCTGGGACCCTATCCCCATTGGTACTATAATGAGGGACCCCTGTCCCCTGTGCCTGTGCTTGCTTGTCATCTTAAGGGACCCTGTCCCCCCCTCCCTATATATGGGCCTAAAGGCCACAACAACACTATGTGAAGTGGCAACCTAGCCCTATAAACCTACTACTATGCTGTAAAGTGCTACTGTGTGTAAAGTGGCCACTGTGCCTTTGACCTGTCAATTATCCCTGCACTACCCCAACTATGTAACTAGGGTCACCACCTACCCCTGGAGGGCATCTCTACATTGTAATGGTGGCCAAGTCCGGCTGCCCTAGCCTCGGTGGTATGGCTCGCAGTTGTGCTACCCACCACTATCTATACCCATTTGTAACTCTTGACATCATCAATCCATCGGTCGACCACCTACGCTCCTCTTGCCCCTGTAGGCACTCATCGGTATGTGGTAGAGGCATAGGCCTCTCCATGTCATCTCTCTATGTATAGTGGGAATGGTGGAGGTACATCCTGCAGCAACCCAAACTGTCATCTAACCCTGTCTATGGGTATCATCTCATGCTCTCTCCTACATGTGCCCCTCTATCCATTGGAGAAACTGTAGCTCATCTAACTCGTGGCCATCTACCTATATGATGGGAAGTCCACATATGGCCTCCAAATGATGTCTACCCCAAAAAACCCCTCTAGTATCTACTGTAGTGAGCTACATCATGTGTAGCCCTAGTCCCCCACCACACCCCACCAACTAGAACCCATCGCACTGTACCAACCCGGACCATACCTGGCTCAAAGGCATCTAGTCGGGGTAACCCGATCGGATGAACACACACAATGTGCTCGTATGCCCAATAATGAAGAAGAAATGTACAACATAAGTTGAACCTCCGTAATCTCCCGTAGGCCCATAGCTCCGTATAGTTGTACCAAATACGTAGGTGCCCAAGAAAAGCAAGTCCTCTCCTCCATCATATCATGCAGGACTCCCATCAGTGCTCATGGGAATCTCCCACCCTCTACATCCAGTAGTGCAAAACAACACACTACCTCCATAATCAAAACTACTAGCCTCATCTCCTCAGGATGGGCCACGTACATCTCTCCATAGCTCAAGCTGGCACTATGAAACCTCATCTCCACCATCCCCTCCTCAAATACTATCAGCATCAACTCCTCTGCTGCCTCTAATGAAATCAAATACACCTGTGCCCCTACTATTAAGCACGTAAATCCTGTAAACATCCTCCAAGGTGACGGTCATCTCCCCTATCAGAAAATGGAACGTGTTGGTCATGGAATCCCATCTATCGATGAGAGAGTGACCATCAGACTCGGATCATGAACTATGCACCTATAACATGAATCCCAATAGACCCACCTCAGTCATGTGCCTCCACTCCTCATCAGTCACATCTCCTCGGACATCTAGCAATAAAGGTGGTACCCTATCCCACATCCGTAGCTGATCCCTCACTTGCATCCAACAAAAAAATACTATTGTTAGAACCCCCACATACCAAACACACTTCCTACCTAATAAACCTCATTTCCAACCCTCATTACTTATTCCACCCACCCTATAGATTACCCATTGCTAAACCAATCTATTCATGTCATTTATACTTATTACCCTACTTTCCTCTCATGAAACCTATCTTTACATCACCCGACATATCCTCACTTCTTACCTTTTCTCTCTATTGCTCTATGTTCCCAAAATCTAACCACCACCGGTCAGCCTCGACCATCATCGGTCACGTGTAAACGCATCGGTCACCTACTTCTAGACCGATGCCGGCCAAAATACCACCGACGTCGGCCAACACTTGACCAACGTCTGTCACTATGTCACAAATCCAAACACGCAAAACCCCTCCCCTCTTTTCCAAAATTCTTCAAATCCAACCTATACACCTACTCTACCCTACCCAAAGCTAACCTAACCCCTGCCCATCCCTATCTACCCTACCTAGAACCTCCCCCTCCCTCATTGCATCAATTTTCACCACCAACTTCATTATCTTTTCCTACCCATGAAACCCATACCCACATCACATTTTTCTACTTTAAAAAGGAAGGATCGGGATAGACTCCTACCTCATCTCGTGTGTCTTTGTGGTGGTGGTATGGTGGCTAAGCCACTAAACGGTGGCCCACCCAAACCTTCTCCTGCCTCGCCATGTCCAAATCACCAACACAAATACTCCTGACCTCCAATCAAATCCTCCACACCGATCTTGTGGACCCAACTACCTGGCCCATCTAACCAACCTGATCTCTCCACCTCAGCTGGGTATTGTACCTCATACTTTCCTCTCGCAAAGGCATGAAAGGTTCCATGCTCTGTCATTTTCCCAAAAGACAAAAATGCACAAATGAATCCCCTTTTTGTGGATTTCTCTTTTTAAATACCCAACCCGACCCGACCGACATCGGTCAGATCATGCCCTAGTAAACCTGATGATGGTTAAACCTAAACCGATGTCGGTTACCTATCATTTCACTTATAACTCTTTTTTACCTATTTTTTCCCACAAATTACCTAACCCCTCCACCATTTGACCTTAACCATTTTTATCGCAACCTACCTCCAAGCCTACATTACCTATACTGTCCTTCATTACATTTAGGGACTTGTTATTTTACCCATACCTCGGCCTACCCATGTCGTGACCTAGCTACTTGGACCCTGGAACATTGTTAAGTGACCTGTGAACTCATGTGCTCACTATACCTTGTGACACTATTACCCATGTTGTTTGACCTAATGACCTTACCTTGCCTCTTGCCATGACCATTTATCTGACCCAACCTTTGGTGTACCGGAACATACCTAAACGTTCCTACACCTGACCTATGTTGTGTGTGCTTCCACACCATATCCTATACCTTGGATACTGGAATCACCTCAACCTTGTTTGGATAAACCTATCGACCTTAGACAATGTAGAGTTTGCATGCTCTTCAACTAGTACCATGCTGCAGTTTATACGTGTGTGTGTGTTTGACTGTTACTACCTTTGACCCTAGCCCATTACCTGGATTACCCTGATTGACCTTTACCCCATTACCCCGTTGTCCACCTTCCTCTTCATCACATTCACCTTTTATCAAACCACTCATTGATTTTCCTTCTACCTCATCCATTCCTAGTTTGAGGGGGATCACCTTCACCCACACATGGGGCAACCACATCTTATTTTTGTTAGTGTCACTTACCAATACAAGCTACACAACAAAAAGGGGAAAAATGTAGACACCAAAATTGGGTCACACTCCCTTGGTCCCTTGTCAAATAACCAAGCTCAAGCATACTCATCTAACCATGGCCCCTTCCACCCCACATTAATATTAATTTAATTAACTTAATTAAATTAATACCCATCCTCACAATATTCATTACTTAATTATTTTAATTAAGCTAATTTCCACCTCACCTAGACACCTCATCCAACCACCTCACCCTAGACCTATTCTTGGCATGTTTCCATAACTAACAATAACTAAGTCTCACTTGCCTTAATGAGCTAAGATTTGGTCTAACCCTAAAATCAATCCCTAAAATCTCTCTAACCACATTCCCGCTCATTAGAAGGGAAGTTTCCATTCTAATCCATGTGAGAATAAACTAACTGGGCCCAAGAAATTAGAAATATCTACCCATTTTAGTAAACCTAGGGAATCCCACCTTAACCGATGTCGGTCACCCCTAAACCAATGCCGGTCAACCGGAACCATCGTTGGTTACCATTTATTCACCCAAACAACCTTGTTTTTGGGTTGGCACATTCTGAGAGCAAGAAAGGAGATCAGAGCTGCATGCAAGCAAAACAAGCATCCTTTTACGCATCCAGACATCTAGAACCATCACCAGGATCAATCATAGAGCCATTGCATTCATGGGAGCACTCAGAAATCACCGCTACAAGTACCATACATGTATTCTCTAATCAACCACCTCCACCACTCAGCCATCAAATCCTTAACATAGTAAGTATGGCCCTAACCAAGTAGGGTTTATTTTAGTTAGTAATCTTTATTACTCTGTTATTAATCTATTCTTTGCATGCTTATTGCTTCATCACCCACTTTCCTGTGAACTCAAATATCCCTTCACCCATATCACCAAATCACCTATCCTCACCTGTTGTATACTTCTAAGCATACCTAAGACCTCTATGACCTTCCCATTCACTCTCCCAAACTTTATTTGACCTCAGATCACCCTTGCCATTTAATCTATTTGAGTTTCTTTTACCTTGACCATACCGACGCTGGTTATCCACAACCATCATCGGTTCTACCTAAACCAACATCGGTCACACTCACCGATGTTCGGTCTCTATGTTTTACACCTTGACCAAGAACAGACCCAACAATCACCCTACCAGTTGACCTAAATAACCCAAGAATCAGATACCCCGATCAGTCCAGAACCTTGAGACACCTCACCTCTTAGATCCAACTATAGCCTAGCCTGTTGTGATTGGATTTTCTTATTGTACTTGAATGAGATACCTAAATCATATCAACTACAGTAGGAATTTGTTTATTTCTCGCATTAACTTGTTTTAAATAGTGGATTGACAACCATCTAGGAAGTATCACACTTCCTGGAACTAGCATACGCTAGGTAGTCCACTGTCATATATCATTTAACTATAACATGTCCACAAAGAGTTTCCTTTGATTCTTAGGGAGTCTTTGTATGAATTTTTATAATCCCTATAGGTTCTAGCATCATGACCAATAACACAATGAAAACCAAAATAAATATTGGGATCATAGTCTTTTGGCCTTTGGTTCGATTTTTATTGATGATTATAACCCTGTTTGTTGTTTTGAAACTAGTTCTTGGTTCAAGCCTTGGGTTTAAGCCTATTGAGGAGGGGGATGATTAGCGTAAACCTTGTTAAGAGAGTAAATATAATTAGGGACTTTTTATTACCCATGTTATTTTTGTTGTTAGCATTACCATTATTTACGAAACAGAATTCTTCGCTTGGTCAATAATACCATCCATGGTAACACCATGATTACGATTAAATACCTTGGGTTCTTGGTTTTGGATCCATTTATTTGATGAATTTCATTGTTTTTATTAGGTAATACCAATTTCCCATTGAGAACGTAAGTCTTACGCCCACTATCAATAACAGCTTGAGTCGATTCGAAACACACCTTCCAACACTTCCTTATAAGCATGGAAAGGAAACTTCTAGAATTTTCATTGGTCTCTTGATTGAGCAAGTCAAGGAAAATATCGAAAATTTCCATCTGGTCCATGTTGGGTGCACTTACAGAGGAGTAAATAAATTGATTCCATATTTGGATGAAATGAGTGGCAGATTCATTTTTCTCCTACCTAATATGCAGAAACTCCCTAATCCCTGTTCGAAGCAACTTGTTCATATCAAATGGTGTGATGAACTTTGAAACAAGTTTTTAAAGGAATGTATAGAATCCTTAGGAATCGATAGTATCGGTCTCATGTAATTCCTCAAGGCTTTTACGAAATATCTTAGTCACCACGGCATCCCAATAAAGAAACACCCTAATGGCAATAACATAGGCCTTGATATGAGCATTTGGGTCTCCTTCTCCCTTAAATTTAGGAATATTGGGCAATGGGCATGGAATCATGACACCTCGTATGGTAAATTCAAGGGGTTATTTCAAATACTCAAACATAAGTACCCATTGCGTAATATTCCACCATTGAAGCCCCTTGGTGAGGAGGTGGAGGAGGAGGAGTTGGATAGGTTGTAGGGTAGGTGTTAGCTAGAACATATGAAGCTCTTTGATATGACGTATAAGGATTCGAGGTAAGGTATATGAGTCCATATGGGGGATTTGAGTAAACATGTAGGTAAGGTGGAACAACACTAGGAAATGGGCTATTGGGTGTGAAACTAGGGAACATCGCATTATCTAATGGAGTGGAATTCGAGAACGCACTTCCAGCCAACCCTTGCATAGGATAAGTGTGATAGGGGTGAGGGCATATCCCTAGGGTTTTTTTCCGTGATAAGATCACATGGATTGGATTAGACAGGATAAAATTGTTGCATAGAATGTTATATTGGTTGTGCATTAATATGGGTGCATCCTTTGTTGTCGATGGGATTCCCATGTTATGCCCTATATACATGGGTCATTTATGAAGGTTGGGCACTCTCTAGTTTTCTAATCCTCCCTAATAAAGTGGAAATCACATCATGGGATGAGGATTGAGTCTCTTGTTGGGTGCCTCTTTGTGTAGGGTTTGGTTGAGAGGGCACATGATATCCTCTTATGAATTATTCAACATTTTCATTCTTGTTTTCCTTAAAATTAGGAATCTCATGATAGGTTTTCGATACATTTTTATTGAACATCTTAGAGTTTGTGAACCTTCATCTTATCTAAGAACCCATCTACTTAGTGAAGAGGGTTAGCAATTCATGTAAAATGTCATCTTTGGTTGATTACATGGAAATGTGAGGTCTTAGTAAGACTCTAGGATAAGGATTTGTTCCACCTGAAAAATCCATGTTGTTTGAATTTGGTGGAATGTATTATGTGTTTAAAGGTTGATCAACCTCCTCTATCCTCACATAACTAGTGGGGTTTAAAACACAACTAGGGAGGCTTACATGTTTTTGGTGTAATTTTCATCCCATCTAGAAAGGGAAAGGGATTGTTGTGGATGAACATTTGTGTAATATCTATCAAATCCAAATGGCCCACCAAACTCTCTACCAGACATTTTAGAAAGTATAAAATACCTATCAAAATAGGGGAAGAAATGGAAATGTGAGGTAATAACAATGAAAGAAAAAGAAATAAGAAGGAACCAATCCCTCACATCGGGTTCACCAATTTTACACCTAAAAATCAACACGTGACCTTCAAGTGCACTCAACCTCCCGAGGTCGTGCCAAGACAACCAATGTGGAAGATTGTGGGAGTGTTGATGGGAAACTATAGGAGAATCAGGGACTAAGATTGGGTAGTGTGAATTCCTAGTAGTTAAATTGGTCAAAGGGAAATTAGAGGCTAAGTTCGGGTAGCATAAGTTTCATGTGGTTCAATCCTCGATTTGATACGAAAGTTAAACTACGTCACGAGGTTTGTTTTAAGCAACTAAGAGAAGTAAATCTAACTTAATTAAAAGACAAATGTGTTTTAATCTCTTAACTAACTAGATTCATTCCCAGTTAATTGACCAAAATGAAATGAATGATTTGATCTACTTATTTGAAAGGAAATTAATTAAATAAAGGGAATAAAACAAATAAAAAAACTAACTAATCTAATCTAATATTTTTGTATTTTATGATTTTTGGAAATAAAATAGAGGAAAGTGAGAAAAAGATATGAAAAAGATACAATTGCTTCTACAACACTACTACTAAAAAAATCTAAACAAATAAATAATCAGATGTGATTATTTATACATGCAACATGGATATAAACTATTACAATAAATCTAAATATTTTCCAATTTGTATTTGTGTATTTAAATCTTTTGTTCTACCTCAAAGACAAAATAAGAACTAAAGCTTCTTAGAAGCACTTCTTCCTCTCAAACTTCCCTAGTAGAAATAAACAAATATGTAGTGAAGATTGTAGATTGAAATAGAATTATGATTTCTTTAAACTAATACGGGAGCTTTCCTCAGAAAAATTCCTTGTAAACCCATAGGGATAGGTAGAGAAGCAATCTATCACTAGAAGCTTTGTGCAAGAAAAATAAAAGCTACAATAATGTATTGAATATTGAATTGATTTGAATTGAATGATTAACTACTCCGGTCAAATTGTGCATATAAATGAAACAAAGAAATCAAGAAAGCTCAAGGAAAAATATGTACATCCCCATCTTGGAATTTTAGAATTGTGGAAAAGCTAGTGATGGTTTTCTCGATATCCCCTCATTTTATTTTCCAACTTTAATGCTCAGGTGAATCTAAGAAAATTGTGATGGATAATGCATAAGAAGAAAGCGAAGGAGTGATGGAGCAGCGATGGCTTACAAGAATTTTGGTAGCAATGCAGAGGTATGAGAATAACAATGCAATAGAAATAGATTGATTATGTATTTCCTAACAAGATTATGATAACATAACAATGTAATTCACACAGAAATTTCTAGTCAATGCTTTAGGAAGAATCTTGGATTTAATAGAACATAAATTTGGGAAATGGTCTAAGCCATTTGGAAACCAAGGAATGCCACCCCACTCAAAGGAGGGGTAGTTAACTCTTAATTAGCAATAAAAGAGGAAGAATAATTTCGTAAATATTCATCATGCTTACAAACAACCAATTTGACTATGAAATGTGTACAAAAGGTGAGTTGGTAGAAAGTAACACACGTTTAAATCATGCTTAGGAAGTCTTGGTCAAAATGCACAAGATCACCAATCTGTATAGACTATAAATTATGCTGACCACCTGGAGTGGTTACACAACCTCTAGTGAGGGATGGTATGACGATTACATAACTATCATGGTGGTTTCATAACTTAAAGTCAAGTGCTAAGGAAAAACACTATAGAATGATAACGAAATGTAGGAAAAGCATGGAAATGACTAAGGAAAGCATACTAAGCCACAAATATATACTGTAAATAGGAAATAGGACTTGAACACCATTGGAAAATATAATAATCATCATTGGGGCTTGGACATCCGGTGTGATTACACAACATTGAATCCTTTCCCCAAGTGTGGGACTTGTAAAATGGGAAAGGAATCTCAGATTAGAGGTTGGTTCCTCAACTCCTACGATCAGATATGTATTACTTGCAAGTTGTAGAGGTTTGAAACTAAAATCCTACTCTAAATTCCAAAGTGGACAAGAGATGGAGAATGCAAAAAAAATGAAACTAACTAGTGCTAATAAGGTGATACACCAAAGGAGTGGTGAGCATTTTTACTTGCAAATTGACACGATTCAAAAAAAAAAATGCAACAAAACTTCATGCACAAAGCTGATAATGTAATGGAGGGTTAGAAATGAATCAAAGCAATGAGAAAAGGATTAAAACTCATTCTGAGAACATGTATTGTCATTTTTACATCAAAAACCACTTGCATTACAACACCTGAGAGGAAAAATAGGTTGTAGTCTTGGAAAGGTCTGGTTTTCCACAAAATCACTTTTAAGTGACAAAGGGAGCCTGTAATACATGAAAAAATGTTCAACCCTTTGAAAATGAGCCAAATCTGGCTTTTACAGTGCAAGCCACGACCCCAGGAGAGAGAAACGTGGGAAAACATGGGGAAGATTCAACCATTGACCAAAACACAATCAAAACAGCATGGGCATCCTTACAGGCCCATCCCCTAACATTTTTAGCCATGCTGGGAGAGAATGCGAGCCATTCTTCATTAAAAACGGTGGTTGAAACGTCATTTCTGTCCATGACCACGTGCCAGAGGCATGTTTTTCAATTTTCTCTCTCCAAACTCCATCAAAATACAAAAATGACCCTGGAATCTTGTAGATAATTTCACCATCTTTCCATTGATATAAAGAACGTGAAAAACCGAGCTCTGGATCGAAAGATATGGCCGTTTGAAGTTTTAGGGCAAAACAGGGCCAAATCGGATTGGCGGGTGAAAATTTGAATTTTTCACCTTTTTTGCATTTGGGAAAATTTCCCAAAAATCCCCATGCTCCGCCACTTTCGAGGAGCCACATGTGGCATGTTTTGATTGGGCGTGCGGGCCTATCCTGCTTCATTTTCCTTTGTTTTTCCCTTTGGAAAATTTTCCAAAATTTCCTCGGGCCGATGAGTTGAGGACACGTGTCACGTGTTGATTGGGCGCGGACCTTTCCTTCTGAATTTTCCCGGGCTATTTGACCATTTTGAAGCCCATTGGACACGTGGCATAAACCCCATTGGATGTGGGATTTGCCCCTTGAATTTTCCTTGTGGGATTTTCCTCTATTTTTTTACCACCACGACACGTGGCACAATCCATTGGCTCGCATTTTGGGGGGTGATTTTCCTTTGAAATTTACTTCCTTTTTTGCTTGGGAAAATTTTCCAAATTCTCCCCACCTCCATCGGCCAGGACACGTGGCAGCATTTCATTAGATGCGGGGCCTCTGGTGAACATTTTTTCCTTTTCATTTTAGCTTTTGGGAAAAGATCCCAATCTCCTCCCGCGCTCCGCCTTTCAGGACCTTTGGGACACGTGGCATCACATTATTGGTTGGAGGGGCAGCGGGCCAAAACTTCCTTTTGAAATTTGGCAAAACACTTTGCCAAAATTCTAACTTCCCCTCTCCCCCACTTTTCCGGGCTCTAGTGACACGTGGCACAATATAATTGGGCGCGGGCCTTCTTCATTAAAATTTTCCTGTGCCTGCCAACACTTAGTCATTTTTTCAATTTTTTCCCCATGGACACGTGGCACCATTCTATTCACCGGTGGGCTGGGGAAAAATTCCCTTTTTGAAATTTCACCAAACACTTGGTAAAAAACCAAGTTTTCCTCGACCCCGCCACTTCCTTGGACACGTGGCGGCATCTCATTGGCTGCGGGCCTTCCAGGGGAAAATTTCCCACAAAAACTCCACCGAGCCATAACTTCAAAAATACATGGAGTTAGGAGGAAAACTTTACCTTTACGGAAAGTGAGAAAGAGCTCTATCAATGGTGCCATTTTAGAAAGTTTTGAGTCCCTAAAAACAAAAAATTATGGTGAGGCACAAGAGAGGGAAGAATGAAAGGAGTTAGCCACAAAATGAGTAGGGGGCACATTTTGGATAACAATTTTGGTGACTCGGAGGGTCATCTACTCTTTGGATGAAGTTACCGAGTTTTCTGAAGCAATCCATTGGGCATGGAGTCATCAAATTCTCTATTTTGATACCCCACTGACTAGAACACTGAGGAGGAGATGGAGATGGAATATCATCGAGATGGAGCAAGGCTGTAAACACATTCCCGGGAACAAGCAAGCTTGTGCCAAAGCACTTAGGAAAGCAAACTAAACTACAGCAAAACAATGTGCACAAGCACTTGGAGGAATGAAAACCTAAGCTAATATGTACAAGGTGGAGAATTCCTTTGATAGCAATGCTTTAGATGGATTCCATTTTGGAATCTGTAGTTCTTCGCCATCAGTGAAGACAATTGGAAAGCATTGTTGTCCTTACACCTTGTGACCATGTATGGGCCACTCCAAATGGCATCAAATTTTGAATGCCTTCCCAGTTTTCTCTATCTTGCATCCCATTTTAACACTAGATCTCAACTTGGAAGGATCTATTCTTGGCCTTTCTATCAAAGGTCTCTTTTATCAAAGCTTGATCCTTCTCCATTGCTTGGGATGCTTGATTTCTGATTTCTTGGAGCTCCATCAACTCTGCATATCTACTTCCATGGGCTCAAACTCCAACAACTCCAAGCTGTTTCATGAGTTCCAATGTTGGCAACTCAAGTGACATGGGAAAAATTGCCTCTCTCCCATAAACAAGCTTAAATGGAGAGTTACTGTAGATCTCTTGGGAGTTATCCTATCAGCCCATAAGGCTGATTTCAATTTAGTATGCCAAGACCTCACGATTTTCATCAAGAGTCCTCCTAATGATCCTCAACAAGTTCTTGTTTGTAGACTCGGCTTTGGCCATTACCACGAGGGTAATAGTTTGATGAAGTGCTTAGGTAGATCCCATTCTTGACAGCCCATTAGTCACCTTGGACCCGATGAATGCCGATGCATTATCGATATTATTGTAGTAGGTATGCCAAATCTGGTTGTTATTCCCTCATAGAAGTCTAGGATGCTAGATTCATTTGCTTCCTTGAGTGCTACTGCTTCAGTCCATTTGGTGAAATAATATGTGGCTGTTAAAATCCATTTGTGCCCTTGGCTTGAATTGGGATTAATGACTCCAATGAAGTCTAAACCCCATTGCATGAATGGCTGGTCAACTGAAATTGGATGCAATGGAAGGGCAGCTAGCCTCTCTTTACCTGTGAAGAATGCACAATTCTTGCACCTCTTGATCCATGCATAACAATCACTAAAAATCTTGGGCCAATAATAGCCAGCCCTCATGATCTTTAGAGCTGTCACTCTTGGTGCAAAATGACCACCTAGCTGGTCCACCATGGAACTCTTCCAACACCCTATGAATCTGATTTGTACCAATGCATCTCAACAGTACTCCATTCACATCCCTTTTGAACAAAACACCATCAACAAGGGCATATGGGATAGCCTGCAATCTGAAGTGTCTTCTTTTGGTCTTGTTCATCTCTGGAGGGCATAGACCTGTGCTTAGGAAGTGCATTATGTCTTGGGTCCAGCAAGGAATGGGAACACCATTATTTTCCTCTTGAGTGCTTCCTTGCTCATGGCTGTCTTGCAACGCCAAAACAACCTCCTTCTCATTGCATGCTTCCTTTTGTTTGCTCAAAATCAGCTGCTCACACAATCCTTTTCCTCTGACCAACTTGGTGACTTTGATCTCAATGTCATACTCCATGACACGAGTAATCCAACCTGCCTTTTTTCATTCAAGTCTTTGTTGAGGAGGAAGTCCTTAACTCCCGCATGAGAAACCAACAACTGAACCTTGTTGTTTGAAACTAAATGCTTGAATTTCTTCAAGCTCCTGATTACTGCAAGAACATGCTTCTCAATGAAGGAATACTTCACCTCATAGTCCTCCAGGCTTTGGCTGAAGAAAGCAATTGGCTGCTCATCATTGTCTTTGTTCTGTTGTACCAAAATTGTAGAAATAGTATCATCACCCCCAAATGCATAGAGGATGAAATCCTTGGAGAAATCCGGGTTGATGAGAGTTGGGGCTTGAGAGATGGCTTCTTTGATTGCTTCAAAACTTTCCTTGCCTTCTACTTTGTCCATTTGTAAGCCATGCTTTTCTTTAACATCTTGGTGATAGGCTTGACAAGGGCTGCAAAATTTGGGACAAACCTCGAACAAAATTTATTCTCCCAAGAAACTTTGAAGGGCCTTCTTGTGGCTTGGCAATGGTAGTGCTCTTATGGCTTCAACTCTTTCTGGATCAATTGCTAATCCTTCTTTGGAGACAATGTGGCCAAGGAGTTTTCCTTCATGGGCTAGAAAAATACACTTTTTAGGATTTAAGGATACTCCAAATCTTCTGCACCTTTGGAACACTTGTCTCGAATGAAAGAGGTGGTCTGCTGCATTTTTGAAAAAAATAGTGATATCATCAAGATATATATCAGCACTATGTTGTTAATCAAACCCTTGAATGCCATGTCCATTTGCTCTTTGGAAAGTAGCTCCAGCGTTGGACAGCCCAAATGGCATTTTCTGTATGCATAAGTTCCCCATTTGGTTGTAAAGGTTGTCTTGAACTGATCTTCTTCTTTCACATAATCTGATTGTACCCGAATAGCCATCAAGTAATGAAAACCTCTCAGAGCCAGCAACAACTTGTAAAATTTTCTCCATAGAAGGAAGTGGGTAATGATCCTTGAGAGATGCTCTATTCAAATCTCTGAAGTCAACACACAATCTGATTTCCCCACTCTTCTTTCTCTTTGGAACTAAGTTGGCCACCCAACTAGAATGCTTGATAGGGAATATGATTCTTGATTCTATCAACTTATTCAATTCTTTTCTCATGAGAGGCTCCATGTGTGGATTGACTGGCCTTTGTTTTTTCCTGATGGGTTTAGTACTTGGATCAATTCAATGGTGTGTTGAGCTAACTTAGGATTGAAACCTTTCAAATCTTCATAGCTCAAGCAAACACATCAGGGAATTCTTGACAAAGTTGTATGAACTCATACCTTTCTTGTTCAGTTGTCATCTTACCAATTTGGAGTGATTTGCCTTCTTCCACCGAGATGGACACTGAATCTTCTCCCTTGACTTGGATGTTTGCTTTCTCCTTCCTAAACTGATCATTAGGATTGAAAATGGACTCCAAAGTAATAAGTCCCTTTGGTAGTTTGTTGGTTCTCAGCTGTACCACTTGGTCACCATACTGCTGCTCCAACTTTTCCTGATTTTTAGCTGAGAACTCAGCCTCTTCTTGCAAGAAATGGATGATTTGTTGATCATTTTCAAACACTTGCCAACTTACATTGTTATGCAATCTTGAAGGCCTCACAATCACATGGATGTTTGGTTGTACCTTATCTTTTTGAATGCTTTCAACAACGTCAAAGGCTGCCCAACTGCTGCAAGCCTATCAAAGCTTGGTTCTCTTTTCTAGGAATGGATTTTATGCCAAAACCCTCAAAATCTTCAATGAGGTCCCACACCCTATTTTTGTAGCACTTGAGTAGATCATTCTTGACAGCATGCTGCCCCTTAACTTGGTTGACAATCAACTCACTGTCACCAAAGACTTGCAAGTTCTTTATCCCTCTCTTGATTGACCAATGCAATCCTTGTATCAAAGCTTCATATTCAGCAGTGTTATTAGAGCATGCAAACTGAAATCTAAAAGCTGAATAATACTTAACTCCTTGTGGTGAAACAAGCATAGCTCCCCCTCCTGCACCTTGTCTACTCCTTGATCCATCAAAAAACAACTGCCATACCTCATTGTCATCCTTGTGGTCTGGCTTGGTGATGCTAGGAATAGGCTGATTTTCTTCATGCATGCAATAGACTCCTAACTCAGATTCTTCTATTTCTTGATAAGGATCAAAAGCATGTACCTTGTTTGCCCATTCATCAAGAGTTAGATCTGGGATACTTCCAACCTTGGTGTCAGCTTCATCAGTGCTTGGATAATCCTCTTGATCAAACGTTGAACAATTGGTATTGATTTGACTTGGAGTGTAAGGCTCAATGTGAAAGTTTGCAATAGGTTCAGATCTGATTGTGGCCTTAGTTCCATATCTTGTTCTAAACAACATGTGTGACCAATCAGTAGATAAGTAACCTCAATCTTGGCTGTGAAATCCCTTGACAGACATAGAGCGAAAAGAGTGGTGGAAGGTCTATTCTTTGAGACATCTTTGCAAAACAACAACGTTGGGGTAGGCATGCAAGAGTAAGACTCAAGTTTTTATCACTCAACTATTATTCTTGTTGTCCCATCAATTGCACTACCCCTTTGGATATGACTTCATACTGAATTCCCAACTGATCAGCTATTTGCTTGGGCATTACTGAACTACTTGCCCTGGAATCAATCATGCAATTGTGTACTAATTGATTTCAATGATCAATGAAACATAGAATGGAGGGGGCTTCAACACTTTACCTTGCTTTGTCCTCCATGATTCCCCTCGGGTTGGGCAGCATTTGTGAGCACTTTCTCTTGCATTTGGACTTGCTGATTTGAAGTTGACCGATCCTTTCATGGCTGAGCTTGTAGCAAATCTCTTTGGCCTAGGATAGATAGTGATTCCCACATTGATATGTTTACATTTGTCTTCTTCATCTGATCAATGATGTTGAATGGAGATGAAGCATCTCTTCTTGTCCCTTGGCCTGCACATTCATTCCTTGCACATGGGCAGCAGCAACTGGCATTTGAGTTGGCCTAGGAGTTGTCTTAGGTAGTCCTTGCGTGTTTGGGACTGCAATTTTGCTTGCCAATAGTTTGTGGAGTGATAGAAGATTGTGGATTGCTTGGGGCTAATGGTTGTTCTTCACCCAAATTTCTCCTTTTTGACCTTGTGTTGGCTGCAACACTTTGGGGAATTGTTTGATTCATGCCACAAAAATCTTCTGCCTGCCAGTTTACAAATGTGGCATCATTTGGAGCTGATTGTTGTTGGAATGTTTCTTGTTGTTGGTTACTTCCTTGGCTACCTTCACCTTCCACACCAGTAGTTGTCACCATTAATGCTTGATTCAAGGCACCGTTGAAGCACATGGACTAGTTATGAGGTTCATTGCATGGGAAACACCAATCATACTCTTGAGCTATATTGTTTTGTACTGGCACTAATGCTTTAGAGGCAGATGTAGCATTGGGATTATAGGGCTGAAATGGTCTATTGGCAGGAGGCCTTGCTTGATTTGGATTTGCAGTTGGATTGGGTGGTCTTTGAGGTTGATATGGCTGCCTGTTAGGCTGAGCTTGAGGCTGGAAGGGAGGTCTAAAACCTTGGGCTTGCTGCCTCTTGAGTGTAACCAGCTCATTACCTAAATTTTGTAATTGCTTCATGACTTCTTGAAGTTCATTTGAGGCACTAGAAGATGAAGTAGAAGCTTCACTTGAATTTTGATTTCTAGGAGTGGGAATAGGAGCTAAATTAGGTGTTTGATTAGTGTTTGGGCTCTCTAAACTTGGAAATAATGGCATTGGAGGCCTAGGAGCTAGCTTGCCAGCTTGAATCAAACAATTTTCAGCTCTAATAGCAATGCTATAAGCAATGGGGATAGTTGTGCCTCCCATGGATTGAATTAACATAGAAATATCAAAATTTAAAGCTTTAAGGTAATAAAGGAAAGCACCTTCTTGTTGGCCTGACTGCCACTGGAATTCTCTCCCAAGTCCTTTGAAATCTGAAATTAAAATCAGTCAGCTACTCATTGGGAGCTCTCTTGATGGTTGTCAACTGCTCCAAAAGGGACAAGTTATCTCCCTTTTCTCCAAACTGCTCATGGAGGGCTATACATAGCTGGTTCCAATTTTGAATAGAACCTGAGGCAAGACTCTGAACCATTGCAAAGCTTTCCCTTTGAATGAAGATGCCGCATGGTTTGTGCAACTTGCATCTCATTGATCTCATGGATTGCACAAATGTTAGCAATATCCTTAACATGATCACCAGGAGTAGTCTGATTCTCTCCAGTAAAGTATGGAATGTTCTTCAATGCTGCAACTGGGATTGGATTTTGTGCATTGAGAGCAAGTGGGCTGCTGCATGGTGAAATTGACATAGGGGTTGTTTTGTGCCATTCTGATTGGCCTTAGAACCCTTGTTGATTGAATGAAAGGCCTACCAGTGGAGGAGTTGAGAGAGTTCTATTTGGTGGAGATGGAGACCTTTGAATTCTCCTCCCTCTTTGCCTTCTTCTTGGAGATAACTGCAAGATACTCAAACAACACTCTTCTTCTCTAACTCTTGACCTTGTGGTGATTCTTCTCATGAGTTTTCAGGCTGTCTTTGCTAAAACCGGTGATTCTTCTTCCTTGGAGTCGCCAGATGTGTAATTTAGGGCTCTTTTAAGCAAGAAACTTGCAACAAATGCACATCAATTTTGTTGCAATGAAGATGAAGACCTCTAAGGTCCCAGGCGTGCCAAAACTGTTGTTGCAAATCAGCAGACACCCTGGATGTTGATCAGACTTCTAGTTTGACATCTTGGACATCCAGTGTGATTGCACAACATTGAATCCTTTCCCCAAGTGTGGGACTTGTAAAATGGGAAAGGAATCTCCAGATTAGAGGTTGGTTCCTCAACTCCACGATCGAGATATGTCACTTACAAGTTATACGGAGGTTTGAATTCAAAATCTACTCTAAATTCCAAAGGGACAGAGATGGAGAATAAAAAAAAACTGAAACTAATGCTAATAAGGTGATACACCAAAGGAGTGGTGAGCATTTTTACTTACATAAAATTGACACGAGTTCATAAAAATGCAACAAAAACTTCATGCAAAACTGATAATGTAATGGAGGGTTAGAAATGAATCAAACAACATAGACAAAGGATTAAAACTCATTCATGAGCTTGTATTGTCATTTTTACATCAAAAACCACTTGCATTACAACACGAGAGGAAAAATAGGTTGTAGTCTTGGAAAAGGTGGTTTTCCACAAAATCACTTTTAAGTGAGAAAAAAGGAGCCTTGATACATGAAAAAATGTTGACCCTTTGAAAATGAGCCAAATCTGGCTTTTACAGATAAAGCCACGACGGACCCGGAGAGAGAAACATGGGAAAACATGGGAAGATTCAACCATTGACCAAAACACAATCAAAATAGCATGGGCATCCTTACAGGCCCATCCCTGACATTTTTAGCCATGCTGGGAGAGAATGCGAGCCATTCTTCATTAAAAATGGTGGTTGAAACGTCATTTCTGTCCATGACCACGTGCCAGAGGTGCATTTTTCAATTTTCTCTCTCCAAACTCCATCAAAATACAAAAATGACCTCAGAATCTTGTAGATAATTTCACCATCTTTCCATTGATATAAAGAACGTGAAAAATGAGCTCTGGATCGAAAGATATGGCCGTTTGAAGTTTTAGGGAAAAACAGGGCCAAATCGGATTGGCGGGCGAAAATTTGAATTTTTCACCTTTTTGCATTTGGGAAAATTTCCAAAAAATCCCCATGCTCCACCATTCAGGTGCCATGTGGCATGTTTGATTGGGTGTGGGCCTATCCTGCTTCATTTTCCTTTGTTTTGCCCTTTGGAAAATTTTCCAAAAATTTCCCCGTCGGGCCGATGAGTTGAGGACACGTGGCGTGTGCTGATTGGGCGCGGACCTTTCCTTCTGAATTTTCCACATGCTTTGACCAGTGATATTGACCACCCTTTGGACATGGTGAAACCCCATTGGATGTGGGCTTTCCCTTCAAATTTTCCTTGCGGGCTTTTCCTTTATTTTTGCCACCACTGGACACGTGGCGCACAATTCCATTGGCTCACATTTTTTGGGGGTTTTTTCCTTGAAATTTACTTTTTTTTCCTTGGGAAAATTTCCCAAATTCTCCCCCCTCCTTGGTCTAGGACACGTGGCAAATTTCATTTCACTGCGGGCCCTCTATGAACATTTTTACCTTTTTTCAACACTTTTGGGAAAAATCCCAATCTCCTCCCGCGCTCTGTCAGTCTCAGACCTTTGAGGACACGTGGCATCACATGATTGGTTGGCGGGGCGGTGGGCCAAAACTTCCTTTTGAAATTTGGCAAAACACTTTGCCAAAATTCTAACTTTCCTCCGCCCCGCTTTTCCGTGTCCGATGCCATAGGACATGTGGCACAATATGATTGGGCGCGGGCCTTCTTCATTAAAATTTTCCATGCCAACACTTAGTCATTTTTCAAATTTTTCCCCTGGACACGTGGCGCATTCTATTCAGGCGAGCTGTAGGGGAAAATCTTCCTTTTGAAATTTCACCAAACACTTGGTAAAAACCAAGTTTTCCTCCGACCCCCGCCACTTCCTTGGACACGTGGCGGCATCTCATTGGCCGCGGGCCTTTCAGGGGAAAATTTCCCACAAAAACTCCATAAGCCATAACTTCAAAAATACATGGAGTTAGGAGGAAAACTTTACCTTTCTGGAAAGATGAGAAAGAGCTCTATCCAATGGTGCCATTTCTAGAAAGTTTTGAGTGCCTGAAAAGCAAAAATTATGACTGAGGCACAAGAGAGGGAAGAATGAAAGGAGTTAGCCACAAAATGAGCAGGGGGCACATTTTGGATAACAAACATCATATCAAATTTTTCCCAAGTGTTTATGATTTTGAGGCCTTAGAATGGGATTTCTAAATGTGTTTTGCATCCTTTATGAAAGCACTAAAATTCATGCTTTGTAACAAGTATTCTCTACCCTAGCTTACTATTTTACATTTTCTTGCCTCTTCATTCATTTGCAATGAGTATGTCAGTGTAAGTTACCCACTTTCGCATGGTTTTTATTTCTACTATGTTTCAGGATGCATGAAAAGTGGAATGTAAGGTATTTGTTGAGATCTATTACACTCGTGTTTTCCCTCTTCATCATCATTTCCTCCCATTTTTTCCTCATTGAGAGTGTATTTCCCCTTTTCCTTGGTGTTATCATCTCACCTTAATCTAGGATTTCCCATTTATGCATATCTCTCTTCCCCTTGTCCCTTGGTTTTTATAATAAAATTTTAGGAATAGGTAGAGAAACCTCCCTTCTCTAGAGGTTTATCTCAAATCAAGCAAGTCCCACAACTTGGAGACAACCACATGTTACCCAGAAACATTGATTATTCATTCCTAATAAATCAAAGGGTTTTTAGTGATAACAAGATTTAAAGAATCCCAAAAGATTATCAATATCATGCAGCTTCAATTTGGAGCTATGAAGAAGATGAATGTGAGATAAGAACCCATTCAAAAGATAAAATAATAGCTGAATGGTGCTTGGGTGAAATCATCGATTATCCCAAAAAAGAGGAATAGAAAATTTTATTGCTAAGTTGAATAGATTATTGAATTTGACAGACACTTCAAATGCTAGATGAGATTTTAATTTTCAAAGATCGCAGTAATGCATCAAGATAGGTCTTGGTTATGAAGAAAAATAATAATTCCGATAATAATTCAAAATCAAAAGTTGTTAAACCTCTGAAGAAAAAAGATAAGACCCCTCAAAAGAACAAGGATCCATAAGAAAACAAAAAATTCAATAAAAAGCGGCATAGAGTTCCCATAATAAACCACAGGAGATCATCCTTTCTAAAGCGATCTATCGGGTACGAGAATTCATTTTATGGATATTATTTTGCTTACATTATTTTTGGTCACAAAGTAGTAGATTGTAAAGGACATAAGTTATAAGCATGGATGGAAAACAAATAGAGTTACACATTTTTAGGTAAAAACACGGTTCATTTTATCTCTCATCAGATGATGTTGGTTTTTATAATTTAACAAGTAGTATGGACATAAAGCAAGACAATGTAGAAGTAATTTTCAGAGAAAAACAAGAAAGTGGGTGAAAGTGATGAACTTAAAGGTGAATTCATAAAAGTTTAAGGCATGAAAAGGATAGTTCTAATGGAAAGAAAAGGTGAAGAGTGGATTGGCTAAGGGATGGTAGCAGTTGTTAATGATATTAAGCCATAACAAATGAAATTCAAAAAGAGGAGTCTCAAATAGGGTTTAAAATGGATGTTACCCATGAGAATGTCAGAAGAGAAAGTTGAGCTAGTTGATGGCTATCAATATGAGGACATATATGAACTTGAAGAGTCCTCAACATATAGTGAAGAAGGTGATATAATTTTTATAGATAATTAGCTATGCTTACACAAGAGGTGTGTGATGTATTTGAATGCAACGCCAAGGAAAAAGAAAATTAATGAAAATTATTGAGTTGTTTAGTCAAGAGTGTAACAATCCATTGACACATGTGTATAAATTGATTTTAGATTCACATGCATTTGAGTTTGTATAATAAAGTGACCTCGGTAGAAGAAGGAAAATCATGAACAATAGTCAAATGAAAACTATTAGATTCAAAGATGGGAAATGTTAAAAAATTATTTGAAATATTATGAAGAGACAATGTAGAATATTCGGTGAAAAGAAGTGTCTCCATGCGAGCATATATCTAATGTATTGTTTGTGCCATAAGATATCAAAAATGAGGCTTTTAGGAAATTAGTGTACAACCAAGACAAGTTATGAGAAAGAATTAATACCTTCAAACAAAGCAAGATTTTAGGTGTCTGGATATCAGTGAAATCGAGTTAATGAGTTGTTATGTGTTTACAATAAGTAAATAAGAGAAGGCACATGAAAATCTGATCAAGAGTGTTGAAAGAGTCCACCTTATGTTGAGTCATTTGAATTCATACAATTAGTAGGTTGAGATGTCAGTGTTGATGAAAAGAAATATTTTAAAATGAGTTTTCTTTTTAGATGACAATTTGATATCTTGGATAACCATGAAGCAAGTATTATATAGTTGAATAAGATCACATCTAATATCATGATGCATGGATAGAGGAAGCATGAAATCGGGGGGGAGAAAATTATTTCCTTATCATAGTAAATACAAGATAGAAAGTGATCGGTAGATGCATACTCTATGGGGAGAGTTAGAGCACTAGGGAGAAGTATCTATTTTTCACACAATTTTAAAGTAAGAGGAAGTAGTTAAAGGATAGTTCCGTTGAAAGGATTAGATAATTTTGATATCAAAAATCACTCTCATTAACTAGGGAAAGCGTGAATAGAAAAATATTTTCCCTTTATAATATATCATGGATCCATAGTCGCTCTTAGAAACCAAATGTAAGTTACGGATCGACTTGCACGTGGAAAAAGCATAGAACTATTATATTATTTCCTCTGTCACATTACACAGCATGATTCATGGCTATTACACGCAGCCATATACATAGTGAAAACAACCTCTGTGTTTACAAAATAGGGAGGTGTTATAACAATTAACCTTATTTAGTTGTGATTGTTGCCTAGAACAATGTTTCCACCATGTAGAGAATTGAAAATTATTTCCATAGGTAATTTGTTTGGCTTTCAAATCACTATGGAGCTTTCCTAGAATCTTTCTTTGAATCTCGGGTCTTATTTTATAGTGCATGCTCCTTTAGGCCCAAAAACCCACTTCGTGAATCAGCTCCAAGAAACTTCCGAAACTTCCCTAAATCTTCAAACCTTCTATGTTTCTTCTAAAAATTCCTCTCGATCCACTCAGGCATGGTACATTAGTCTTAGGAAGGCTGATGATATCTATTCCCAAAACTGAATTCTTGAATGTTTCATAAGATCTTAAATCACCTCGAGGGACTGATTTTACTTTCCTAAATCACCTAGGGGGACTAATGACAACAACTTTAGGATCGTTTGGTGACATGATGGGACTAGTGTTGGGGATGGAATGAATTGGGGGTGTCTTGGGAAGGTATGACTTTCAAATTTTTTGACATTATGGTATGGTTGTCTTGTTTTCTAGTGAATTTTCCTTTCATGAAAACACAAAATGATAAGCCTTTAATTTTAAAATTGCATTTGACGGTCATTTTGTACGTTGTTTATGTGTCAATGATATTCTTTATGTATTTCCCAGGATCCATGTAGCACCTTTGTAGTGAGACACTTCTCAAGAAAATCCAAGTCTCTAAAGCTCTTACGACAAGGGTATTATTAGCCCACCATAGAACAAGATTATTTAGAATATTTCACAACGTTCTAACAAATGTCAAAATATGAACAATCTCCATGATGTGGATCCCTTTTTTAATTCATGCACTCAACATATTAGAACAACAAAAATACCTCCTTCACCTTTAGTACTATATTTGAGTATTGTCTAAGTAGCTTTCAATGGCTCATTTATACAAAAACTATGATGTTTAATGAAACATCTAACCTCCATTAACAATATACCCTATTTTATAGTCCTCATCTAGTGCCAATTAACTTGTATGGCCAATAAAATTTCAATCATGTACTCACCTTCAATTGATAATTGTCTTTCATTAGTTTTTAAGGAATAGGCTACCTAGAAAGTAATATTTGGATCTTTCTAAGCATAACCTTTCAACTCTAACCACTTACCCTACATGAATCTCTTCCTCAAAGCTCTATTTATCTTTTTAATGCTTCCGCCAAGAAAAGAACTACATCGATTGATTTGTTGTAGCTCCACACTATCTTATATGACTTCCACTAGCTCTTTGCATTCAAGATGTGAATCTTGAAATCAAGTCTAAATTTGAACCCTTGACTTCAATGTTCTTATCAAAACATTTTCACATACCCTTGAACCTTCAATAAATCTATCTCATCCATCAAATTGACCAAAATCACTTGTAACCTCAAATCCCTCACTTTTCTTCCCTAAAATCACCTTTTAAGTGCACAAAAATAATGGCTCTTGGAAATTTCATGGTTAAGCATTATATAATTCCTCCATGAAAAATAAGACCACTCTTGTGTAAACACCCTTTTCCTTCAAGATGGTTTGTGTCAAATTTAGGATTCTCACTTTTGCCTAAATGTCTTTTCCTCTATAACCTCTTCTTTCCTCGTCCTAGCCAATTTCTAGCCTCTATATGAGTTGTTTTCTTGATGTATATTTTGTTTTATCTACTCATTTAATGAAGTAAGATCATTTCTTGGTACCTTATTTGGGTATTTTACCAATGTAATAGTTTTTAGCACTGTACTTGGCTTAACAAAAAATGCTTCCAAAATAATTGTTTCAATCTATAAATAAGTCTCCTTAGATTACTGACATCACTATAAACCATCATTGTCATGAACTATAGAATACTTGAGATAGCACTTGAAATTATAAAACCCTAAAAATAGTGTCAGGAAGGTGTAAGGATGATTTGTTCAAAATTTCAACCTTTTATTCAATCGTTTAAATCTTCAACTTTCAAAACCTCGTTAAACCTTAAGTAAGGTTTCCTATAAACCCAAAGAGAGGGGGTTATTTTACAAAAAAATGAAACAAAACTTCATTTCAAAGACTAAAATTTGTACTGAGATTTTTTGAACACTATCCTCATGTTGGTCTTACGGTAGAGGTCTGAATAGGTTGTAAACTTTGAATAAATAGTGTAAAGCTCTTTACTCTTCTCAAGTGGTATGGTGAGGGTTAGAGTTACCTATTCTATGTATTTTGAACCAAATCAAGATTAAAATAGCCCCATCACAGAATTTTCAAGATGTATTGGGATATACACTTAATATGTATACTTTCCTCATTCACTTATAACTCCTTTTAGTTGAGTTTCCTAATACTTTTCACATTAGAATGTCTTGCGCTCACTCACTGCATGGACTATTACAGGTTGTAGAATAGGTTGTTCTATCTTTATCATTCACCCATTCAACTCAAGAAATCCCATAATTTTACTATAAAAAACACTATAAATTCCCTTACCACATTCAAAACTCCTTCATTGACTATATCCTTCCTACCTTTAGACAAAACACTTTCTAAAGAAAACAATCTTACATGCATGAACTCCAAATAAGATTACTACAGGATGGTAAAGTCTTATGTAAGCACATTTATGAAACTCTCAAGAAATAGAATCACTCAATCCTTGTAAAAACACATGAATAGTTACCTTACCAGTCATAATTTACTCCTACAAATGTATGCATAGAATTATTGATCATCATAAAATATTACATACAATTTTGAAACATGCACAAAATTGTTCAGTAACAAGTTTTGATCTTCAAAACTCTTCTTGGAACATAGTCAATTGATTATAATTCGAATGGAATGAGAATTAGTTATAATTTTCATTTTACAATCCTCGATTTAATTTCTAACTAAATACAATCCTTTAAACCCATTGGTCATTATATGCATGTGTTACATTTGGAGTTCTTTATACAAGATGCTTAAGTTTATAAGGTCAAACCAAATTTTCATAACA